>OZ020309.1:54853891-55453891 GCA_963971305.1 Arcuatula senhousia
TAAGACGCATATTTTCATATTGAAAAAAAGTTTAATTACTCCTCTTTCTCCAAATGAAATTATTTTAATTTACATTTCTGCAACAAAATTAACGTAAATTCATATTAATCAGTTAAGTTATTGGCGATGAAGTGCTTGCCACATTGCCATTGATTTATGATGATTACTTAACATCTCATTCCAATGCTTGCCTTCATTTCCGTCACGTGACGCACCAATCAAACATTTCCCTACGATAAGGTCATGATCTAGAACGGCGATCTCAAGGTTAACTTTTGGTAAAACGTCAGCAGGCACGTTAAATGAAAGAGCCTCATTCCATACTGGAGCAACAGTTCCCTTTTTGACCGACGTCTTCTTTCGTTTGATTTTCTTTCCGTCGACAATAAGTGAAACACGTATATAAGGATCTGTAATACAAAACACATTATGCGATTTAAATGTTGCAATAAATGCTGAAACTTCTTAAAAATAACATAGAACAAGATAGTATATAAAGGTAATAACAAAACTACTGAACGAATCTAAATCTCAAATTTCCAAGTGCAAAAACAAAACAAGGAAGACATTCCGGAAAAATTGAAGATCACAACGGTTCTAACTTGGTACAGGCATCTCAAAAGAAATAGTGGGTTTAACTAGGTTTTGTGGCGCCAAACTACTAGAGATGTTTTTGTTGAAAATGGAACATATAATTTGTATAAAGATGATGTCCATAGTTGCTTGTTAAATATTTGAGTAAATGGCAACAAGGATAAATAGGTTTTAACTCAAAATTTGTAGATGGAATGATAAATTGTTGAGCCGATTTCAGCTTGATTATAAATCTCTGGAGGGGGGTAGAGATTGTAAAAGAATCTTGCAACACAACAAATATATTCGTGCAATGCTTTTTTGTATGCAAGATTTGTTTTTCGACAATTGTAGTTTTAGTTGGTAAGAGTATATTTACAAGATTTCATGTGCAATCTATAATGTACATATAAGTACTCCAGTATTACTGTCATTATAATAACCCTATCACATACCTCCCGTTACTTTTAAATCTTTAGCTTTCATGACAACGATAGTCAGACGTTCTGCAGCAGGTAAATATCCCAGAGACAACAAAAGATCCCCACTCTCACCGGCGAACTGAAATGGAAATAAAATCATCTGAGAGAAGGCACCAAAATACTAGCATTCTCACTGGCAAACCAAAATGGAACTGAAATTATCTATCTTACAATATAGCAGAGACAACATCCCAATCTCGCTAACGAACTAAAACGAAAATAAAATCATCAACTAGTATCTTAAAGACGACAACAATGATTGTCTGAAAAGGGACAAAATCATATCCCGTACCATAAAGACAACAAAAGATTTCCACTGGCGAATTGCATTTGTCCTAAAATCACCTAGAACGTCAAACAAACAACAAAAGATCCACTCCAGATACCACCTATACACCACAGGTACTTGTTTCCCGCTATCAGTATTTTGTTTGAAAGTGTCCCATATGGTGGTTTGTTTGTTTGATTGTTTGAATGGTTGGTTGGTTGGTTGTTTTTTGGGGGGGGGGTTTTTTGGGTTTTTTTTTGGGGGGGGGGATGTTTGGGTGTTTGGGTTTTTTTTTCGTATGGCACATTGATTCTTACAAATAGAAAATAATGAGATGTGGAATAAGTTTATGCGACGCAACCTACAATTAATTTAGAAAAACACAATGGACAACCACCAGCAGCATTCAACGAGGCCATTTGGCACTGCTCACGGTTCTGCAATTGGCCCATGGTCTAAATAAAATGCACATAATTCGAATCCAGTCCTGAAATAGTCACAGATAGACCCCCTTCTTAACAAGGATCAGAAAACATCAAAAAGACAAGTACAAACGAAAGCTTTGTCAAAGATTCCTGGCTTAGGACAGGCACATATAATATGTGTTTTTCAAAACTAGTTTTTTGGGCCCAACCTTCCCCCTATCAATATTCCTATACAAAGCACAAAAACTAAACACACAATAAAAAACAAATCGATCAAAGTCCAATTCCACTAGAGAGAACCTAAGACAAAAAAAAACCAACAAGAACACACAAAGGGACGGTAAAGGAACTCTCTATAGAACACTTGCTGTTACTGACAGCTAGCTGAGAATCATCAATCGACTGATGTAAAAAAATCAAACAAATCAATTTTAATCGGACACAACACTTCAAACAATAATGATTTAGTGAAGTGTCATCACACAAAACCGACATGCTTGATCGCTATAATGCTTATAAATGAAATAGTAAAAACGTTTATTGAAGTTTTAAAGTAAGTATCAAGTTATCAATATTTCTGCCAAAAAAACAAAGATTTAACCAAAATATTCAATTCATATCCTTTCCGTAATAAATCTTGAAGCCAATTTTTCATTTCTAATGGATTGCTTTTAAATTTATGAGCTTTATAAAAAACATTACCAAAAGATTCAGGATGTGATATTCCTTTCACTATCAGAAAACGACGTGTACAATTAAATCTTTCAATTAGAGATCTACCTCTTCATACCACAGCATTGAATAAGGTCCCAATTTTGTCTTGTTACTTTTATTTTATTGTATTTTTTTTTTTATTTCAATCAGTGTGAGAGGTACGAAAGTAAGTGAGAGAAAGTGTGAGTGAAAGAGTTTGATATTATACATTGTACATGTATGTGTCAAATTTCATTATATATGCCCTAGCGGGCCCATGATTGGTTTAATAAAATACTTTATACTTTATACTTTATACTTGTGGAAGAATTTAGAAAAAGATTTTACTTATTTGTGGTATCGAAATAAAACGGTTTTTATTATTAAAATCAGAAACACCACTGCAGATCCGAGCATATCTTACTAACTGTGAAATGTAAACCCCGTATGACGGCGCTTGTGACACATCTCCTTCAAGAAAAGGGAAATTTATAATAGGGAAGGTAAAGTTGTCATGTTTATCATGTACTTTGGTTTGTAATTTTACGTCAATAATACTAAAAAGGACATCTATCACCGGTGACATTAGATTTGTTCAAGGTTAATTCAGAAGGATAGATATCTGTGATAAAATGAGAAAATGAAGGATTGTTGAGTGCAAGAATGTCGTCTAAATATCTAAAAGTATAATTGAAAGTTTCGATTAGGTTCTGTTTGTTGAGGACTTTTTGTTATTTAGTCATAAATTGTGTATACTAAGAAAAGGTCGGCTATAAGTGGCGCACAATTAGTACTCATAGGAATACCAATAATTTGGCGATAAATTTGTTTACCAAAACGTATGTAAATATTATCTAACAAATAATTTAGAGCAGTAAAAGTTTCTGAATCAGTCCAGTAAATATCACCTTTTTGAGTCTTGTTACTAAAATATGATTTACTAAATGAGTTTGAAACTCTAGAACAGATATAATCACTTTTAGGTTTGTCAAAACACCATTTAACCAAATATTCAAATTTCTTTTTAATCAGATTATCTGGTAGGTTAGTATACAGAGTAGAAACATCGTAACTATCAACGGTATAGAAAGAATTTTCAAATGCATGAAGCTTGTCCAAAACATCAAGAGAATTTTTTACGCTTCAAAAATTATTAATTCCACTGTTTTCGAATACGCTTTCACAGTATTGAATAATACCGGTAAATGCCTTCATAGTAGTTAATGTAAGTGAGAGATAGAACTTTGGAAATATGGGTTAAAGCACACTTACTTGAAGCAGAGATAAAACGAGATTTATATGGATGTTTTGTGCAATTTAGATATACAGTACATAGTAGGTAACTTATAATATGTCGGGGCAACTCGAAGTGCTGTGGTCGCTATGATATGATCGTCAATGATACCTGATTCTGTCGAATGCACGGGAACGAAAGTGTTCGAATTTTTAATTTCGTGCATTAAAACCTCAAGGTAATACTTTCTTCTTACCACAAAGACATAGTAAGCTGCTTTATCGGCGGGAACAAACACGTATCGCAAACCAAGTTAACGGATTTTTGACTTTATTCGATTAAGGTAAGTATTAGGCCTAAAATCTACAAATGAATATTCTGAGTTGAACAATTGTCATAAATTTATTAATAAAACGGTCTAGAGACTAGAGTCGGCCCCTCCTCTCCTGATCCAAGATTTGCAATAAGAGAGAAGGGAAGTTTTGATACAGTTTAGGCAGGAATTCCAATTGATTTTTAACAAAATATCAATATCAAAAGGGGAGTAAAACAATATGCACAGACTGAAATGAAAATACAATCATTTATCATCATGGCAACAACAAAAACATCGTCACTGACTTTACCGATTGAGTCGACTTTTACCGGCAAACAGAAAATAAATTCAGGCACCTACAGTTTAGAATATCAAACCTTTCTTCGATGATGTAAACATAGAAACACAGGTTAAAAATCTATCGTGAACAATATTTACTGAGGACAGGAATAATGTAGTTGAAATGCACTTGAAATTCGAGATTGTTGCGATTTATGCAAAATTTGAAAATGACAAGACAATATATATTTTGGTATGAAAATGAAACATAACCGTCCGTTCATGTCTAATTCTATCTGAAGATATATGAACACTAATGGATGTAAAGATCAGCAGAACGCAAATGCTGTACAGAAATAGAATGTTATGACAACCTCATCACGTTTTACTTCAGCATACAGCCCGAGGAGGAGCGTAATAAAGCAAGCAACGGATGTCCAACAGCGATGTCTGTCACCAGTGATGTAATTAGCCAAATATGATTGGTCTTTCCTGGATAATTACACAACGTTGTGCAAGGAAATTGTCTTATTATCCACCAAAAGAACTGCTACTTCACTTTTAATAAGACACTTGATTTTACGGTAATGTAGCGATACGGTGATTCGGCTTATAAAAGAAGCATAAAATTGCTTTTACTTGAAATGACGAAAACCGATACAGAAATCACCCTGCAGATAAATGTTAACTGAATTGTATTAATCTAAAAACACTGAATGCAATTATCGTGAACGGTGCTTGCAAATTTTGTTTTCCAATTAATCCATGAAGCAAAGAAGTATGTCAAAAGGAGGATTTTGTGTATTTTTAGTATGACCATGTTAAGACAAAATTGAGTTACATAATAAAATGACATTACGAAAATTCATGACAGAACAACCAAACAGCAATCATCAACGCTAACACTCCGAAACCATGATCTTCGTATATAAGGATACGTAATATATTTACATAAAGCCTGTTTTAACACAACCGCCAACGATTAATTGAACGTCAAATTCCTAAAAAGAACAACACTACCAACAATCTATGAAAAGAAAGAAACTCGTGTAAACGTAGTTTGAAAGTTATTGCTTTACAGTGAGAAATCAGCAATATCATGATGATTCATAAATCGGATTATAAAATGAACATGATCTCTGTAAAAAAAGGCGAACACACAATGTCAATAGGGTTAACATTTTTGACTTTCACTGGAAACTTGAAATGGGAAGATTGATAATGTTCCGCTTAGGAAAATTTGACTTTTCATTTGAATTTGATTCACATCTACGTAAACTGCACGTTAATCTTACGTGAACTTCTCGTAAAAGTCCCGTGCGGGGCCCGGAAGGCGAATAGGCCCGCAGCAGCGCTAAGCTTGTCGGTAAAAGTCCACTAAAGAGCGCTCAGAAACCTGACATCGGGGTCAGGCCGCTTTGCCCACAAAGCGACTTGGATCTGTGCCCCAGGTGGTTGAATGGGGCAGCCCTGACATCGAGAGATGCGGGGTCGTCAGGCGATAATGCGGAAAACCTGACCGCAAACCATAGTGGTGCACCGTGTTGGGAAAAATGTCACGTTCCTCGCACGTTAAAGAATCCTGCTGCAGGTCTCGGTAAGAGTAGGACCCGTAGGATCCCCATGCAGGAGGCAAAATTTTCCGTCCCTACCCATCACTCCTTTTTCCAGTGGCAGTCAAAACTCTTCTACCCGATTGGCCTTGTGTCCCTATTTCCTCCACTTCATCATCATTTCATGTTCATTGTATCACCATTTTCATGTTCATCTCCCGGATATAGCCGAAATCGTGCTGCTTGGGAGTAAAGCAATAACTAACTAACTAACTTCTCGTAAAAATCACATGAGTCGCACATAAAACTGATTCACATGGAGACAATATAAACTTTTAAGGTGAATTTAATTGATGCAAGTTACGCCTAGTGAAATTCACGAAGTTTTCATTTATAACTCACATGAGAAAAATGTGACTTTCCTGTGAGAGTTTGTTTACATTTGATGGGTTCACTAGTTCTCTTATGGTTGAAATTTAAGTTTTTTGTATGTTTAGGAGTTGTTTTGTGGTGAATTTATGTCTACAAATTTTGGCTTGGTCTTTTTGGACATTAGATAAACCCATTGGTTTATCACAAATTTTGTTTTTTATCCTTAAAGGATCAGATTGGCTGTTTACTCTATCTTTTTCTTTCAGCAACATTATGTTTTTAATAGAAGATTAGACCATTTTCAGTAGATTAAGTCATTCATATTTTCTTATTTAGTTTTTATGTTTATTTTAAGCATGCAAACTTTATCGTAGTTCATCACCTCGTTTGTTATGTAATTTTACAACAGTTTCATTTCAGCATCAATGAAATTCATCTGGACAGCTAAGAAATAAAAATTGTGATTTAATTTCAAATTAAGTTAGTCTATGGCAAAAATAGTTCTACAAAGCAATATGTTTGTGTTTACCAATTAGCTTGTTATGGTAAAAAAATCGATTTCAATTCCAATCAAGGCATTTTTACAGTCTTCCTTCGGTAATGTTCTGAATTTTAAAACAAACGCCCACTATCTGATTGTTATTAAATTAGAATCTTTAACCAATAAATCCAGATATCTGACGCATTTCTAAGGCTGCAATGGAATTAGATTTGTTTGTTTATATAAAGAAAGCGACTCTCCAACAAATGCTTGTTACAGAACGGTCGATTGTTATACGTGTATCGTTCATTAAAAGCAGCACACGATATAATTTAGAAATCAAACAGAAGCTTGACAAATGTATCAATGTACGTTCTCAGGAATGGTGATCTATAATATTCTATGTGGTAATATATGTTAAAATATTATGCTTTATTTTGGAAACCATGAAAAGAAATTATTACTACTAATATGCCAAGAACAATTCCTGCTAAAAAGCACAATTGTAGCCAAAATACTAATTTTCAATTGATGGAGTGATCTTTTTTTAACAATACATGTAACTTCTACTCGCTAACTTGTTCTAAACTCGTTCTTGATATCGGTTACAACCGCTTATTCTAACCTGTTGGAGTTCCACATGAAAACAGTAAAGACAATCGTTCCTTTCTTTCACTTCCATTTTTAAACAAGGGGTTAGATGCTATTAATTTAGGAAATATTTTACACCACAAATCTGTAACGGAAAATATTCCTCCTTACTTCAAAGATAAAAGCATTCCAATTATCTCTTATTCCTACACTTCCACCATTGCACCTAAGGTTTTCAACTATAAACAAGTGTTGCGGGATTTCCAAATCAATGACCTCAAAGCAAAACCTCCAGACTGTACCTGTGAAAAGTCCCCATTCAAATATGGTCCCTCTGGCCACGTTATCACTGGTGACCTCAACATCGTGGAAAATGACTTACTTCGCGATGTTTTGGCTAAAGGACCTAAATATCGTGAGCCAAGACGAATCAACTGGAGCTATAATTTCAAAACAATTATGGATTCAGTTGAGGACTATGCCAGAAAATGGGCCAAAAAAGAACAGGAGAAAGAATGTGACGTTTTGTCAGAATGGGTAAAAGCTGTGAGGTCATTGGTTTTGAAAAGAATCAATTCTTTGAAAGGCTCAATGAGCACTAAGGCAACATCCATTTTCAGCAACGCTGATGTTGCCAAAACACTGTCCACCTTACATGACAAATATGTTGTTGTACCTGCAGACAAAGCACCAAATAACATCATTTTTGTGTGCAAGAAACACTATATTGACTGTTTGACAGCTGAATTGGGGGTTGGTTGTACCAGCAATAGTACCACATACACGGCTACAACACTGTCTAAGGAGGAAATCATTGACAATCACAAATCTGTTATTTCCTCCTTCGGCCTTTCTGTTGGTGGCAGTAATGATGACATTCCATCCCTGTATTGGATTCCTAAATTACATAAAAATCCATACAAACAGCGCTTCATTGCAGGGTCATCCAAATGTACAACTTCTGTTAACTTCAATACTTACGGCAATAAAATCCGGCCTCCAGAAATATTACGATTGTTGTTATTCTAGAAATGGTGTCAATCAAATGTGGATCCTGAAGAATTCGAAAGAACTGATGGAGATTCTTAACTCCAAATCAGTTTCATCTTGTAACAGCATCAAAACATTCGATTTCTCCACACTTTACACTTCTATTCCACATGAACAACTGAAATCGCGATTGGCACAGCTGATTAAACGCAGCTTTTTCAAAAAGAATGGAAAACGCAGGTACAAATTTCTTGTAGTCGATTATACCAAGACTTACTTTGTCATCAATGAGTCTAAGAAAAAGAACAAATTTACAGAAGACCAAATAATCGACATGCTCAACTTTCTTATTGACAACATATTTGTTCAGTTTGGTGGACGTGTTTTTCAGCAAACAATAGGGATTCCAATGGGCACTAATTGTGCACCTTTGCTTGCTGATTTGTTTCTTCATTCATATGAAGCAGACTTCTTACAATCTCTTCTAGACAAAAAAGACCGTAGACTAGCTCTCTCTTTCAACTTCACGTTCCGTTATATTGATGATGTCCTTTCACTAAACAATTTTCGATTTGGTGACTTTCTCCATCTCATATATCCCCAGGAGCTTGAGATAAAGGACACAACGGATTCTAGGAAGTCTGCTTCATATTTAGATCTACATCTAGAAATTGACTCACAAGGAAGACTTTCAACAAGGCTCTATGACAAACGTGATGACTTCAACTTTCCAATCGTCAACTTTCCCTTCTTGTGTAGCAACATTCCGTCCGCTCCAGCTTATGGAGTTTACGTATCCCAATTGATTCGTTACTCCAGAGCGTGCGGGACTTACATCGATTTCCTTAGCAGAGCGACACGTCTGACGCAAAAATTGCTCACACAGGGTTATGTTGCTCCTCGGTTGCTGTCTTCACTCAAGAAATTTTACGGAAGACATCATGCACTTATAGACAAATATGGGATTTCGATCTCTCAGATGAGTGCAGATGTTGGTTTGTCATAGGGTGTTGTTTTGTCTTCCTTTACCGGATTTGACACGCTGAATGGACTATTGGCAACGCGACGGGTGTGCTATAGCAAGCAGGAACTGCTTACTCTTCCGGAGCACCTGAGTTCACTCTTGTTTCGACTGGAGTTCGCGTTGTTGATTGATATTCAGTTATTTTGTGTTTCCATGTTTTACATGTTGTCTGTTTTTGTCCCGTTCTTGTTGGTGTTTACTGGTTTTGTCTCTGCCCTTTCGGACTTTTGATATTCGGATACCCCATTGGTACCTCTGCTTCTCTCGTCTTAAGAGGAGCTCGTAAAATACAAGGTTTATAATATCAATTTCTGATATATTGATAGTGTTATCTCTGCTGACCAGTTTCTATACTCCTTCGAAGCTGATTTTGTTATGAACTCGTATAAAAGAAGGAGACGTTAATCTCACTTTCAGATAAAATTATGGTGTCCTTTAAACAATGCTCCTTCTTTACATTCATTCTTCAGATTAAGAGATTAAAGAAAAACTGCTACAAATTACTCTTCATGGCCCTAATAAAATGTCTACTTCGAATTCAACTCTTGTCATTATCCAGTACAAAGATATACTGGAGCCTTTTCTCAAATTTTGAAAACCGGCAATTTGTGCAAGGAAAATTGAAATATACCATCGTTGCCCGGTAAATTTATTTTTACTTTTCAATGCCAAATGGTAGGTACTGAATCTAAATTATGCATACGATGCACGACACTCGCGTAGTTTTTATTCATCCAATGTAAAGACTCATTAGGTTTCTGATTTTTTTACTTGTAATTCAAGATTAAAAAGAGTACATAAAGTTGACATTTATATATTATACCATCTTGGATCAGAGAGATGAAAACAACATATTAATCACCCATTTAACCTTGCTATAGAATTACCTTAAGAGAATCTGGAAAACCCATCAGCCAACAGACTAAAAGTCGTATTTACTGTCACAAAATCAATTAATGTACTTTTTTTTTGCTTTCATCTTGACGCCGGATCATAGGTCCATGTCGTTAATACAAACTAGAGGAAGAAGCTGTCTATTCAAACAGCCATTACTAAAGGTTAAAACAATTATAACTAAGCATAATGGCGAAACAAACTTTATTGGAATCTTTAGAGATTAGAGGAATAATTTAATCGTTAGTTCCATTAAAAACAATAGTCGTTTAACCATTTGGTTTATGTTGATTACAAACATTCTACAATTTTATAACCTTGCTTGAAGCCAAGTTCATACAAAAATCTTATTGACAGACTGTTATGTTATTGTCAAGTTTATTGCGAGAAAGACGTAATAGCTTTTGAAGATACAGACATCTTCGTTCCCAAGATACCTGAAGTTCTGAAGTACAACAAGTTCAACAGAAAATTCAAGGTGATCATCTAACATGTCTTAGTACAAATGACAATCTAAAACTAATTAAAAAAAACAATGAACAAACTGTTTTTTTTTTACAAATGACTGATGTTAAGGATGTATGCTGGTCAGGTTTCGGTCTCGTTGAAATCTCGTTTGGAAATAACTTTAAATAATTCAAAATTTATGAACAATGGCAATGAATTTTTCAAATATATGTATACCATAAAATTGTGTAAAAAAATATGAAGTTTTAAACAGGTAGCTTTAGCTAATCGCAATTAAAAAATATGCCCTAAATTGCTGGTAAATTCAGGTTAGATTTTCCAAAAAATAGGGTATGGGGTGGAAAAAGTCTTCTCATGAAAAAATATCTACTGGTCATTCGTTTGTTTTAACCATCAGCTGCAAGAAAATTTAGAAAATTATCATTTTTAGCAAAAATTTGGAACAGCAAAAAATGCCCCTAAAATACATGAAAACGGGACAAAACTTTCTTATATCCACACGAACATATGATTGTTTTTAGTTTGATATATTCATTTTTATCAGATACAACTTATCAGAAAGCATAAGACAAAGTTGATTTTTTCATGAAAATGGTCAAATTTTGGGCAAAAATGGCTAAAAAGAACAAAATCGTCAAATTTGGACATCTTTAAATGTTTATAGCAAAGAAAAATGCGCAGCGACCTATGCATTTTTCTTCATTTATTGCCTTTGGAGAGTCAAAACATTGCAAAAATCAAGGTTAGAAAAAAAGTTTAATACTCCAAAATTTTGGCTCCTGACCAGAGTACATCCTTAAAAAGAAAACTTTTTTGAAATCGTTTGGACAATTTTTTATATGCAAAATATGTAAACGTTTAGCACAATATTTCCTGGAGTTCAAAATCCTTCGAATTTCCAATTCTCGTTTTGTGAAGTAGTTTGCAAAGAACGAAGATATGTGTTAGGCCATTTTTCACAGCACATACAACCTTCATGGGTTGCTTTACACAGACACTTTAAGTTTTTTAGTTAAACAATACAAATGTACAAAGATCCAACTAATCTAAAGAGAAGAATCAAAGCTGTCTCTACATTCATTAACTCGGGAGGCTTATCCAGTCTGTTGAAATGTCAGTTTTGGGGATGTCCTATTATCCCTTCAATGGGATCAAATGTTCATTCTACTTTTTTTACGTTATTATATCTGAACAACAGAAAATAGTGAGATGTTCTGCAATTGGCCCATGGTCTAAATAAAATGCATAGAATTCAAATCAAATCAAGTCTTGCTACATGCACATAGCAGGGTCTTTTGTATTTTAACAACTGAAAATCTTGACATTTTTTACCGTCTATTTAATGTTGGTCAATAGACAAAAATGTACCTGTTTCTATAAACAACATATTAGACATTTACCAAACTCTAAACATGTTCAATATCAAATAAAAAGAACGTGAACATTTAGCATGTTACATGTATATTCTGGAGGCTTCGGAAAGATATTCAGTAAAAGAATAAATGACAACAAAATCAACGCCGAAAAACAATGAAAGAAGTGCAAAACTTACACACTGATTTAAGTTTTTATGCTCTATAGATAATGATAAAAAAAAACAAGGTAATAACAACAAAATAGCCCTTAGGAAAAACTTAAAAACAGACAGGAAATTATGAACTTCATATGAACTTATAAAAAATGAATGTTTATGATTCTCTGCAAATTATGATATTATTTTAACAAGGAAGCCAGATTACCTGATTTTCTATGTCTTTTTTTTCCTGAAATTAATTTTCATCTTGGATAAACAGGATAATTATCAGCTTTAAATTATATCTCTTATGTTTTAATATCCGAACCATTTTCAAACGATAAGAAATAATAATGCTTTACGACCTCGAAAACACAAATATAGGAGAGTAATAGGTTATCTAAAGAAAGCCTTATCGAGCGTAAATAATAATACCATAAGACTCTCTTTTGCTTTTTTAATGAAATTAAAATAAAAGTGCTGATTCAAAAGAAGCAGGCAAATTTGAACCTGCTTTGAACCCGTATCAAAGCTGTTCTTTACAACATATAAACGTTTCAATCTTGGCTTTCATAGCTTATCCATTCATACCTTGTAAATCACTTGTTTCTTCTAGCATAACTTTAATTGTCTTATTATGTTGTCTTTTTTGTTCCATATATTCCACATATTTGTTTCTTGTAACAATTTAGAATCAACAATTCTTAATGTTTATAATGCACTACATTTACATTAAACGTTGCCAATGAATGTTTTTGATTTTAGGAGCAACACTGAATTTTATGAAGGGCTATGGATATTTGTTTAGTCCTGCATTTTTCATTTTCAAAAAAAATGGAGCCTGGAAATTTATTTATGCGCGCATACGCTGTATTTAAAAAAAATATAAAAATTTTGCAGCCAAACCCCAAACTGTTTATTTATATAAACCAAAGCATTGTCCTGCCTTTTTGTTTCAAATTTTACCATGCTCGCCCCTTATCCCATTGAATATACGACTCCTTAAGTGTTTTAACACCATCTTTTTATTCTTTCTGAATCAATATTTTCATGATATTTTAGAAATAGGTTTTGTATTTTTGGCATGAATCTGCATGTATATTCTTCTTAATTCATAATATAGCCGTATGTTACCTTGAGATGTTTTTGTATATCGCACCACATTTCCACGCTGTTGCTGACGTCAACTTTTCCGAGGTCAATCTGTACCTCTCCTATACATTTGTGTCTGGAAAATTTGTCGTAATCATAAATAAGGAAAATAATTTGTTTGTCTCTGACGTCATCGATCGTAACGGGAAATTTAAAATATTCATTAAAGTACGGATTGCATGTCTTTCTCTTTACCGATGATTGACGGATTCTCTCGTCAACTTCCGGTGACATGCAGATTCTGACATACGGGTCTCCAAAACTTATTTCCGCTTCTCTCGATTCCGGCAGGCAGAGTTCCTGAGCTGTGAAAATTTAGAAATTGCAGGAATTACACTTAATGACAACTACCATTGTAAAATCGTTCGACATGAAAAACACAAGTCTGTAATTCATGTAATTAGAAAGATATATTCATATTGTCACGATAAAGAGAATGCTGTCTCTGCTTGAAAACAATTTGTACGTAGGTTTAACCCAAAAGATGCTTAATTGTGTGTAAGAATTAATTCGATGTGGTTCTACACGCAAGAAATATATTTATTAAAACAAACATTTCGTGTTTTGTTATCATTCTTAGGTTAACCACATAATTAAGAGGGGTTTATGTGTTAGTATCTTTTTAAATGAGATGTAGAAAGTATTTCTTTCAGCAAAAAATTACAAACATACTTGAAATAGGCCACTGGTCCCTGCTCGCGGTCTGAGATTCGGAAACTTACAAACTGTATATGCATGAACATACATACAGGTTGATCTAAAATTATGATTGTACTTTTTGTCATGAATATAAAAAAAAATGTCTACTTGCTGTCTTGATTGTATTTATTTAAGATTCACTTCAAATAGTTGTTGACAACCCTGGGATTTAATATACGTTTAATAATTTCATTTCATGCTATAAAATAAATGGTTTTGTAATATGCTTAATTCTGTTTATAACCTTTGAGAGAACAAAATAACGACGGCTTAGGCACCATACCTTCAATCAAATGGACCACAACATCAGACGTACGGAAGTCATATTTAAGGCGCAAGTGTAAACGTCCTTGACATTGATCTAAGGATGACTGTTGGAGGACAGCATCTTTTCTTGGATACAAATCCGGCCGAATTACACCTAGAAGGAATATAGATGAACGCATATTTGAATTTGCTTTTGAAAGCTGCATTAAGTGTGACTGTTTGTTTGTGGATTTTTTTTGTCATTCTGTTATACAACTTGCTTACAAACTATAAGTCAAAATTATGCATTTTGATGATACATGCAAAGAAAGGGTTAGATACGGTTAATCGTGGTTGTTCTGATCCAGCTGCGCCTTTGCTTTTATGGCCAATGCAGTTATTTTATATCAGAAATACTGTAATATGTGAACTGCATGATTGTGTTTAATGTACTATAAACTGCTTGGTTCATGAACCCGAACATGGCTTGTGTTTGTAGAATTGTCAAATGCTTTTGATAAAACTGTTATATTTTCATTGATTAATTGAAAACAATGAACATTATTCCCTATAAATTTCTCAATATTACATATATTTGAGTATATGTACAGCAGATAATGCATGTAGAATTCAAACAATAAAGCGTAGCAGGTCCTATTAAAAAAATAAGAACGGGAAATATTGTATAGGAAAACATGAGACAGGTGATTATTGTTTTGTACTTTTAAATACCTGAACTAGTAATATGTATTGGAAATGTAAACATAAACATGTGCTGTACTTGATAGCTGTTTATACAAGTTTGTATTGTAATCTTGTTTTCATACATTTAAAGTTAAAGTGTAAATGATTATTAATTATGATCAATATGATTTGCATGTAATAAGGTTCATATATTTATTATTGTAATCTTTGTTATTTAGGACCTGTTTTACCTAGAGAGTTGATGTCAGTCTCACAGCCTGATCATTATACTGAATCCATATTTATGTGATGTTTAGAAGTTGAGATTGTGATATCTTGGAGCCTTTCCATAGTAAACCCCTTTCCATAAAAGGGTATGTAATGTTTTATATGTGTCAATTGAATATTTATCTTTCACTTTATTTATATTGTAACCGTTACTTATTTCACATATGAGTAATATAGGCTTATTTAATATTATAGTAATCAGTATTGATTGATTGATTGGATAGCATATATTCTATCTTTGATATTTTAGTAACATAGAATATATATTGTGACTTTGATAGAATGAAATGTATGTTTTATCTATATATTATATTTATATTACTTATTGTTACAGGGTTTTTTCCCACTATGATGTAATAAAGATTTGAATCCTAGACTCATAGTTGGTTTTGATTTGGTAGCCCCTAGGACCAACTACAACACCTTCATCTTAACATAAGTGGCAATGTTATAAGACTAATCAAATTTAAGTCCTACTATGCTTTTCCTGGTCAAATGTCCTTTCGGTGTACATTTGTTAAGATGATCTTCAAATAAGTTCAATCTGTCCTGATGGACCTTAATATATAGCCTGATAAAAGATATATTACCAACTGATGGATCAAAAACAAAACTATCAACACTCGTGTCACTCCGCGCACTGATACTGCTTGTCTCTTCAGCGAATGGATCACTTTTAACGCTCCCACGTGACATCGTTGAAAAACTCCCCCGTGACGTAGTTGAGAAGCTGCTACGTGATGCAGACGACGATCGTGGTTGAACCGTTCTGGATTCCTTTGTAAGTTGGACATCCTGAAATATAAACATGTACATTAGTAATTGTCTTTAATGTGTATTCATTATTTCCTGGATTTAACCGAAATTGCTTAACTAACTAAGTAAACTGAAACTAACTCAGTTAACTGAAAAATATACCACAGATCAAAACTATTATAACGTGAAAATAACTCTATTTGTAGTAATTTTAATCCATAAGAAATACATTATTTAACAAACTAACAATTACATGTATACACAGAAATGACAATTGCAAGTTTCAATATGTTGACATCCAAAACGTGAATTCAAATGATCCAAAAACTGACTATACCATGATTTTTATAACAGGAATTGTGGAGGCCAAGGATATTGCGTCCTCATCTAAACTTCTGTACATTAAACGGTTTAAACATATTCCCATGTCGCAGTTTCATATTTATAAATCAAACAATCTTAATGTAACATCTGGTGTACAAGTTTACATTTAGGGCAGACATATAAAGGTAATGTAGATATATATCTATCAATATATAGTAACTGATTTACAATGGAAATCGTAGGAATGTATGGTCTATTCTGAAAATCACCTTTTTTATATAAAATTTGCTATTTTGACAGTACAAGTTAACAAAGGTTATAAAAAATTTCTAAACTTGGATGATAAATCCTTTTTTTTTAAGTAAAGAAAACATCATTTGGCAAAAGCATACCGGAGAATTTGACAATCGCAATAAACCTAATTTAGTACAGATATTCAATTTCACAAGTTAGAAAAGGTGTATTGAACCAGGTTGTACATGTATGTCTCAAAATCGCCCCTCTTCTTTGAAACTTAAACAAGACCGAGCTCTTACAGCTAGGAAGAATTTTGAATCTTTAGATATAAAGGAAGTTTTTAAAGACCAAATTTGACGTATTTTCTCAAAAGCCGGTCTTAGAGAAAACAGTGTACGAGGGAACTGAAAACCAGACAAAATTTCGTTTCAGTCAAACATACACAACATATACCGACTAGGTTGCTTTGTTACTCCAAATAAATTGATAATTCAAAAGTTAAAGTTATCTCTTTTGTTTTATATATAAGAGATGACAAAATTCGATTTTCAGCTTTAAGAATTGCACGGAGCAGGTAGAATCGGTCATTCTTTTAATCTTCAAATAAAATAATCAATGTTGAAAACGAAGCATCATTGACAAATATCTTGAGATTGAGATTGGAAGACAGCACTTCTTTTTCTAGTGACTTTTCTAAGAAGATCTTTAGATTCTGAAAGTACGACGAGGAGAGGTGTACATGTACCGTTGTTACCATATAAATGCTTATAAGTTGCTTAAAACCTGTCATCCAAATGTGTCAAATAATTATTATGTAATTACAAAAATCAGGCATACCCGTACTGCAGATTTGGTCCACAGAGTAACAAATAAAACTTTTATAATATGTTTTAGAAGACAGTGTAGAATTAAAAAAATCAACAACCACAGAGGCCTGAAGTCAATTTTGGGCTAATAATAGATGGGCCCTTATTTTAACAACAAACACATTAATTTCTAAAAGGCCTTTTAGACGTTTGTGAAATTTCTCTACTATGACGGTATATCGAGTAGAGAAATCGAAAGAACAAACTCAAGAAAATGCCAACAATTGAAAATGTTTTAACAAAAGTTTTCAGTTTTAAAGAACAAGCATGTGATTTATTTCATTACGAGAACAACTAGTGTCGCAGTGTACATTTGTATTTGTTGTCCTTTACATGACAACAGCCACGGACTTCGCGAGTGGAACGGACTGTTCTGTTGTAGGATACGATGATGATATAGTTTTATACCCTTCCTTTAGTTATGCATGTTTATTATATTTTAGGTATCCAATGCAAAAATTGGAACTCTTTCTGTTTCTTCTTCAAGTTAAGATTTATGGAGGTGGATTATGAAAGTCACCATTTGGTGTATATTAGATGAAGACAAATCAGTGGATAATCGCGCATAAGAACCAGAGAGTACAAAATGGACTTTTGCATTTGTAGGTAGTCTAGAAGTGAGGACATCCCAATGAAGGTGAACTAATACTTCCGATTTATTTAATTATTCAAATCCGTGATAGTCATTATAATTTACAAAAGTCTTTGAAATAAAGTCAGAATTGAAGTAACGAAAACTTTTAGAGACCTACACATTTTTTATGTAATCCAAGGGTCATGCAACTTTTACCATTGAACATAATGTCATTAGTTAACAAAAAATCTAATGTGCTGAAGATATCATTTATATAACAACACCTGATCAGTCAAGCGCCGTTCAATGTAGAAGCATCTAAAAAAATAATAACAACAAAGACAAGCATGGGTTTTCTGTGGGTGTCGTCCTTTAGGGAAATTCAAAATGATCCATTACCAGGTTGCTTGATAAAAACTTAATAAATGTACTATATGAATGGATAAATTCTATTTTAATCTCTCATTAGAGAATATTACCTGTTTAATAAATGTATCTTTGAAAATCGTTGATGATTCTGATAAATACTCTACTGAGAGTAATACTTCTGCACAAATGACATATGAAAGGCAAGTTAGCATACCAAAACAGATCTTCACTCAATAGACTTCTAAATAATTCAAATACAAAGTGATCTCCCTCCCTGCTGAAGCTAATTTACTTAGCCCATAATGTTAGAAAACCGGGTGTTAATACATACAAATACATTGTACATATATTGTGAGATATTGTAACCGTATCAAAGAGATGTCGTAAAAATGGCTTTATACTATAACTAAATACTAATTCTAAGCCTTCTTCCTTTTATTCCATATTCAACATGTTCAAGGTCAAACTGTCTACGTGTTAAAAGCAGAACGTGGTTTTTCTTCCTGTGATATTTTCATCAGTGCCACTTATTGTGCATGCTGATATAGGTGAACTCCTGTGCGTCTTAATTCAATTCCTGCACCTGTATTGGCATTCCTTCGTATGGGTTTGGTTTAAGCTCTTTATTTCAATTTGTATCATATGCTTTTCGACTCACTCAGTCAATGATAATAAAAAGGAAAAGAGGAGAGGGAAATCATCCTTATCTAATACCGTTGATAGTATGGTTTCCTGCATGGATGACCAGGCAGGTAAAACAATAATAGAGTTGTTGAATAATGGACACTATCTTCTTGTGTATTCCTTAACTTTTGAGAATATTCCATATTACTTGATGGTCGATACTGTCAAACGCCTCCTCAAAATCTATTAAGAAGTCTGTCGCTCATTAATCTGCTCGGTGATGATTAGCGATTTGGTTTGCCCATGATCTTTTTGTCGAAAACCACCTTCCTAATCTCTTAGCATTGAGTCCACTTCTTTTTTTCTTTGCAGGATAGTATGGAATAAGTGAGATGGTGATTATAGTACATAAGCTGGATCAACGTTAACGCGCAGGCAAATTTAAGTCACTTGTCTGAAATAATGCACATGAATTCCACCATAATCGAGCTTACACGTACAAAATATGCGTTCACATGAAAAAGGTTTGACGAGAATTGTGTGAAATGAGCTCTAATGCCTGGAATTTCAAATCAGCTTCACATAAAAGTTAAGATTGTTTTAAATCCCCTAATGAAATGACCCCTTTGCAGATCCACCTTATCAAAAAAAATTTAATGAGCTACATTATTGCAGCTTCGTACCTACATGTAGGTGTTCATTTGGGTGTTATGCCTGATTAAAGATTGAGACCCTTAATGACAACATGCCAAAATACGCTGAAAAAAAAAACAGTGAAAATGTGTGAAAAATGTAGAATTTTATAGTTGTTTGAAATGTCAAGCCTAGGCTTGTGATGTTAATATTCTGCTAAATCTTACAGAATTGAAAAGCTCAGTTACACCCTCGGAAATCAATGGGTTCTTCTCTCGCTTACTCATTCATCGAATAAGCAGGAGGAGAACCCCTGGGTTTTTTAAGATGCTTAAAAACCGGATTCAAATTATTCAAGATTTTCTAGAAGTATGTTGTCCGTTTAATAATACACATACAAAACGGTTATAAAAAGGTGTAATTTGGTTATGCTGAATTTGATGAATTTCTGGATCCTTAAAGATGAAAAGGGTGAGTTTTCATGTGATTTGATATTACACATAAGATTCACATGCTTTTTAAGTGCATCTCAATTTCCAACTTCAAGACTTAAAATGGTTTTGTAGCTCATACTTTCAAGGTAAAAAAGGTTAACAAATTTTGATTTTATTTCATTAATCGTGCAAAAAAATATTTTTTGGCCTTTGTCTTGAAAGACATTGAAAATCTGGCGACAGTCATGACAGTCAAAACAATTTAGTTGTACCTTTAGCATGGTTTTTAACAAAGACAAAGACAAAAGGAGAAAATTTTTCAGTTTTATCCTAACCTGCTATATATAGTTTTCTGCCATGGTCTACTTTTAATAACTAAAACTCACACACCGTTGATCATTTTGGACTGTCCTCATATTTCAAGCCACGGTAGGTCCCGTGTCCGGCGACAGGATTGTTTTTTCGAGAGGCATTGTCCAGTTTTTTCGAGAAAGGTCCAGGTTTTTTCGCCTGTTCGTTTACAAATAAAATGCTTAAATTCTCAATTGTAAGTGAAACAAAACAAAAAAGAGGAATAAAAGTATTCAAAATGTTCGAAGTTTTACTTTTCTTCCAAAAAAGTCCGTAAAGAAGCATCAGTTAATGATTTATTAAAATTGATCAGGTTTTTTCGAGAGGCACAACAACTTGTCCGGTTTTTTCGAGAGGTGTCCTGGTTTTTTGAAAATTTTGACTAAAGAGAGGCACTGGGTCGTGTGGAAACTATACGACTTAAATGGAAACTAATATCCCCCTACTCAATAAACATACATTTAAACACATTACATGCAAAATATCAAGTTTGTTTCTAACTTTAAAGCATAAGTAGGCTGCCCAAATGCATTATCTTAGAAGACTAAATAAGTATTTTGACAAAATTAGTTTTATGGTACATTTGTACATTTGTGACTTTCTTGATGTGCTTTAATAAATTAACGGTTTCAAAAAAGGGCGTTTGTTACGGTGGGCAAAATTTTGAAAGGTAAGTTGCAATCTTATTTTTGTGCCTTTTCAAGTCTTTGAAACTATAAAATCTACATGTATGTCAGAAACAAATAAATACCAAAAGAGCATATTCCGCTGGTGCATTCTGTTATTTCAAGAGTTTAAAGGTGTTTTGGAATATGGGATATTTACATATTTATTCCTGGGTACGGGATATTTGAGGCAAAACAAACTGGGATATAGAATATTTAAATCTATTCTAATAACAGGGATATGGAATAAGAAAATAACCTCTATTTTGGATACGGGATACCGGTATTTGATAAAAACATTAAGGAATATGAGATATTGGAACTTAACGTATACATATGTATGTAAAGATACAGAAACTTAAATAGCATTTGAATATCATACTCTTATGTTTGTTTTATGTCCAGTCGACACTATTTCAGTCATAATTAGCAGAACAAGATATAATTGAAACACCAAAATGAATTCTGTAGACCCACCAAGGACACAGACCCATGTATGTCATTCGAAGGACCCATGCACGACCACAAACCAGAAGTAAAACGAACCAACTTACAAGATAGGCCAATGTACCCTTAACGCACCATAGGCCAATACATCCAGAAAGTCACGAAATCCTTCCTCAAAAGTTTCGCACAATTTGGAACCCTTCCATATGGTGACTGACAACGAAGAACCCTTACCCGAAATGAGGTCATACTAGATGGAACATCTACCTGTGTGGGATATAGCCAACTCTTACCCAGTTTCACATAACCATCCTTTATCTGTCGAAAATACAATGCTGAATCCTGTTTGAACCTATACTCACTGAGAAAGAGAAGCGGAGTTGGAGTGGGAAACAAAGGATCTGTAAATTTTGAAGATTACTGGAAAAGGGAAGAGGTGGATAGGTGCGGAAAATTTAGTCTGTGGCGGTGCACAATGGGATATTTTACGTGCATGAACCTTGGACGTCTCCACGCACGTTGGCCCAATATGGTTTACGGACAAGTTTTCGCATTAGTATAGCCTGATGAACCGGCATTTATTATGACAGAGTTGCCCCATTCAAACACCTGTGGTACACATCCCAGTCGCTTTGTGGGCTAAGCGGCCTGGAAAGATGACAGGTTTCTGAGTGCTCTTTAGTGGACTTTTACCGACAAGCTTAGCGCTGCTGCTAACATATTCGCCTTCCGGGTCCCGCACGGGAGCATACTCTTATGAATTGTTTTGTTGAAACTATAATATATACAATAAGTACATATGTGTAAAAATTAAGACGTACTGAAAGGACATTCGAGTCTTATATAATCCTGGATAAAACAACAGACATGAAAGAAGACTACTCTATCATACAAACAAACACATCCAAGATACAACTACAAGTCAAGTTAAAAGAAAGTAGCCCAGGAACTGTAAGCATTTTCTGCTTGTCGTAACACAAACATTTTGTTTCCAGCCAATTATTCAAGGAAGCTATTTTCAATCTATAACAGTAGTTATGCTAAGACAATAGATTAATGGGTTCTGGTTGTAGGCGTCAATTATATGTGCCTGCCTGTTTATTTAGGCTATATAAGGTTGAATTCTTGACTTTAACTGACGTATTCTTGTCCAAAACTCTTGAAATGATAGTACTGTATTCTAATTTTTTTAACAACATACAATGTCTTTTTCCATCGAGAGATGCGGGGTCGTCAGGCAATAATGTGTTGGGGAAAATGTCACGTTCGTCGCACGTTAAAGAACCCTGCTGCAGGTCTCGGTAAGAGTAGGACCCGTAGGATCCCCATGCAGGAGGCTAAATTTTCCGTCCCTATACCCATCACTATTTTTTCCAGTGGCAGTCAAAACTCTCCTACCCGATTGGCCTTGTGTCCCCATTTCCTCCACTTCATCATCATTTCATGCTCATTGTATCACCACTTTCATGTTCATCCCCCGGATATAGCCGAAATCGTGCTGCTTGGGAGTAAAGCAATAACTAACTAACTAACTTAAAATTAAAATATGATTTAAGAGGTAAACAACACGCACAGCTTGTCTATCTAAAGTATGAAAAAACCTGGACCTCTCTTGCAAAAACCTGGACGCCTCTTGAAAAAGCCTGGACATGTATTTTATTTTAATTTAGAAATATGTAAGACGCAACTTTCTGGCATCAATGTTCAGGGTGACATAATATAACATTGATGTTCACTTATAATGGTTAGCAATCTCGTTCAATATATTTGTCTTTTAAGGGGCGAAAAAAGCAAAAAAGGTAAAAATTCAAAAAACAGCCCACAATTTTATTTAGGAATCACATTTTTTTTGGACTTGGTGTTGGTATACAATATGATAATACTGAAATATGCCTACCCGTTGGTAGCATTTTTTTCTTCGCTTTCAGTTAAAAATCACTAAATATCACCAAAGTTTACATTTTTATTGATTATTCTCTTGATAAAACCAGGACAATTGTAAATCCCTCACGAAAAAACAATCCTGTCGCCGGACACGGGACCTACCGTGAAGCGGTTTACGACAGCTGGTAATACCCCGTGATTTTGAACGGCTGTAAATTGTTGGAGCAATTGAACAACGTGCATTTATCTCAAAATTATCACTCTTATTGGTGAACAAACCTCTCATAGTTATCGCTACACTCCTAGTTTAATTTGAAATAGGATTATATTAGAGTTTTATTTTTGGTTTCGTTTTCCTAAAATATAGATGTAGGACTAACGTAATAAATAAGAATAAATTCGTTCTTTTGCCTACAACCAAACATAATTAAAGTTTTCTTATAGCACCTGTGCCTGTTTTTATCCTGCTATAGTTAACGAGTTCTATTGAATAAGATTTTCATTAAGAGCATTCTGGCAGCTCTACAGAAAAAAAAAGGTTAGATCTCCTGTCCCCCGAGAGCATCATCTAATGACACAATTAAGGGTAAAGGAATCATTATAATCTTCTTCTTCATCGTACTTGAAGTATATTAAGAAATATTTCGTGCTGTTGTTAACTTGGAACTAAATTGCCTGCAGCAATATGCAGAATTCATCAAAACTTGATTTAATAGTCTAATATAATAAAGCTTATTATATCAATTTTGGTTCGTTTTAATGACTCTCAAAAATGAAATAATTTAGTCGTGTCATCAAGTAAGTAAACTAAGCTGATATTGAGGTAGAGAAGTAAAACACTTCTGCTGGAATATAGTCCTGCCTTTGAAAGTAAGATTTTTTAGTCTAAAAGGGAAAATATGTCATATCTTTTATTTAAAACAAAAAAAAAGATAAGTCACCAGGCTTGTTTTAGAAACATATGCGAGGCCAAACTATGGAATGATAAAAATTTAAGCATTACAATCTAAGGCAAAATTGTTTTCTATTTCATCAAAATTGATACATAACGATATATATATAAAAAAATAAAATATGGGATCACTGGCTTAGAAAGAAGCAGACTAAGGTACAAATGGAGCATCCGAATGTCAACAGTCTGGAAGGACACAGACAAAACCAGTAAAATACCAACGAGAACAGGACGAAAAACCGACAACATAGAACACAAAAATACCATTTCAGAAGGTATCAGTAATAGTAATAAATACTGATAGCAATAGCAAGCCCTAAAATAACAAAGCTCCATTGACCAGCAGAAGTTTTCAAAACTGATCCAACAATGATTGCAGATCTAGAGTTTTAAACGTCCACTATTTCAAAAGTTTCTGCAAGGTCACAATATCCCAAAATAATGGACCGAAGGGAAAACATTAAACTACAAAAAAAAAACAGTTGATATACAATGATATATGTAAATGCAAAAACTTGCGAGGAATCACCTTATTATCAATACCCAGCAAAATTGTCAGGGTATATTTATTGACAGAATAAGGACTGTTGTAGACAAAACAACTAAAAAAAGAACAAGCTTGATACATGTACAGAAAAAGCAAAAGCTGTAGTGATCAAATTTGTATACTTCGAAACACAACAGAGCAATGCACAGAATGGCAATGGCAACTGACTGTTAATTTCAGTGATTTTGAGAAAGCAATTAATTCTATACATAGAGACAGCATCTGGAAAACTTTAAAATTTTAAGTCCTACATATACAAATGTTTTACTCAGACTTCAAGTGCTCTGTTGAAAACTCCATGGGTACCCGTTCCCTTGTAAAATCTGGAGTTAGACAATGTTTTGTGATGTCATCCATACTTTTCATCATCAAAGTTCACTTGATGATGAGATCTAGTATAAACGATGGAAACACTTGTATAAATCGGACCTTGTTTACACATCTAGAGGATCTTGACTACGCCGATGATCTCGCCTTGCTGTAACATCTTGAAAACCACATGCAAGAAAAGCCAACAAATTTTCATCAAAATGTAGTGTCAATAGGTCTAAACATCAACAAAACCAAAGGTTATGGCCCTAAGCTGCATACAGAGTACCACCTGACATTGTAGTGAATGGAACACATGTGGTAACAACATCATCTTTCACATACCTAGGTGGCATAGTAACAACTGCTGGTGGTGCAGATAAGGACCAAGAATAGGGAAAGCAGAAGCGCCATTCGTTAACACCTGGAAGTCACCAAGCATAAGGAAAAATAAATAAATAAATAAAAATTTACAACAGATGCGTTTTTTCTGTTCTGTGATTTATACGGAGCAGAATGCTGTAGAATAACTGTACAAGACAATAACAAGCTCTCCAGCTTTCACATTGGATGCCTGACAAAGATCCTCAAGATATTTTGACCTCGTTAGATCACCAATAAACAACTGCACGAAAAAGCAGGATCAGAACACATGACAAAAACTCTTCTAAAATAGCGATGGAAATGGATAGGGCATATATTAAGAAGAAATAACGATGACCTAGCCAAAACTTCAATAAGGTAGACACCGGTGGAGGACGAAAGCAGGAAAGACCAAAAATTATTTGGAAGTGAACTATAGAGGCAGCAGTAAAGGAATTTTGAACTACCTGGGCGAAATAGAGAAAAAGCACAGAGCAGAGAAGAATGGATACCACTTGTCCTTGTCCTAGTACAATGTAACAACATGGCAAAACAAGGCTAGGTAGGTAGGTCAGAACGTATAATGCATTTGAGTGAATGCGGAAAAATATGGCATTTTATTTTTCAAAACTATTTGAAAGGCTTGATAGACCCGACTAGGGTTATATAAGAAAGCACTTTAAATAACTTTTTGAATATAATTATGCTATACCTTTTGCACTTTGTATGAATCAAAAATTTTAGCATGAACCCATTTTTTCTCATTGTAACAAGCATTTAAAACAGTGAAATTACTTGTTTGTTGTAGGAAGCGGGAACTGTCCACTCTTCCGGAGCACCTGCGTGCACTCTCTTTACGCGTTTTTGATTGCTATCAAGTTGTTTTTGTGTTGTCTGTTTCTTCGTGCTGTTCTCTGTCATGTTTTCTAGTCTGTCTTTTCAATTTCGGAATTTGAACTTCCAGATGCCTCATTGGTACCACTTTGCGTCAAATAGGTAACAACTCAAATACATGTATATACAAAATGAGGGTATATTTGTACCTGAGAACTGGTAGAGACTGACATCAATGACGGTGGTTTATAGTCTCCAACAGCATCATAACCACAGGGAGACAAACAAGTTCTGTGTTTCCGCTTCCGGTATGTCCGACATACAATCACTATGACAACAGCAATAACCATGCCCGTCACTCCACACACTACCCCCAACACCGCCACTGATACCATCTTCATTGGTACCTATAAAGTAAATAAATTCTATTTTTTCTTGTCGTTCTATACTTGCAAAGATTTATCTTATTTTATCTGATCTACGTTTAGATTGTTAGAACTCATAAGATAGATTTTTTTTAATCCAAACGTAATAACAATTCGGGTTTCAATTCGGCATATATCGGTTGTATTAACAAATTCTTTTTTTATTCAAATAGTGTTTGGCATTTTCAATATATTTTGGTAGAAAGCCACTGACAAGTCTTGAATGTCAGACGAAGCCAGATTTATATCATAGAAATTTGTTATATTTTGTGATTTCAGACCACCACCAAAACTCCTTCGCAATATGCTTATCCTTCCCGACAAAAATAGGTCAGAATTATACCACTGCTACAGGCTTGTATGAATTCCATCAAGATTCTTGATAATTTTTTTCTTTGAATAAAACTTTAAAATTTTGCTATGGTAAGCAATGAAAACATCAAATTTTCTACAGTAAAAATCTTTTTCTTAGAATTTGAAGAATTAATTAAATTTGTTGTAAAACCGGTTTAAATGAGTTCGCTATACTCTAAACAATGTGGTTGCGTATTGCAATTAGGTATATGTGAGTACTTTTCATGGTTTTACTTTAGAAAGTAGGGGTCAATAATAGGTCATTAAAAAGAAGCCCGGAAAGAAAGCCTGGTGCGGTGATTAGTGTACGGACCGTTACGGACGGGAACTGGAACTGTGAGGAGTTTGACAACCGCTGTGGTTTGTTTTTTTTTGAGGGGGTGTGTGTGTGTGTTTTTTTTTTTTTTTCTTCTTTTCGCTTTTTGCCTTTTTCACTTTTGGACTGAATTGATTATTAAGGCGTCCAAAAAGAATCAGACACTCACGCAAATAATCATTGTTTCATTCTGTTCCAAACATTTTAGAACGATGTCCAAAAGTTCAAAGGCAATGATTGTTTTAAAGTACCGAGGCTGCAATGTCTCTAGTTCATAAGACGTAAAAACCTTTAAAAGTATATTAAGTCTCCGATATAAATAAAAAAATATTAATCTATGTGGATCTTATATTCCCGATTTAGTGTTGATTAGAGTGTTCAGCTTTCTTTGATTAGTCTGCTCCAAGACTTGATGATGCAACATTACAGCTAGACTTTATAACAGTGTCGTAGCAAAATAAAAATATAGTACTTACATACATGTATAAGCAAAGTATGAGAAGAAACCCTAAATTTTGAAGATGTCGTTACTTTTTCTTTATTCAGTTGATATAAAATTGATATTCGTTATAAATTATAAAATTATCGCATTTTTTTACCAATTTTGTTTTTTCTGCTGTGAAACTAAAATAAAAATCTTGTTGTTTACACTATGAAAACGCAATATCCTGAGAATGTCATTCTCTTGTAGCTAGTGACGTCATTGAGCGAATAATCCCTGTAGAGAGATAATCATATGAGACCATCAACCTGTTTATTTTGTAATAAACCCACCACTTTTTCTACATTATTATGAAGCCATGACATTTGATTTAGTTGAATCAGTTCTAGAATGATTTCTAAGAACGACTAGTATGACTACCGACATCTACTTTAATGTTTTCTAAGAACGACTAAATGTACCATGATTACCGACATATACTTTAATGTTTTCTATAAACGACTACAGACAGGTAGATCTAAGTCTGAATTTGGGTCCTGTTCCGAAATTATTTGGTTGTATTGATCTATGCTCTTCATATTGATGTTGTGTTTGGAATTTTCAGCCTTTTAGAAACAGCGCCTCTGGTGCGTTTATATAGTCGCTACGCTCGTTAAAAGTAGCAAAGTGTATTGCCTGAGATTTTCTTGTAATTTTCTGTTATCAAAATATTTGTGATGACGAACACTTCAAAGTTTTAGAATTGTCTTTGTAAATTTCAACATTGTGAAAACTCTAATCTTCTTCCTACCAAGACAGAGGTAGATCTTAGTCTTAATTTGGAACATTTTTTCGATATGATTTACCAGTTGAATTGCTCTATGTCTTTCATATTTCTATTGCCTTTGGAATTTGCTGAATTTTCATCCTTTTGGCTAGCCTGCCTCTAATGAGCGTTTTATTGTCAACACGCGCATCAGGCTTGTCACTTCTATTTCTGAGAACGACAACAATGACAAAACACAGTCATAATGCTTACCGCTTACCCATAGTTTTAACATCAACATAACTTACATGGAATCAAAGAGAAATGTTCCTTTAAAAAATGTCTGAATTGTACATGCAATTCAAGTGCTTTCGTTTATGTGGTACATTTAAAACGAAATTTAAACATCATGCTACTTTTAAGGCAAAAAAATCTACATGGAATTCACGAAAATCAGCTGATTTAAGAGCCTGAAAAATATGGTTCATAACCATAGCATGCTAACTAGATACATACAAACAGACCTATAGCATAGCCCATTAATATATTACATAAAACATGAAGCTTACTTCAATGTAAAACAATTGAGTTATTATTTCATAAACCTATTCATATATGAAAGGGTATGACTTCAGAATTTCTTTTTGTCATGTGACCGTTATATTTAGTAAATATTTATCTGATTCAGATTTCATAATTTAATATATCCAGTTCTTTAAATTGAATTTATTTAAACCCAGAAAAAATACGATCTAAAGAAAAGGGAAGAAGTTAAATAAATTTATGTAAAAATTGATACGTACACTCTAAAAGAGTAGAAATTTCATAACACCGAAGCTTAGGGGCACCATTTTTGTACTAATATATGAATATTTGTTTATATAAAAAAGTATTTTTTGTCGTTTTTGACATTTGAAACCATCGAAAGAAATTCACCACTATAATTTTACCCGAGTACGTCCCTGTGTCTTTAAACTACAAACCAACATGTGAAAAAAAAATCATGTAAGCCAATAAATAGCACCTAACATCTCCAAAAACGCATTTAATATTCAGCATCTTTCTTTATGAAAGAACATACGTATGTTTATAAGTAAAAATCCAATGCTCATATATTTCTTACCTTATTTTTCTATCAAAGCCATCCATTTATTAAATCCACGATAAAACCCAAGACAACCATTGAGCTTGGTCCTAATCTTACATTTAATGCAACCTCAATATCGACCCAGCTCTCCAATTATAGACTCTCAATCAACAGAACAATTTTCACATTGTCTTCATATGTAATCATTAAGGGTGTCAAGAGCTCGGGCCTATAAACTACAACACTCTTTAGTTAGGGGTGACTGATGCATCGGGTGTTACTTGTAATATCGGGTCTCATCGCCATGATTGTAAGTTGACAATATATGTCAGTTCTAAAACGAAGTTACACAATACTAACATAAATCTCTTATTTCGTTTTTGATTAGTTTGTGGTACAGAGAAAAAATAGTGTGATCTGCTTATGGAATTGTTTTATGGATATGGAACTAAGCATGGTAATGAAAGACTCTTTTGAACTTCTTTTATGGTAGCATGTGAAACACAATTTACCCTGAAACGAATATGTTAATTTCCTTTTCGCGGTGTTATTTTGCAATTAAATAAACTTAAATCGACATAACCAGCAATATCAAATTTGTTTGGACTTGTATCACTCATTGTAGAATGCTAATGCCATCAATTATGTTGCACAGTTTATATAACATTCTGTACTAAAAGCCTATAAAATTACCAGGAGTCACATCAGAACAATCCTTAACGACTACATTAAGCTCTTTCCACACTAAGCTTATGAACAATTAATATCGTAGAACACCGTCTTCTTTATGACTTTTTATTGATGTAAAAAAAAAACGTCATATAGTGAGTCCTTATGATAGCGTCTATAAGAAGCAGATCTATAGGTATGTATATAAAGGTAATAACAAAACTACCGAACTTGAATGATCAATCTCATAGTCCAGAGAAAATGACAAAAATTTTCATATCCGAATGTCAAAAGTCCGAAAGGCCAAGGATGAAACCAGTAAGCACCAACGCGAACAAGACGAAGAAGCAGACAAAATATAAAATCACAAAAATATAAAAAACAACTGAAGAGCAAACAACGCGAACTCAAGTCGTGATAATAGTGAACTCAGGTGCCCGGAAGACATGTCTTAAGACAGCCTCAGTGTATATTAGACACATCGGAATCAATTTATGTACGTATGCAAGTAACTTGTGATGGAAAAAATACTTTGCTTGTTTTATTCAAAGGCTAATTTATAACAACATGGTTTGCCATATTTTTGCATATTTCTTCTTCGTGTTCTTTACTTTTTGTGATTTGGTTACATTGTAACTGTATCAATCCATACATGTGATTATGATTCTTTCTGATGCCCTGGGTAACATAACACGTGTTATTTATTCCTTACAAAATGATAAGGCATCGGCGCTGCGTAATTAAGTTTCCATTTATAGCGGCTTGACAATTATGGCAATAACAAGCAAGAATATTCTATCTATAAAACACTAAGGCTTGTTTCATGATTCAAACCATTTCCGAACTGAGCGTACCCAATCAAATTTCCATCTTGGAAATATTTTTATGTATTCAGCACGATCTATAGATTTTTATCAACGTTGTAAGCGGCATTTCCTGCCGTTCACTAATGAAGTTGACAACTTAAGGCTATCATAGTTATCTTGGCTGACGTCATATCTTTTCTTTTCCCCATTAAATAACTATAATGGTCGAGCTGGAAGGTGATAAGAGGAAACATTTAATTAACAGGGAATCCAAATTGGTACGATGCCATTAGAGGCAGCATGTCAAATTATGTCATTTGATAACACTGAACAGAAATTCAATTTTAAATTAGATATGGAAATAGACTTGTAATTTGATAGCTGGTCTGTTTCTTGTATTGTTTCATTTTTTTCTAGTAATTTAGTAATTTGTTGTGATTGGAAGATGCATATTTTACTATGACTGTCCTCAGTGTGTTTTATTAAATACTTATGTGTCATGTACGTAGCAAAATTTCTCAAAAAGGGGTTATTGTCCTTCAAACTTTGTCCAAACAAAAATATTAAAAAAAAAATAATTGAAAAAAAAAAACATACAACGAAAAATCTAGACCCCCAACTTGAATCGGCAACGAAAGGTACATGTAATAACAAAGTTATCGACAAGAATGTTTAAATACATGAAATACAGTAACTCATTCTGATTAGAAAAAACAAAACAAGGCAAAGGAGAGCCGGTGGTGTAGTGGTTAACGCGTCGGGCTTCTAACATCAAGGTTCGTGGTTTGATGCTCGTCAGGGGTGAAATATCATGAACCCATTTTCTGACTCTTTGCACTATTTGCAAGGATGGTTTCAAATAATGATGCTAGTCCTTCGGAAGGGACGTAAAAAGCTTGCAGGTAGCAATTCAAAGTATAGTGAGACACAATTAGATAATGTGATATTCCTTGCTACATTCTTTTTAGAATATTCTGCCCATGGCCGATATCCTTAAAAAAAATCTCGAAGCTTTACTTGTCTCAACTGAGTTTTTTTTCTTATATATATATTGATCAAACTGCCTATCTTGGAGACAGCTGTGAAGCAAAGTATAAGTAAAAATAAAAGAATCATGACCATATGCCGGTAAGGTAGGAATCTAACTTTCAAAGGAGCGAAAATATAATTATTCAAGAATAAACTCGTCTCTTATGTAATAGTCTATTGTTTTGAAATCAGAACATGCGTGTAAAATTCGAGATCCAAATCCGTGAAAACGTAGAGTCATCAGACTTTGAAGAAAAACAAGAGGCTCCTAGGAGCCTGAATCGCTCACCTGAACTACACAGATATATATATTTTGTAGATATCATTATGCTTAACCAAATGCAATTGAAATTTCTGAAATATCTTGGTTAGTTTTCAAGGTATTGGGCTTAATAAGTGCAAAATTTTGCAAAAATTACGAAAAGGAGCAATAAGTCTCGCATCAGCAGTCAGATCTTTTCCGAAATTTCAGGACAGGTAGATCCTAATATGATCACTTTTGATTCTTGCACAATTTTGATATTTGAAACCATTTTTGAGTTATTAGCAAAAAATTGAAATTTACCCCTATGTTCTATTTTTAGCCATGGCGGCCCTGTTTTTGACGAATCAAAAATCTGAACGATAGAATTGTAGCATTTATGCTATTTTTAAAAACAACTACGCCAAGTTTGGTTGAATATGGATGTATAGTGTCAGACAAGTTAATCTTTGAAATTCAGGGGAAAAGTAATGAAAATTGTAAATTTTGACGCTTTAAGGGCCATAACTCCTGAGAGGAATGGTTCTACAACTTTGACCTAATTACATGGAATGTAGATCTTGATGTGCTTAATCATATGCAATTTGAATTTTAAAAATATCTTGTCTAGTTTTCAAGATATAGGGCTAAATAAGTGCAAAATTTTGAAAAAAAAAATCCAGAAAAAGGGCAATAACTCCTAAATCGGTTGTTGGATCTTTTTTGAAAATTTCTGGGCAGGTAGATCTTGAGGTGCTGATCACTTTTAACCTGCAAAAAACTGTAATTTGACCCCTATGTTCTATTTTTAGCCATGGCGGCCATGTTTTTTTACGAATCAAAAATCCGAACGATAGTTTTGTACACATAATGCCACTAAACAACTGTACGAAGTTTGGTTGCAATTGGATTTATGGTGTCGGACAAGTTAACGTTTGAAAAATTGTTTACAGACGACGACGACGATGGACGCCAAGAGATGGCATAAGCTCACATGGCCTTTGGCCAGGTGGGCAAAAAAGGACTCCATCTAGCTATTGACGCATTATTAACAAAAAGGGCAGCCTCAATATATATATATATATATATATCTGAATAAAGTAAAATCATTCAAACATCTTAGATCATGTTTTATCGCTTTCTGGGCATGAAGTGATTTGGTTTCGTAAGAGTAAAAAGAAAAAAAAAACAGGTTAACGAGGGACACGACACAGATTTAGCTGACTTCATGACAATTTTAAACAAAACTCTCTACGACTAATGGATAAATACCAGAAAGATTCAGATTAGGAAATGACGCACATTCAGATTAAACTTAAAAAAAGAAAATGTAACATAATAGCCCAAACCAATAAAGTTTCTAGATGTGTAAAAACATGATTGATTAAATTTCGGTTGTTTTTAGGCAGTGCCTTATGTAGTCATAACTGTCTGATTTCCGCGGTTTGTATCGCTAGACACGGTAAATCGGTCAGCAAAATTCCTAATAGAATATTGATATTAGTTATTTTTATTATTTCAATGTATGCTTATAATTTAGAATGTTATACACATTGCCTAATCTAATAGGTACATCTATGTACCCACAATGTAAATGTGCACTAACTTTCTAGACCTTTCACCTTTAATTTAGGCACCGACCATTTGATTTTCCTGGGGGGGGGGGGGGCTGGGATTTTCACCCGAGCGGGGAATTTTTTTCCGACCGCTGCGCGAGATGAGGTCCAGATTATTTTTTTCGCCCTAAAAGCTGGCCAGACTATTTTTTTTGGCCAAATATCAGAGCAAGAATATTTTTTTTAAATCCCACCCACCCCTCCCTCCCCCCGAAAATCAAATGGTCGGTGCCTTACTGTTGCTTTGGTCAATACAAATATTCAAGTTGGCGGAGTAAATACGATAGCGTCTTCCAGAATTCCGACCAGTACCTCCCTAGGGTGGAAGACGGCCCCTGCTCCGGTGATAACAAATGATACTTATGAGCAGCTTACACTGGCGGTGGTGTGTCAAGGGCTGGACGACCCATGGCACATAGCGAGTCTATACCTCTCTGCAGAGGGGCATTCCCCTGTAGTCACGACTATAAATACCCATCATCATCATCAGTCAATACGATAAGGTTACATCTTGGTAACTTAGTATTTTCGTATGTTTAATAATCTTTAAGGTCTTTGATTTTCAAATTCGTTTTTGTAAATTCATGTATCAATGGATTGAATTGATACGGGATACTGTACTATAATAGTATGAAGTTGTAGAGCAGGAGAACAAAATTTGAATGCATAACTTCATAATAACTTTATAATGTTTTCTTCGTTCATATTTCAAATTGAATGACACTTTGTTTAAAAAGAATTTCTTTAAAACACACGTTTGTGTCGAATAGTCGAGTGATTTGTTTTTTTGACATATAAGACTTGAGATTCAAATGCCCCATTGCAACTTCTTTGCTACAATTTTGAAACTGGCAATTGATGAAGCTAGTAGATTTTTTGGTCTTTCAAATGATCAAATCATAATGAATAAATGAATACCAAAAAAGGGAATATGTGTCTTGTTTTTTTTATTTTTTTTTAATTTAATTTGTAAAAACAGATTGTTCTTTACAGTACTTTCATTGTTTATTAAGCTCTTCATTTTAATGCTTTAGCGCTTTGATGCTACATCAATTCAATTTCTAGTGTGGTAAGGTGTGCACTTAGAAGGGTTACCCCAGAAATCAAAAAGTAACAAATTTCCAGGCAGTTAATTGTGATTCTCGGTCGCGCGTATCTTCCATTAAATTCTCATCAGAAGGTAAATACCCAAAAGATTGAACTTACCATGAAGAGCATAAAATAACTAAGCCGAAGTATTTCGAACTGGAAACCAATTCATGACTTATATCAAATTATAAACATTACATAATCTTATTATACTTAAAAAGTTTATAAGCTAGTAATTAGATGTTTCAAATTTTATCTGTTTCTGAATTCTTTTAATGATCTATTAGATTGGGCATTTTTCTTACATTTGGTATAAGCTAGGCTATTATCTTCCGCGTTGTGTTTAGTGATCGCAATGGAAGAGGGGGAGGTTTGGCGTCATGGAACCTGCTTTGAGCCGCTATTTCTTTTGAAATGCCTTCACCAAGTCAGGACCATTGCGATTTTCAATTCATCCAGTATGTCTTCCTTGTTAAGTGTTTCTCTTGGAAACTTTAGATTGATCATCCAAATTTGGCAGTTTTGTAATAACCTTTATATTCCATTTAATATCAATAGCATAATATAAAAAACGATCGCGAGTTCGATGTTATTCAAGAAGTTGTGATATTTATATGGACAATAGCTATAACTTTTGTCGTAGCTATTTGTTGGGCCTTTATTAACAATATCTCAGTTAATTAGCTGAAGGTTTTGTCCTTGCGCTGTCTAATGTATTTCTTGTGTTTATATCAGAGACATTAAATGTTGTATATCGGTGTTAAATCGATGTACAGCCTGGGAAATCCAAGCTACGCCTACAGAGAGCTAAAACGGTAAACAGTCTGTCAGCCGTGGCAGATATCGACTTGAGGATAAGAATTAAAAGTACAACACCATATCATCGTGACTATGTATAAGATCAGACCGTTTAAAACAAAAAGCATATTACTAGTATAGTTTTAAGTCTTCATTAAATTATTTCTTTTAAAATATCACACATGTTTTGTTGTCAAATGGTCTCAAAATTAGATAGTGTTTCGCACGAAATAAAAGTCCACTAAATTTCAACATTTCCCCCCCCCCCCCACAAAACTAGCAAAACTAGGTAGTTAATGTGAAATCAAAGACACAATGACATACTTTGGTGAGTGAGTGAGTGAGTGAGTGAGTTGGTGTTTTACGCCATTGCAACGCAAATAGGTTATTTAAAAGCGATGAGCATGAAAAGGATGATAAAATGAACATCAAATGATGATGAAAAATGAAAAATGGGGATGGGAAGGGAAACAAAGAAACAGTTAATTTTGAAGAACCACAGGAAAAGGGGACAGATGGGTAGGTGCAGAAAATTTAGCCTATGTGGTTCACTACTTGGCAGTCCACAAAAGGGACTTTTACGTGCATGAAGCGTGGCACTCTCCATCGACCTTGGCCCAGTATGGTCAGCGGTCAGGGTTTCCGATTTATTGACCTGACAACCCCTGCGGATGAGGGCCACCCTATTCAGCAACCTAGGGTACACACTTGGTCGCTATGTGGGCTGAGCACTGACCCGATGTCAGAATCCTTAGACCCTTAGTCGCCTCTAACGACAAGCTAGCTAGGCTCTGCTGCGGGCCTATTCGCCATCCGGGTCCCGCACGGGTCCACATACTTTGGAAAATGCATGTTATACAGCGGCCTACATTTGTTACTTTGATATTGTTTTGCTTTCAAACGCCCTAATCGTAATCAAGTGGTGTATACATATGAAAACCCTGTAGCATTAGCAAGTTATCAATTTTGAGACCAAATTAAGAAACTGTTCACGTTAGTACCAACAATGTACGAGAAATTCATGGTGCACGGTAGTAATTATCTGTGTGACCGTCCAGAAAAAATGTGCTGTTTAGAAAAATCAAATCATCTTTTTCATGCAATACATGCAATATAGATACATGTAAGCCTGACATGTGTTTCGTCTATTCGAGACTCGTCAGAGGCGCTCTATAAATGGCTGAAAATGACAAACATTATATGAATATGAAGAACATAGAACTATTATACCAAAAATGCCATACTAGAAATCGTTCTTTGTTTTGTAATTTTGCCCTGGTGCATGTTTTCATGATGATAAATGTCAACTTTTTGCAGTATAAAGCAATATTAAATAAAATAAGAAAAACATAATGTCAAACACCTAGATATGCGTCGGCGAGCAATGATGAAAGCAGTTTTAAAAAGTTCTGTGGGAGGATTTATTGTAGAGAATTTCATAATAAAGCTTGAAAACAATAGCTGATAATTTTCAATTCTGCATAGTGTCATACCAATTGAATACTATGTCGTTGTATTGTATAAATGAGATGGGTTAGAAGTGACTTGCATACATGTACTTACCTACAACATTAAAAATGTATATTGTCAAATAGACAATAATGGAACATAAACGAAACAGCATCCATAATGTTGAAAAAGAAATTTTAAATGCGTAAATTGTAAACATTAGCTTTGGACAAAACCCCGAGGCTTAAAACAGCCACAAATATAACTGACCGGCTTAATTTGAACATAAGCTATGCAGTAGATACACTTACACGTAAATCTGCATAGCATACCTTTTTGGTATTGTGTGAATATTTTAAATTTCAGTTTAGATAATAACATTAAGTCATATTAAGATTAAGAGTACGAACTTTCAAAAAAATAAAAATAAATAAATAAATAAAGATGAAGACAAAAAAATATCAAGATGTTCATGTCTTGTTTTTACTACAGATCAATTATTATAGCGTTACCCCAGAGCAGTTCCTGTGTAATGAACTCATTCAGAACTATTCCATGCAGTCCCTGACAGCGTTAGAACTGACCACAACTGGGGTTAAATCACATCGACATGCTCCCCTCTGTCAATATTTTGTTTCTAGTCAATGTGCCGGTTTTTTTCGTATAGCACATTGACTCAAACAAAATACTGACGATTGGCAGCGCGACGAATGTGCTAAATAGAAAACAGGAACTTCTAACTCTTCCGTACCACCTGAGTTCACTCTCGTTAACGACTTGAGTTCGGGTTGTTTATTGCTATTTCGTTGTTTTTGTATTACTGTGTTTTATGTGATTTTATTTTCGTCCTGTTCTCGTTGGTGTTTAGCCCTTTTGAATTTTTGACATTCGGATGTTCCATTGGTACCTCTGCTTTTTTCATTGGAAGCGGGTAGCAAATCCATGCAGTTAAATCCATACACGCCTTTTAAAACATTGTAAAACGTCGATTTATCGATGTAGAGGACGCCATTACGACCATTTCGGACAGTGATGGCCGTCTATATCATGATAACAATAGAGATTACGATGATGGACTTGACCAATTATGTCGGCATTACTCTTATCACTTAGACTAAGTCGTATTCTGGGAGAAACTTATTATCTTCACTGTTTTACTGTCACGTAGACTCAGCAAGAATAATTGAATATACATAAATCTCCGGCTATAGATTCCGGTCAGGAATATGAAAGCTTGTTATTGTTGCAGTATATAGATGGTCGGCATAACAGACCTAATGTGCCGGGTGTGTTAACATTTCTAGATTGAGTGGAACTATATACTGATATGATTCTAAATTATAGTTTATGGTGCTCTAAATATGCAATAAATATAGCTAAATGTTTTATGCTCATTATCTATTTTGATAACAAATATTTTCCTACTAAATTAAGCCAATAAAGGAAAACCCAAATTGGTTAAGAATATTTTTTTGAATAAAAATTAGTATGGAAAAAGATGGGATTAAAGGTAGCAACAATTCATTTTTGTTCTTAATCATAACATATTTTTAAAGAAGAAACAAAGATACTTCTCATGCAGAAACATACATAAATGTACAAAGAAAGTTTAAAACTTATGTTTTACGTTCTATCCACAAACATCTTGTCACTGACGAAGGACAATAACCATATATTATATAATGTAAAACAATATCTAAATTGTTATTTTTTAGCGATTTATTGAAATTTAGACTTTAGGGACTCATTCAATAGATCCAATGAGATCCATATTTTGTTGTCGATGGACCACATAAAAACTTCAGATAAGGATCCGAAAACTGATTACAATTCTCAATGTACAAGAACATGTAACATGTAAGAATGCAATGGAACATATTACAAGTAAAAAGATTAGAAATGTAATTCTCAGAACAATACGAAGAAAAAGGAACAGGGAAACATCTGATAATTGGAACAAGAGACAATCCAGAAGTCAAAAACATTTCATAGATGGTTGCATCATAACAAGTATGTCAATAACGCCATATTTAACAATAACAAAAAGTGACATGAATTGTGTCGAAGAACTTGTTCTCAAATTAAAGCAGCTTGATAGGGGAAGTGGGACTATCAATTATGGTATAATAGGATTAGTTGAAGTATGATTGATGTACACACGCTTCCTGTTTTCGGAAGGAAGATTGATATTAATGAAATAAAAGGATTGTCCGTCAACTTGATTATAACCAGCCTATAGAATTATTGTACACGAGTGTAACAAGGGGAGCTTCATTAGAGTTGTCTCCGGTTCAGGCCATACATTTACATCTCAAACTTTTTTAAGCGCTCTCATATAGCTAACATTTTAATGGTCGTTTAAAGCTTTCATAACTAACATTTTAAAGGTTATTATATACAAACCGAGTTGTTATCGCATTTGTGCTAATTGCCCTTACAAAAGCAGTTTGACATCAAGTACATAAAAAGTCTATTTTTGAAGTACAATAAGTACCTTATTAGCTGATCGTTTGCTGCTATTCGATATAGTGGTTATTTTAAAGCACCAATTTACACACAGACTTCACATAAATATTATCACAGTTATATAGCACCTTGTCGTTGGTGGCATGCTAAAGCAAAACTTAGTTTTGCTGCAATTCCTGGTCAAAATATGTCCCCTTTCAAAAAAGGCAACAAAATACGTCTTCAGAGCTTTTTTTTCGTTTTTGCCGAGAAGTAAAGAACCGTTATTTTAAGCTTTGTCTTTACGAGTCGAATCATTTTGTTGCATCTGTGCAAGTAAAACGAACAGTTTTGTAGATTTTTTTAAGGATTTCTACAAAAAATATCTTGTATTTCGTGTATACTTTTTTTTACAGAATATTATTTTGAATAACTGAAATAACAAAAACCAATTAGTAACCCAACACACTACTAAACTTTTAAGATCTTTTTCTTGTGGCTAATATTGACTGACAAGCCTAATTAAAGTCTGTTAAGTCCTAAAGCTATGTCTGATCCTATGTCAGCCAAAGATTAACTCTAGTTCTGTTATTTTGTCATTAATTGTCATTATCTTGTAAACCTCCTTTAATCTTTCTTTGTAAACCTATATGTTATCAGCATTTTCTTGCGGAAAAAATAATCGATGCTGCATTACCATTAGTATCTGTTCATAAATGTTATACGAGGTTTTATCCTTTTTCAACAGGTTGTCTACAAAACGACAAAATGGCGATTTACAAGCAAGAGAGCACTAGCCGTACACTGATTTTTAATTGTATACTCAACAACGAAGAACGTTCCCACTCTCCATTTCTTTATTGCTATGTAGTTGGGTTTTTTTTGGGGGGGGGGGGCATGAAGTACTTACGTCATTGTTTCCCCTAGCATAACTTTTAAACGTTAGCTTTGCTGAATTTTTCGTTAAAGTCAAATAAAGTTCATTAAAATGGCATTTTGTCTAAATACTGGCATGCATAATACGGTAAATCTGATCGCGAACCACAGTAGTGCATAACGTTGTTAAATGCCATATTTCTCTCACATTATAGTATGGCATGAGCTGGAGTATTCTTGTATAGATTCCCTACTTTATGATTGTCACTCTATTTCCATTGCCTGTTTACAAGGCTTGTTCACTTTGGTTTTGCGTCTTTTTTAACTTAATTATCATCACTTCATGTTTTTGTACATGTACCCCTTCTTTCACGTTCATCTCCATGATGTAGCCGAATACGCACTGTTTTTGAATAATGCTAGTTTTTTTTAGTTGGTCATTTTTACTTTCAAACCTCTTATTCAAATGAATACTTCGTTCTCTTATTGTGTATTTACTATACTCTAGTTGTTTATAAAGGTGATCGCGATTTAAATGGAAAGAAGAATATGTCCAAAAGACATGATGCTCTTTACGTCGGACGAACGGACCCGAACACTATATGTCCCCTACTTTCGTAGATGGGGGAATGAAAATAGCAAAGTAAAGGTAGTACGACGAGATGCAAAGTTACGTGTTTGATATTTGATTTTGTTTTTGTTTTGTTTGGTTGAATATCATTTTTTTTTCTTTTCTTTGGAAGGTATTTACAAATAACTGTTCTGGATGGCAAATTTGTGCTATACGTGTACATTTATTATATAAGCATTTCATTTCAGAATTAAAAAAAACTTTTATATGATAATATATACAATTAGTAGAAAAACTTACCTTTTTTAGTATATCTACTCCATTATGTCTTTCTTCCTCGTGTTGAAAGGTCATGCAAAATCTAATTAAAGGTTGTTTTTTTTCTTTAGCGCAGATGACACTTTTTTACAAAGCACGCGCTACTTGCTAAACCAATAACATTGTCGTCTGCTTTTCGTAGCACTAGTTAATTACGTCATATATATCTTCCTGTAAAATCAATGCTCTGTCTTATATCATCTTGATAAAAGATGTTGTTTTTTGAACACTTTGTTTTTAAATCTTCACTTAAGGTCACCCGGCGTTCAAATTTAATTTTATCACCACTAGTATAGCTGTTAATGTCTTTATTAATTCTTTTGATTCTTCTGATGACTTGTAAAAGAATATATCTTTTCTAATTTTATAAATTCATTTCTCACCCACCATTTCTTATTACATTTCCACAATATCATTTTAAAAGTAATATTTGTTGGAATATTACCTTCTTTCATATATATAGACCTAAAATTTCATTTTGAAAGTAAAGCTTTTATTAAAATTTAATGGCGTCGGTTTTTAATATATGTCCTATTTCTAAATGAGTGCTTTAAGGCAACTTCTCCTCTGCTTCGTTCTCGTGCTTTCCATTTGACATTTTGTACTCAAATTTAGTTTCCCTGGTCTGAATACGGGAAAACAAGATTCAAACCCAGAAAGAACAGATAAAGCATAACTGTTTTAGATTTTAACTTTTTGAATATTTAAGTAGATTTTATGTTATTTTTTTCAAACAAGTTTTAATATAAACAAAAATCTCCCATGAGCTCGAATTTTCCATCATAAGGGTCTTCATTATAAGTCATAACACTTAAAACAGGCTAATTGACAAATACGGTCCAATGTAGACTTTTACCGCTTTTCAAAATGAATATTCAAGCAGGCAACACCTTTATTCTAGATCCAAGTTAGTTTCATTCTATTACCGGACACTATTTTTTTTTAACTTTTTAAGGGAACATCCTCAATTAGGTGTCACATGAAAACTTGTTCTAATGACAACTTTTAAAGAGCTTCTAATGGTCAACATTTAGGCAGGCAACAGCTTTTCGTTTTCAATCTTTGATAAAAAATACAATATTTCACATTATAAGGGGCCTTATCCAAATAGAATCGCCTTATACAGACTTGGATAGAGTTTCTTTAGGGAGCACATTTCAAGCACTTATATGTTCAGGAAAAAGACAAAACCAGACCAAAGTATATAAGAATAAAAAAGCCTCACCAAACGCAGCATGTTATTACAGCTACATGTTAACCCTGTAGATTTGAATCACAAAATGGATAGTCTAATATAGTCTATTACTTTGAACACATGCAGCCCATGTTGGATTTACAAACTCTTTGACAAAGGAATTATGTGCAATACTTTATTTAACGAAAAATGCACATTTGATTTATTGTTGTAAATGTAAGACTAGCTCTTATGATTGACATTTTTTACCTTAATTTGTCGAAAACGTTTTTGCAAACACAAAAATATTGCAATTCAGATGGTAAAAGCGAATTTTGCAAGTATTTCATTGATTTTTTTAGGACTCGGCACAAATGAAAAATTTGATTTTTTAGGCGTTGCATAACTTTGACCCCCTTTTTTGAAGCAAGTTACAATGCAAAATAAAGATGCATGGCATGTTTTGATGAGGAATATAGAAAAAATACAAAATCGAATATGCAAATAATATTCTACGACAGTTTTGTCAATACATCCAATTCAGTCCTTTTTGGGACTATTTCTAGAACAGTAAGGACCACACAACCTAAAAGCCACAGAAGTTGTTTTATAGGGAAAATAAGAAACGTCATAAAATTACATGACAATCGGTTAACATTTACATGTACTCAAGTTATCGCATGGAAACCAAATGTTTCAATCCAGACGACAAACACGATAGCAACATTTTACTATCATAAAAAAATTGCAATGGTCCTGACTTTGCACAAGAATTTCAAAATAAATGGTATGTAGCATGGCGCCAAACCACCCTGTCCCATTGCGATCTTAAGTGTCCGGTATAGTACTAAAACCCCCAAAAATATATTTTTGGATAGTGAGGTCATCATCTTAGTACAACAAACAAACAAAAACAGAATTATTATATTTTACATATGTTATGATTTTCTACCAATGTCTGATTTATGATTTAAAAATAAACTTGTTGAGACATATGAAGCATTTTATAACCGGACACAGAAACAAACATGTTGGGAAAAAATCTGGGCAAGCCCTGACATATATCAAATAAGTTGCTTTCCGAATGATAAAAGAAAACTAATAACATGAATAATTTGGACACTAAAATCGTCTCTTTTATCGTGAATTTGTACTGAGATAAACAGACGAGTCAAAGTTTTAAAAGATGTAATTCCATGACAACTATGAAAATAAGAAAAATACATGTAATGACAACAGTTTATTACACATTACATTTTTAAAATGTGTTTAAAATGAATTCAATCATATAATAATCTTCTATAATTGATAATTTGTTTTTATGTACATGTCTATGTCCTTTATAAATGCACATGGTCTCTGGGTAGTCTGTATTTATCATTATTATTTGACCGTTCCCGGGCAACACATTCTGGAGTGCCATGTTGAGGACAGCTCAATACATGATTTCGGAACACACGCAATCAAGCTTGCTCACTTTATGATAGGTTTCCAAATAATCTCTGCAATATCTTTAGCTGTAAATTCCAGCGACTCTGAAACATTAATTGAAACATTTATATATTGTGTAAGTATGAAATAATATACGCATACATCATGTACATGTACTTATAAAATAAAACTACCACAATTTAAGCACACTAAAATGAGGGTTTGTTCGCCCGTCGTTCATCTGACATCTCCAAATTGTGAACGCAAACTCTGTTGAAATCGCCTCGTCGAAATGTTGGCATTAAATGTCGATTTTCAGAGAATACCGCTATTTTCATATACATATATCAAAATTTTGTGTGAATACAAATAAATTCGGAGAATACCGCTATTTTCATACACATATATCAAAATTTTGTGTGAATACAAATAAATTCGGGACAGTCTCGATGTGAGTTATACTAACTGTGTCATCAAAAACTTTTATGCAACTTCATTGAACACAGTTTACAACTTTAACCTAGTTAGGAGTGGTTCAATATTCTTGGAAAGATTCTCAATACTTACCATGTTGACTGACAAACTCTCTGATAGCTTCCTTTATCTGCTCTAACTTGTAGCATTGAAGACTCAGTAATGCCTTTGCTGCGTCGGTAAAGATTAAGTCGTCGGTGTAAAGATTTCTTTTTAAAACTGAAAGACAAATAAACTAATAACTAAAGGTAATAACAAAACTACCGAACTTGATTGATCAATCTCATAGTCCAGAGAAAATGACAAAAACGAATCGGTCATACCGGAGAATTAGTGGATCGCAATGGTCCTGACTTGGTACAGTGGGTTAAACCAGGTTTTATGGCGCCAAACCTCCCTCTTCCATTGCGATCTTTAGATCCGGTAATGACCATAAAACACAACATAGTTGTGAGACACAATAGGGATATTGAGGTGATCATCTCAGTACAGCAGACCAGTCAAGCACTAATTAAAACAATTAACCACCATATCTTTTAACTCAATTTTGAACTTTTCTACTAGTGGCTGATAACGAAGAAAGAATTTTTTTGGGATCGTATGAGACGTATTTTCTAATATCCCTGCTCCAAAAGTAGGTCACGAAGAAATTGGTGTCTGATAAAAAAATCTGTGAAATGTGTGCAAGCTCTGGCATATCGAATAAGTTGTGAAATATAAACACCGTATGCAGGGGAAGTAGGTATATTGCTCTGTAGATTAGGAAAATTAATCATTTGAAAATTAAAATCGTCTCTTTTATCGTAAATTTTTGTACTGAGATGACCACCTGGGTCAAATTCGAGGTGCAAATCCAAGAAAGACTGGAAGCAATTTGATTCGGTGGTCTCTTTAATCTCCAAATCTTGAGGATATATTGAAGGAATCCATCTACCTAATGAAGTGTTATTGACAGAAAGGACATCGTCAATATATCTGAATGTAAGATTAAATGACCTTGCCTCTTTCATCTAAAATAAAGGACGGCCTTGAATGACCCCCCCCCCAATGTGATGTCAAAGACGATTTTGTTATGACGTCATCATGGAAACTGTTGTTCAAAGGGATTATACGTCAGTTTCGAGATTCTTTCATTCTGACAATATTTCTTCACGTGTAATAATAATTTAATAGAATGTATTGTTAGATTTTTTTCATCCAATTGAATTATTTCCTGTTAATAGAGATATTGTTTATATAATCTTACAAACGCTTTATTGACCAGTTTAACAAACGCTTTTGAATAAGTTTTCGGGACAGCAAACCAGTTTGACTCACAAACGGGAAAAGTCACGTGATAATTTCTGTATAATTGGTGATTTTTCCTCGAATTCTAATAGACACAATTCAGTCGTTTGAAATGTTTATATCTTCAAAATAAGCTTTTTAAAAAATGAACTATATTTAAACTATTGTGAAAAATGTTTTTTTACGCACTCAAGACATGTATTATGCCTAACAACTATAAAACTTACTAGAAAAGTTTTGACCATCATTCTCAATCTGCAAAAGAAAAAATAATAAAGTTATTAAAATCAATTAAAAATTTCAATATTGCAGAATAACCATTATACTATCAAGATTTCAATTGTCATCATTCCCTGCTTGTGTCACAACCTTTCCTCCGCTCTAGCTCAAGAACTTTACATAGAAACTCTAGGATATATTATGATTTCCCCGATAGAGATTGTGTGACACAAAAATTGTTAACACAGTCCCGCTCTTGCTATGTCGCACGTCAATCATGAAAATTGACAGAAATGTTTGTAATATATTCATTTCTTTTTGAGGTACTCAAAATTGATTGTCGGCATTACAAAAGATATGCTGTTGGCTCTTCCAGAGCACTTGTGCAAAGTCTCGTCTCGACTTGAGTTCGCGTTGCTGATAGCAGTTTTTCTGTTTGTGATGTTTTGTTGTGTGTTGTTGTTTTTGATTTCCGTATCATTTTGGTGTCATATGCAATAGTCCATTTGCCAATTAATGTCGGATTTTTATTCCGTGATCGATTTATTTTACCGTTTACATTACCGTTACGAAAAATCATATTGGTTTCCAAATGGATAGAAGTAGGACAAGCCTCGGATTTTATCGTGTACGTCTTGGATAGTCCACGTGTAAAATTTAAACAACTAACATAGATTTAAATGTTTTTACACCATATTCTAATAATATATACCACATCATTTCATACTACGCTATCAAAATCATTCAAATATGATTTTGATTATTCAGACTATCGGAATTGCATTGAGAGCAAGCGATGTTCCATTCCTTGTCCGGTGGCTGGTTACCGACGGTAACATTAAAATCCGGTAAAATATGACTAAGTACCCAAAATAATCAAAGTGGACAACAATTGGCAAATGCACTATTAATGTTGTCTTTGCTTTTTCAGACTTCCGAAAACACCATATGTACTTTTTCATAAGTTTTCGTTAGAACACATATCTAGATGAATGTAGAAAGAAAGACAATGCAAGGTTTAAGATAAAAGAAATTATCAATACAACTATATTTTCGTGTGTTTTCGATCGGTGTTGTCAGCGGAATGTTTCTGTAATTTGTATATCTTCAGTGTATTTGGAATAGTTTTTCTTTTAGTTTCTGCTCTTTGAAATTCTTCATATCATTTAAACATATATGCATAAGATATTTTTTAGAACATCTCTATTTGAAGCATTGAACATGTTGAAAATCATGTAAAAGCTCTTCCTTTAGTTTTGCCTATGTTTCATTTTCGGGCCAAAGTTAAGACAGTTCAACTTACATCATCTTTTAGATGCTCATAGAAAGTTTTGCCTTTGATATTTAAAATATGAGGGCAATCCTTTGTATGTCGCGCATGCTCTATCCACGGGTTGTCGAACACGTCCCATTTCCTGAGTTTGATTCCACAATAATAACACTGAACTACGTCATCACAACCTGAAAGTAAATAAAATGACATATACAGCATGGAAACAAAAGTCAGTAAATTTCTGAAATTTTCTCGTTATTGTTTATGTAAAATTATTTGAGTGAGTGAGTGAGTGAGTGAGTTGGTGTTTTACGCCCGTGCAACGCTATATAGGTTATTTACAGGCGATGAACATGAAAAGGATGATAAAATGAACATGAAATGATGATGATAAATGAAATATGGGGATGGGGTGGGAAACAAAGGACCGGTAAATTTTGAAGAACCACAGGTAAAAGGGGAGAGGTGGGTAGGGTCGGAAAATTTAGCCTATGTGGTGCACTACTGGGCGGTCCACAATGGGGTCTTTTACGTGCATGAAGCGTGGCACTCTCCACACACGTTGGCCCACTATGGTCGGCGGTCAGGGTTTCCGTATTATAGACCTGACAACCCCCGCGGACGAGGGCTACCCTATTCAGCCACCTAGGGTACACACTTGGTAGCTCTGTGGGCTGAGCACTGACCCGACGTCAGAATCCCAAGACCCTTAGTCGCCTCTTACGACAAGCTAGGCTCTGCTGCGGGCCTATTCGCCACCCGGGCCCCGCACGGGACTAAAATTATTTGAAAGATATGTAATGAATTCGAAGAAACTATAGAATTACAGTAAAAAATTATAATTCTTGAAACAAGTTAAATTTACGTTTATGAAACTGCTGTCTTGTATTTGTAGCTATAAAACGAAAGCAACTTTTTAAAAGGACTGTAGCTTTAATAAGGGCGACGCCGGGGGTAACGTTGCTTAAAAAGTTTGTTGTTAACCTAAAGTTGCCAAATATGGTAGTTGATTTATATACCTGCAGGAAAAAACTCATTAAAAACTCCGAACTCTGACAATGATTTTTGCAACTAAATAATAATTCTGAATTCTATATTTTAAAACCATTCTTTGCCAATCATAATCATCTACATTTGCTGAAAGTATCACTGGTGACTTAAAAGTCTGGATCTCCTAGTCATTCTCCAAATATCAATTTCTATCTCCTTATATCCTAGTCAATGTCCCAATTTAAAATATTACTTCTAATTTTTTAGAACTATATTTTATATTTGGATATTCCTTTTATTTCTTGATTTGACGTGTTTTAAATCAGAACCTAAAATTTTATATTCGGATCCGCTGATTAAATTAGAATTCAGGCCAGTATTAGAATTGACCCTTATAAAATTAGGACTTGTCGCCGATTAAATCCAATGATGTCGTGTTTTAAATTGAGTGAAGTCGTGCATTAAATCGAGTGGTGTCGTGTATTCTATTAGTGGTGTCGTGTATTAAATTAGAAGTGTCGTGTTTTAAATTAGAAGTGTCGTGTTTTAAATTAGTTGTGTCGTGTTTTAAATTAGTTGTGTCGTTTGTTATATAAGTGAATGATTTTATTTATATCCTATAATATATATTTTTAAAAAATGTTTTTATATAAAGTCTTAAAAATGAACCTACAAATGTAAATCCGATGATGAATGTGTGCAAAATAAATCGGTCCGGTCGTCATTCGGTTTTTATAATCATTTTCGAGTGATTATTAAAAAGGAGATACATTATTTTATAAGATATGTTGATTTCTCGTTGAAAATGAATCGGGTCGGCATATTTTTGAACGCCGAAAGTTTTTTTTTCAACATTACATTTACGTCTATAGAAAAAAATCCTTGAAATAAACTACATGTATCATGTTATTTCTAATGATATTATAAATATTTTTGATACTTTTTCGAAAAGCGATTTTATTCTTTAAAAAAAAATGTAGCGCGTTTTCCGACGCTCTCTAGCTAGCTATCGTGGTTACCTAAGAATTTCACCAACGCCAAAATCGACTGAATAATGTGTTAGTTATGGAATAAGAAAGATAAGGATTTCCCATCCATCTGTCTTCTTGGAACGAAAGTATATACTAGTCGCGGAAATGCTTTCCGAAATGACAGTCGCTTGCCTTCTTGTGGCAAAACTAGTTTTGTTTCTGAAAAAGCCTCAGCCACCTGATTTATTTTGTTCTTTAAATTCTCAAAATTTAAGTTTTTAAGAGATTTTAGAATCATAGATTCAAACTGAGAATTAAAACTAAAGTTTTAGTTTAATTATCTCAGATTCAAAAGATCACTGAAAGTTCGTGATTTTGAAAAGAAGTTTCAAGATTATCATTGCCAATAATATGGTAAGCAAAACCAAACTTATCCTGAGACCGAAACTATAAATACAGAATATACATTTTGTTGTAAAAATAAACGCAAATGATTTATAAGTATAATATGTGTGCGAAAAGCTTTTATATATATTTTCAATGAAGATGGGCAATTTCTTCTTTTGAATATTAGTTACATCTCCACTTGAGCGAACGACTTATATAAGAGTTGTAGCCATTCTTGGCAAAAAAGAAAAAAAAAAGACGGCGATGTATGCAGTGAATTTAAGTTGATGTTCTTGAGTTATACATCCATGTAGGAGTCTAAAGATATATTTTTATATATATTATCAGGAAATGGAACTCTATGAAAATTGGCCGCATGAACTCCATATTAAAACAAACCCATTAAATGATGGAAGGAAGAGTCTTTAAATCATGAATGTGAACAAATCTTAAAATATTTGAAATGGTCAAATAAAAGTTATATCAACATTTCCGAACTTGGAGGATCTTTATCTCAAATGTCCATTAAAAAGACAAATGTCCATTAAAAAAGACAAACAAGGAAGACATACAGGAATATATAAGGAATGTGTCCATTGGACACGGATGCCCCCCTAAGGCCCAAAACAGGAAGTGGAGGACCAACAAGTCTGAAAGATGCTTAAAGCTTACAGTTTGTAATACTTAACCATCCTACCAAGTTTCAAATTATTCCCATGTACGGTTTCTGAGAAAAGATTGACAGAAATTTTAAAGTCGATTTTCATAGGTTTCATTTCAGCCGAATCCCAAACAGAAAGTAGAAGTCCGACAGGTCTAAAAGGTGTTAAGGACGTAGATTTGTCATACTGAACCATCCTACACCAAGTTTAAAATAATTCGCATGTACATTAAAAAATCTTTACGGAAATGTGTACGGACGTAAGTACAGACTGACATAGGTTAAACTTAATGCCCCCATCCCCGACATATTGTCACGGGGGCAAAAAAAAATCCGCAATGGTCCTGATCCTTCAGATGATGTTGATTTGTCTGAAGGTTATGCTTTGTCTTCCTTTTTCAGATTTCAAGTGACACGTTGAGCCATTGACAGCCGCGAAGAAGAGTACAGCAAACTGGAACTGCTTACTTTTCCGGAACACATTACCGAGTTCTCTCTCGTTGGGGCTTGAATTAAACGTGTTGTTGATAGTTGTTTAGTTGATTTTTTGTTTTATGTTTTGTGTTTCTTAATGCTGTTCTCGTTCACGTTTACAGGTTTTGTCGTCGTTGCCCTTTCAGACTCGACAATCGAATGCCCCATTGGCACCTCTTTGCTTCTTTAAGAAATAGTTTTATTTTTTCGTGAACTCTGGTTGACTAAAATAAAATTCCTGTGATCTGTGATTGGCCCATAATATCTTTCATAATTTGTGATGAGCACCCCTCCCCAAATCAGGACGCCCTTTATTTTCTATAGCTCTGGAGGATATATATTTCTAAGGGATCCATCTATCCCAAACGACACGTTGTTAGCAGAGAGGACGTCAAGAATATATCGGAGTTACATTTAAGGACCTTGTGTCTTTCATCTGTTCCGGAAGAAATACAGTCTCACAAATCGACGAGCGTAGTTTGTGCCCATTGGAAATAAATACATGCATGTACCTTCGAATATTATTTACAAAGTTCTTGATTGCTATTCAGTTTTTTGTGTTGTCTTTTACTTCCTGTTCTCGTTCGTGTCTTTGCAATTTGAATTTTGACATTCGAATGCCCCGCCCCATTGGTTTATGCTTATTCGCTTCTTTAAAGCTAAATCAAACAAATATAAGGGATCATTTATTATTAATAGATCTATATATAGGACGTTGTAAATAGAACTTATTCACATCTCATTATTTTCTATACTTCCCCCAGATTTATAAGATTGTATAACATTTGTGTGCATTGAATTTTGAATTCAAATTAAATCGAACAGTTTGTGCCGAATTTTAAAGGAAAATATTTATTTAACAAAAGACAATATGACGATTGCAGAAAAAATAATATGAGCTACAATGAGCCATGCAGTCGGTGCCTTTAGCAACACGGTAGATGGCAAAATATTTCTGGGGGGATGTCATTTGTGTCATTCTCAAGAAATTTGAGACGGGTATTTAGAATCAAAAACATAATTATTCTTTATCTCATGCAGAAAATTCAAGTCGACAAAGACGAATGTCAACATGTTCAACATTTCTCTTTTCAGACTTTTCAAGCTCAGTTTGAAATTTGAGTTACGGGTGAAGGGCAAGTAGCTATATATGACTTTGATTTTTGTAATTTCAAAAAGTGTGAATCGATATAACAAAATTAAGCAATTTGGAACATTCAATCATTTTGCAATCGATGTTTAAATATAACGTATAGTTTGGTATTCATATTGCCTTGAAAAGTTCACTGCCCTAGCGGTATGTTTACCGGTTTCGTCGTTGCCCTTTCAGACTTTTGACACTCGAATGCCCCATTGGTGCCTCTTTGCCTCTTTCCCCCTTTCATATTTAATTAGCTTTTTATCGCACATTATTGATTAACGTACAGGTGTTTGTTAGATGCACGCGTGGGTACCTGGACCATATAATATACATGTCATGTACAAATAACATATCCTGTCTCCCGCTTGGACACTCTATTATACGGGATAAGGATGCATGTTTCTTTGACATAAAATTCAAAGCATGCAATTAGCAAAAATAAGTTATAATCTAATGATAATTGATCTATTTATATTTATTTTTCTTACGCTATAATATTTTTAAAATAAAAAATAAATAATAAATATAAAAAAACCTCATCCATCTCAGTTTTAAAAAGGATAAATTAAATATGTAGTAAACATAGAACCTGGAAATTATAATAATGACTCCGTTTTGAAAGATAAGAATCATTTTATTTAACATTTCTCATGTTCGAAATATTCAAGATTTCTACGGAGAATTGTTTTAAGTATTGCTTTGAATTGGAAAATATTGATAGATCTAACATGCTATAACATGAAATATAGCCTTAAACCTGAGAAAACCATATCTTTAATTATTGTCTCAGCTTAAACTGTCAAATTGTGAAGGTCTCATCCGTAAAAAATTAATGAACCCACAAATTACAATAAATGAAACTCCATATGTGCTAAGTTGAGTAATATCAGCCGTGTAAAAGCCTTTTTGATATACTAGTATATATTTATATTTTAGAAAATGTGTGTGTTTATAGTCCGTTACCGGATAATACAATTCAAGGGACGGATTCGGAAAGGGGGGGGGCAGATAACCCGTCCCCTATTTTCAAAATGAATAGATACGTATAAAATCTTTTAAGCATGGCTCTAACCCGGTAAGTGCCCACCCCTTTTATTTATTTCTTGATCCTCAACTTTCATTTACTGTTGGAAATTCTCGAAAATAGTAAAAATCCTTGTAGGAGACGTTGCATTGAAACGTGTCCTTAAGTTTTTTTAAAAGAGCTCTTGAATATTATACATTCCTTCAGCTTTAACACTAATTAAGGAGGGCTTTTTTCCTGGAAGGAACTACTTATTATATATGATATCAGAATGGCTAATGGAATTGATAGTTGACACAATATGTAAACCTGTGCGCCTGAAATGTCTTTATTATGTTAAATGTGTACGCTTATTTATGTTTTCGTGGGAAAATTGCGTAAGTGTCAACAAGCTAGGTAGGTTTTTAATAATACTTTCTTTTAAATCAACAATGTTCGTATACGATAATTTTTAGAAACTGTCCATGAATGATAAAAGAAGAAGCCAATTCACCTTTTTGTGCTTGATAATGCATATGAACCCAAATAATCTAGTTTTGTGTGAGACTTGTTGTATCCATTTTAAAAAACAACCCACTTTTACGTCAAAACCTCAACATTGTCGGACCAAACTTTTGTTTCGTTTTCGAGAAATTCAAAATTAAAGAAAAACAGCATTGTGGACTTTTTAATGTGTCATTAATTGTACACTGTGCATCTTAATGTCGTATTCTTTGTACTCCTTTTAACGTGCAAAACTTTGTAAGAGGTGACATAGTTATCGTTTAGTATCATCTAACACTCCGATCGATGTACACATGTACTTGCCGTCCACGCATAGAAAGTAGGTTTCACTTTGAATTCTTTCAGTGTCACCATAAGATCTAACATAGACTAAGAACACCAGGTGTTATGTTCTCGATAAATCAAACTTCGCTGAACCAGATAGATCTGACATCGTGGTTGTTGTATCAAATGGCATTGGTTATGCATGCACTCTTGGACTTCCATGTCCAAGACGACGAAATGGCCATGTGCGGGGGGTTGCCAGGTTTATAATACGGAAACCGTAACCACTGACCATAGTGGGCCGACGTTAAAAATCCATTTGTGAACCAATAGTAGTGCGCCACATACGCTTAATTTCCCATCCTTTTTCAAAAATTTACTGATTCTTTTGTTTCTTAATCCACCTTATTATATTTTTATCATCATTTTATTCTTATTTTATCATCACTTTTATGTTTATTGCCCTTATATAACCTATATTGTGTTCAAAGGCGGATCTAGGACCGGCGTTCCGGGCGCCCCCCCCCCCCCCCATTTGAAAAAAAAAAGTGGTAAGGAACTGTATGAAACAAGAGGTCCAAATAGGTTTTTTTATCATTTCGCCCCCCCCCCCCCCCCCGTTTGAAAATTTCTGGATCCGCCACAGGTGTTGCTAGGCCGTAAAACAACAACACCCTCACTTACTTACTGCAGTTATGCCATTTACAAACATCTAATTAAAAACAGTACATGTAGGTGAGCAATCATGTGATACTGTGATTTCTTAGCTAGCGAACATTTATACATGCCTGCATCTTTCAAGGAAAAGACTACATACACGCAGAAGAATAGAGAGTAATTTGGATAGGTTATCATCCCCCTGATTAAATTAAGCATGTCTGCTGCAAGATGCATCTTCGTCTAAAAACTCACTTTCGGACGGGTTTACATTTAATTTAGTTGATTAGGATCTATTGCACTCTTGCAAATCCTTTCTCCATAGAAATTCTAGCCGCCTGCGTCCTCGTGGCAAAAGTCAGTCCCGCGATTATAAGGAAGGCAAGCGCAGCCGACGGCCTTTACACAGTGTATATATTTTAAATCTAAGTCGTCTGCTTTAAATCCCAGTGCTTATATTTTTATAGTCACAATGCTTGTGCCCTAAAAGGCCCGCGCTTGCCTTTCAATATTAGTACGGTAGGTTCAGGTTTAGGTAAACAGTTTGGGTAGATATTTGTGTTTCGGGTAACAACGTAACTTGTAAATCTTTTCTATATAAAATTGCCTTACCAAAACCAACCTAGCGTGAATCTTGGTCAACTGTGTTCATCTCTAGAATACCCCTCCATGTGAGTCTTTACAGATCTGTATAATATAGGTCATGTATGCCACAGCCGAAAATGCAAATACATTAACATTAATTTTGTATCCTGTTCATAATTCGTTTTATTTTTATCACATCTTGCAAAATGGGACTTCAAAGTAATTTACGACCAAGGATATCAATTTATTAAAAACGAAAGAATATGGAATTATATGTGCCAGGAAGACACGATTAACTTATTAATATATATTTTTTTCAAATATAAAAAGCAAACATTAAAAGCGTATGAAGCGCTTTTCTGGTCTAACCTTCATCAGACACGCTAGACAAATTGGAAGACCGGTACTCTATTTTAAATTTGGTTTCTCTCAGGGATGTCCAAAACAGTTTTGTCCAAAATCAGTTTTATTTAATCCCTGTTTCTCTTTACAATATTGTTGAATTTTTATGAAACAAAATTACGAAATAGTCGATACGAAGACAAGTAAATTTTATTAAAAGTCGGGTACAGTTTTACAATAAAACATATATTGCTTTAGTGAGCTTTTAGAACCGACATACTGTACTTTGCTGACATAGCATCTAGAAATTTTGCAGATATGGATGCGATGTGATTTGTGTATTCAATTGAGATTGCAGGTATATGTATTTTCTTGAAGTCGTTCAAGGTTCAGTTGTCACACGGGGATGCCACACCGGGTGTCTTACCTATCAAAAGGGGATTAAGTACCATCTGAAGGGTAGCTAAGTGTTTTATTACCCGTTCGAAATTTATATTAAAATTTTCAATATAATAATTTTTTTGCGTTTTTTCTACAGAATCGTATAAAAATCGAGTAGTTGAATTTAGCAATTTAAAAAAAAAACCAATAATAGATAAATAAACAAATAAATAAAAATAAATAAAAAATGACATGTATTTTTGCGAGCTTACATTGTATTTTGGACCCCGCCCGTTTGTCTTTTTTTGTCGTATAAGTCAGTCACCTTTTCAAAAGACTTAGGTGTTTGAACCGCCCCTGATTTTACTGTAGATTGAGCTCGGTTTATTTCTTGGCGTATGTCCATTGCCTTGCTGCTTGTACAGTCCCTTCCAAATTTCTTGATGATGGGACGACCAGCCGTGAAATATAAACAGGTCTATCTTTACAAGCACGCGACTCTAAATTGCACAACTCAACAGGCACAGACTATGATAGAAATCAAAATATTGATCAAGTAATTAGTACAAAAAAATATAAAATCATAAGGTCAGTGTTCATTTTCTAAAAATAAAATAAAAAAAATTATAAATCGGCATAGCTGACCGAAATGCTTCCAAGAAATATTCTACGTTGCACATACATATAGCAAAAACACGATTTATACTTGTAACAATGGTCTATCCATATAATAATCTATAATATACTCTTCAAAAAAAGTTACGCATAGATAGAAAATTCCCCGTACGTTTAATGCAAATCGAAACAATTTCAAAACATTATTGCCGAGCTCTTCTGCAACCGATTTTCACGAAATAAAATCCAGAAAAAAGAAAACAAAATAGAGATTGTTTGATTAATTTTGACTAAAATCCTAACTTCATTGGTTTTTAAGAGATTGTGAGTAGAACACGACTAATATTTTTCACGAAACATTTTGCATTGATTTAAACGGGAAATTGAATCGTAAAATGTAAACTTGAGTTCTACTTGCAATATCTTAAAAAGCAGCGATGTTACGATTTACTCAAAATTAAACAAACAATCTCTATTTTGTTTTCTTTTTACTGGATTTTATTTCGTGAAAATCGGTTGCAGAACAGCTCGGCAATAATGTTTTGATTTTTTTTCGATTTGCATTAAACGTACGGGGAGTTTTCTATCTATGCGTAACTTTTTTTGACGAGTATATTTGTACAAAATATTTCTGTACTATAAACTTTTTGATAACGAATCGTACATATGAAATATATACATCATTGGAAAGAGTATATCTTGCTGCTTTGTTCAGTCTATTTTTCTTTTCATTTTTATCACAATAATCACATATTTTTCCAAAGGAGCAGTTAAAAGTCAATCATACTTTTTTTTGCAAATTCAAACTTAGAAATAGACCTCTTGGAAATCTAAAACATTTCATATCAAATCTTACCTTATAGTATCTTATTTAGTACTGTTAAATAGCGAAAGGATTCGAGAATATTCAGGAGAAATTTGAAGGTAATTTTTTGATAAATTCTGGTCAGCTAATTAACAGTTTAAAGTTGGTCAATTTCCTGTTTTAACAGGACGCCCGCTGTTAAATTTGTTTATTGTGACAAATATCAAATGCCTGTTCACGTGGTGTTTGATTTTTTATATTTCACCATCCTTCAGATTTTATTGAATTACAAACAAAATAATAAATACAACGCTTCGAAAATAATATCAAACAATGAACGAGAAGAAACATTTATATTTGAATATACTGTAGAAACACCAAAGTTTAATCCGAGATCTTCACAAGAACAACACAACACTGTTATTTTCAGCCATTTCATGTTTAGTATCAATTCTCTCGGAAATTATTTTTTCAGTATTATCTGACAACTTTTCTCTTACAAACTTTGGCAATAAAACTTTATATCTGTCCTGTTTACATCTTGAAGTTAGATACAAAGAGCATCAATTGCAGGTGGCCAACTCTTGCAGCAGCTTTAAATGTAATAATTTCATAAAATAAATGATGATGGACATTTATCGAAATGACAATGCATCTTCCCATGTTTATTGTCATTATTTGTGGTAGTTGTGCTGGTCTAGTCGGTCGAAAGACCTTTTTTGTCTACAAGGATTTTTAACACAGGTCAATTTAAGCAGCGTGAAGATCTAAAAATTCAACATGGAAAAATTTTCACTGGGTGTACGGTAGTACGTGTTGTTCTGCATGTTTTATAACATAACGTTATACTTTAATTATAATGAATTTTGCAAGAAATCTAGCAGAGAAGAAGTATCATATTCCAATCAAAAACTATCGTTGATTTAGAAAAAAAAGAAGCTTGCTCAGGGTCGGATCAAGATATTTTTGAAAGGGATGGGGTCATAGGGGACTGATACGAAACGTGGCTAAAGACTGAGTATGCTACAAATTTGCACGAAAATCTTGAAAATTGACCCTACCCCTCTTAGATCTGCCACGGTTGCTACAACCACTGTTTCAATATTATAGAAAAGAACAATATATCCATTATTGGCATTGTTACCTTCGGAAGTCAATCATGTTTATTGTAATATTTTTACAAATAAACGAAAGTTGCAGGTAGAATGAATTTGTTCTTGACAAATACATAAATTTGTTTAAGTTAGCAAAGTAGCAAAAATCTAGTTATTATTATTTTTTTCGGTGGGAACCCGGGTGGGGGGGGGGGGGGGGGTAACCATACAGCCGTGAGAATGAGGAGATGAATAATGTAAGGAAACGACGTTACCAAGATTATTTTAAAAGTGTGATAAAGATTTTTTTTAGGATTCAGGATTCTCGTGTACCGACTATGATTTACCACTGGCAAACTAAAGGCAGTCGAAAAAGTTGTAATATGTTTGATTTTTTACAAGAGAAAATGAGTCAAAGAGACAGGCAGTAGATAAGCGACAGGCCTGAAATCGAATCCCACGTTATTGGACCCTACCCTGAAGCTGTATACCAAATATCAATTGGCTGTGATTAATAGTTGCTGAGAAAACTGTTACGAAAATGTTCTACTCTTGACCATTAATGTCAAAAATTAACTAAGTCAGTAAACAGGAAGTAGACAAAAGACAGACCTGAAATCGAATCCCACGTTTTGATGCTGTATACCAAATTATATCAAGTGGCTGTGATAAGTAGTTGCTGAGAAAACTGTTACCAAAAAATTCTTCTCCGCCCACCCGCCGCCCCTCCGCCCGCCCGACATTTTATAACCCGGATTTTTCACTCCGTGAAATCCGGCCGAAAAGGACAAAATAAAAAAAAAACCTGAGATTAAACTGCTGTTTACCGTTTCCATCTATTGGACTATCCTTTATTGAAAGCCATGAGCATGTAAACTTTTATGTAATGTCTTTAGCAATTACCTGAAACTTTGCAAGGATGATATATGACAAACGATTCCCATTATAGTTGAAATGATTCGATAAAAAAATCATGACCGTTGTAACAAAAAATAGAACATAGGGTAAAATCACATTAAATGGCTTATAACTCAGCAACTTTAACAGATGGAAAAAATCCGAAGGATCTAAGGTCTTTTCGGAATCAAAAGTTTTACTAAAATCGTTTTAAAGTCGAAGTTGTCAGATGACCCCTTATATTAGTCATGGCCCTTTAAAGCCAAAAAAAAAATAGCGTTTTCGTTGCAGATAAGCAAAATGCTGTTGCTTGCTTAAACCTTCAGCTCATTAAGCACTACAAAAGTCTCTATAGTCAGAAGACCTCATTTAGAAGAGACCCTTATGGACCTACGGACCAGGTGAGCTAATCAGGAACATCCCTGACATTAGAGTTTTTTACTCCATACCTCTGGTTTTATATCTAGATTAGATTGCACTTTTAGTCATCTTGAAAAAAGCCGATTTCAGCATGGCCTCTACATTTTCGGTAATTATACCCCCACTCGTAAGAGAGGGGGCTATATTGCAATCACCTTGTCCGTCTGTCCGTCCGGTTCAATTTCTCTGCTTCTACTGGATGGATTGGTTTCAAATTTGGTACACAGCTTCAGCATGATGAGTTATACTATGCCTATCCTTTCCAGGTCAGTCCATCATCTACTTCCTGTTTTCCAAGCCGACCTAGACTTTTTAAGGGGAAAAAAAAATTTGAAATGGGAAATTTTTCGTAACAGATTTCTCGGCTTCTACTGCATGGATGGATTGGTTTCAAATTTGGTACACAGCTTCAGCATGATGAGTTATACCGTGCCTCCCCTTTCCAGGTCAGTCCATCATCTACTTCCTGTTTTTCGCGCCAACTTCGACTTTTAAGGGTAAAAAATTTGAAAAGTGAAATTTTTTGTAACAGTTTTCTCGGCTTCTACTGGATGGATTGGTTTCAAATTTGGTACACAGCTTCAGCATGAATAGTTATACCGTGCCTCCCCTTTCCAGGTCAGTCCATCATCTACTTCCTGTTTCCTGGGCTGACTTAGACTTTTTATGGGTAAAAAAAAAGACAATTTTTCGTAACAGATTGCTCAGCTTCTAGAGAAGGGATTGATTTCAAATTTGGTATACAGCTTTAGCATGATGAGTTGTACCGTGCCTCCCCTTTCCAGGTCAGTCGGTCATCTACTTCCTGTTTTCTGAATGGCCGAGTGGGGGTATGCTTAGCACGACTTAGTGCAACCCCTTGTTTCTTTTATTATTTATGTTGGTATATTTATGCTTAATAATTCATATCAATAATTAAATTACGAAGAAGAAAAAACAGGTTACAAAACATATTCACTTGTTTTTCAAAAAGTTGTATCTGTATTACTTATATTCCCGGCTTCATGGTACTATGGGAGACACAAATATCGCGCACCATATTTTTTATGAATGAAACAAAAAGAACAAAAAGTAAAATTTATTTATTCGACTTTCAATTAACCTGAGATAATTAAACTAAATTTAGTTTTAATTTTCTTAAAATCAACTTAAACCTATGATTTTAATCTAAAACAAAGGAGAGAGAGGTTGTTAACATATTATGACAGGTACAAAAAGGCACGCTGCTTAATTACATGGCTTGAAATTCTTCTTGGGAAATGGGAAATTCTTTGCACCCGGACAGATAAACAGGGCTTCTGCAGGATAATCATGTTCGACAGGGGACTGCTGTTTCCGCGAAAATACGCTACGGCAAATGGCTGTGGTCGCGTATACTCGTAAGCATCTTTGCCCCGTGAAGGTAGGCAAACATATTAAGAAAAACCGTCGCATCAGGTTCAAATACATATTGCCATCTTTGTTCTGTGTATGTTCAACCAATTTCATTTGGAAACTATGAAATAAACTACCCCACAACACAATTTATCGTAAGTTTTACGCTGAAATAGAACGCCTGCAAACACGCTAATTATGTATGCAGAATGAAACGCTTTCAAAAAAGTACCAAAATAATTGTAAAGCCTTTTGATTAAACCTTCAGCTATCTACTGAACTTTAGAATTTGTAAGAAACAGGTCTATCAACATGATGGGTCCATTCTTTTTTTCTACGGGCGTTATTGATAAGATGACAAAAAATATTTCGAAGTTAATGAATATGCAAGCTCGATTCATTTTGAACCCAGTGACGATGTAAGCAAGAGAATAACACATCTTATGATAAGATATAACTTTTTAAGTGTTATTTTTATAAAACACCCGAAAATGATTTGAAATTTAAATTAAAAGTGTCGGGTTTTAAATTAGTTGTGTCGTTGATTATATAAATCAATTAATTTGTTTATATTCCATATATATTTTAAAAATGTTTTTATAAGTCTTATACAAATGAACAAAAATCAGATGTCGAATGTGTGCAAAATAATTCGATCCGGTCGTCATTCGATTTTTATCGACCGGACCGATTTATTTTGCACACATTTAACATCTGATTTACATTTGTAGGTTCATTTTTAAGACTTTTTATAAAAACATTTTTTAAAATTATAGGATATAAATAAAATCATTCACTTATATAACAAACGACACAACTAATTTAAAACACGACACTTCTAATTTAAAACACGACACTTCTAATTTAATACACGACACCACTAATAGAATACACGACACCACTCGATTTAATGCACTACTTCACTCAATTTAAAACACGACATCATTGGATTTAATCGGCGACAAGTTCTAATTTTATAAGGGTCAATTCTAATACTGGCCTGAATTCTAATTTAATCAGCGGATTCGAATTTAATTGCCAGATCCGAATATAAAATTTTAGGTTCTGATTTAAAACACGTCATTTCAAGAAATAAAAGGAATATCCAAATATAAAATATAGTTCTAAAAAATTAGAAGTAATATTTTAAATTGGGACATTGACTAGGATATCAAGAGATAGAAATTGATATTTGGAGAATGACTAGGAGATCCAGACTTTTAAGTCACCAGTGTATAAATACCACATTTGGGCTATTTTGGTTTTCAACACTAAACTGATGGTGTCAGAGGAGTTGTAGTTCGAAAAAAATTATGACCGGTCTGGTGTGCTATAATGGACAGAGATTGTCGAAGTAAACTTTTCTCTTTTTGCACTATTTTAAGTAAAAATTCGATCCACATCCCCGAACATCGCAGTAATCGGCGGGCTAATATGTATGGCCTATATATATTGAACTAACATTCTGAAATTTAATACGTTTATTTTATGCGTTAATTCATGCGTATGCAGATTAGTAACGGACGGAAATAACCAATCCTGTTTCAAGTTTAAAAATAGCACATTATGGATTGGGAATTCTAAAATTTATTTATAAATTTATTGATATTGATATATGACACAAGATATAAACAGGTCTGAACCTATCGACCTGATTTCATAAAAAAATATTTTGACATACGTACATGTAATATGATATGAATTAATCAATGTATCTACTATAAAATAAGTATTCCACCATTTTTGACACTTATGAAAATGTGATTTTATGGAGTTTTTTTTTTCATCCTGCCTCAGAAAAATCGGACCCTGGAGTTTTTCTTTCATTTCTAAGGGACCGACCATTTAACTTGAAGAGGGGCTTTGGTTTTCTCCTTAAAATATTTCGAAAAAGATTTTTTTCCTTAAAAAAAATCAAAATTCAAAATTATTTTTCATGAAAAAAATATTTTAACAGCAGAAGGTTAGAAAAAATATTCTGAAGAAGGATTTCTGCTATATAAAATAATGCAAATAAAAATATTCTGTCGCGTCGCCTTAAATTAAAAATAATAAAATTCTTTCGCGATGCGTAATAATTTTCTTGCCATAACAAAAAACCAAGCCCCCCTTTCAAGTTAAATGGTCTGTTCCTAATTTAACCATAGTTTTTTTTTAGCCAAAACTGTGGCGGATCCATTAATTTTCAAACGGGAGGGTGTTCTGGGACCTCTTAATTGTTTCATGCAGTTCCTAACAAAATTTTCCTGCACGGAAGGGCGCGCGCCAGGCACGCCGATTCTATTCTGCATTCTGTCTCATTTTGTTTGAATGTACTGACCTGCCTTTCATATTGTCTGACTTTTTGCCAACCTCTCTTTTTCATGTTCTTATACCGAAATCACCAAAGCCCCCTCCCCTCCTCGTAAAAAAATCAAATGGTTGGTACGTCAATTAATGATTCGTGGATTTAATTACGATCTGTGCAGATCATAATTAAATAACGTCTAAAATTTTATCATCTAGTTGCTTAGTAAGTTGTCAAGCTGAATTAATAAATTCGTCGGAAAACTCTGGATAGTGTGTCACAGCAACATCTGTGGATCACCAGTAGTAAAATGACAATGATGAAAATGTTTATCACGTGTTTTGAACGCTTATTGGTCTGATTTCTTAATTCGAAATCTATACAGAAACTGGCACCAAGTATGTGAAAATTTACCGGAATTTATGTGAATTAAAAATAAAAATAGAACAGTTCAAACCCCGGGAGTTAATTGAAAGTCATGATTCCACCAAAAATTGTTTTCAGTTCACTATTATATAGATCTATATAAATGAAGTCTGATGTTGGCAAACAAATTGTTAAACATGAATGTACATACCTGTATAATAGAATCCTGCTTCAGACAAAGCTGTGGGACTCGGTTTTGTTTTTGTCCATCCTTTGTAAGATTCGATCCTAGTTGTTATGTTTGCTTGTTTGCAATTAAGTGGCTTTTTCAAACATATACCAAACGTATCATTTTTATGCTTCATTGTGGTGCGATCTCCTTCTAGCTGTTTGATTGAATGAAAAATAAATGTAATGCATAAGCATTTATATTCTATTTTTAAAAAGTTTTATTTAAATATTAGAAAAATCCCATGTTCTATTTTTAGAACAGAAAGTAAGTTTATTACGCTGAAAAAATTTCAACAAGTTTTCAACATGTTCAAGGATGTTTCATATCACTATAATTCTTGGTAAGACATTATTTTAATAAAGAATTCCAATTTTAAATTAAAATTAATTCATTTTCAAATAGCGATCATATTATAATTATTTAAAAATACCAATGATTTATGGACTAGCTTAGATTAGTATACATATTAATAGATACATATTACCACATTTATTATTTGGAGCACGGTAATAAAAATTAAAAGAATCAAAATGGAGCACATATCCACAATTCTTCTTACATGAAATAACAATGCAAATGATTAATTAAAAGAAACACATACATTTGAAAAAAAAATACATTTTTTGAAGACAAGAAACAACATATTTAAAATCATTCAAAATATAAATATATGGTACGAGGTTGCAGTTGTTAACTCCCTTCAATTTTCGTTGTCCAGTAGTAATATAGTTCTTATAAAAACATAGTATTTCTTTCAGAATCTATTGTAATGTTAATTTAAATGATAAAAAGACAATCTTTGAACGAAATAAGAGATGAAAGATTGTAGATATTGATCAAAGTTTTTTGGAAATTCAGTGATAAAGTTGTGGTTCGGCTTAGTGCAAAACGGTGAATTTTACAGTTTATAATGTTTATCTGCTTTGACCCCCATAGGGGTCAACTTTTAATAGAACTTTCTAAAATGTTAAACGGTAAAATTTTCTGAATTTTTTATCAATATATGGAAAGCTTACAAAGTTTATGTGTCCAAAATTTCTTAAGAAAAAAAAATGGTGCAATTTTTTAAAATTCACAAAACGTTGAAAATGCATTGCGAGCTAATTACCACCTCGTGCCATATAACAATCTCGATTCGGCAATATCAAATGACGACAACGTAAAAATAATATTGATAATTTAATGGTAAATATATTAGTATACTGATCAAACATCCGCAGAAATAGAAATAGCATTAATTAGGAATTTTTATTCTCAACTTTTCAACAAAACATATTCAGATTCAATATTATATAAAAGTCTCACCACTTCTCAAACATGTGCCTCACAGGTAAAATATACATTTTTTTATTCGTGGGGTATTAATCTCCGAGGCAACAACAAAAATGATTCCCCACGAAAGGGAAATGTTACATGGTTCTTTATAATGCAGACTTCAGGCCCTAGTTTCATAAATCATCTCAAATTCGAGATTTCCTCAAATCCTTAACAGAGATTTCTTGCAATTTCATTGGTCAGTATTTGAGTTGAAGACAGATTTGAGGAAATCTCACATTTGAGATGTTTAATATGAAACTGGGACAAGAACCGCAAATTTTGGAACCCACGAACTGACCAGTTTTCATCAAACCACGAAAATAAATGAATCCACAGTATTAGGTGATATTGAATCAAATAACATTTAACCAGCGAAGCCTTCCATTTAGATAATCGTTAATACAAATCACTAACAATCCAAGAGGTTCAAAAGCAAAAATAAAACACTCCACATGCAGACACAACATTCAGGTGACAGCAGGGTCTACCATTCAAAAACTCTACCAACAGAGCCTTTCATTTAAGTTAGCAATGAACAAAGTAATTTACTACACCATTCAAGTGATCTCAGAACAAATTACAATACTACTTACACAGAGCCTACCATTCAGGTAATCACAAAACATATTGACAGTAGTCAGGTAATCTAAAACAAAATATTATCACTCCATCAGTAGAGCCTACAATTCGAGTTGTCTTAAAACACTTACCAGCAGAACCTACCAAAGCATCACAACGACACTCCAACAGTAGAGCCCACCATTTATGTGATATCAGAACAAATTTACAACACTCCCCTCATCGAAGCCCACCATTCATGTGATAAAAGCAACGTTCCATCAGCAAAGCTTTACATTCAGATCATCTTAAAACAAAACAGAAAATAAGCACCATCAGAGCCTTCAATTCAGGGGATCTTAAACAAAATAACTAGTCTAAACCAATAAAGTCAACCATACAGATAATCTTAAGATAATTTAACAACACCCAATCAGCAAAGCCTGCCATTCAAGAGATTTTAAAATAAAATACAAACTCTTCGACAACAACTCATCACATTCAGATGAGCTAAAAACAAAACAACAACACTTCAACAGCAGAGACTACCATTCATATATCAGTTAATAATAATGAAAAAATAACAACATCAGCAGAACCTATCATTCTGAGGAACTTTAAACTTTTCATTCAGGTGATGTTAAAACAAAATACAGCTAAACCTGTATATAAAGGGCAATCATGGGTCGACGAAACCCTGCCCTTGATAAGCAGGTGCCCTTTATATAAAGTTTCATTTTGGTTTGCAACTTAGCAAGGAAAGTAACCAGAAGCAATGACCCAAAGGTGGGACAAGAATACAACAAAGTTAGAAATTCAGTAAAATCAGATGTTAATAAACAGAGGCAAAAATACGAAAAAGATCTAAGCCCCAAAGTAATATGGAGCTATAGAAAATCTTAATTAAAGACGAGAGAAAGAATAGGAGAACTCTATACCAACCCCCTGGGGACACAACCTCACCAAAGACAAATGACGACAAGGTAAAGGCTGACATACTGGCAGATTTCTTCTCGATTATGTTTACCATAGAACCAGTAGGTGACATACCAAAAATAGACCAAAGGAATATAAAACACCAATGAATAATCTAAAAATAACAGAAAAAGATGTCCAGAAAATCCTACACCAGTTGAAAATTGATAAGTCACCTGGCATTGATGAACTTCACCATAGACTCTTGAAAGAACTCTCCAGGACAATCGCAAGACCTCTCCAAATATTCTTTCAACAAACAATAGATCAAAAAATATCCCAGAAGAATGGAGCTAGACTTGCAGGAGTTAGTGCAATCTTTAACAAAAGCAATAAATCACATGCTGGAAACTACAGGCCAGTCAGCCTAACATAAGTTGTATGCAAGGTATTAGAGAAAATTATTAGGAACCCCATCATCGACTTTATGAAAGAAAATGACTTTTTTTCTATCAAACAGTATGGTTTTATTTCTGGCAGATCGACCACTTTTCAGCTGTTAGAAGTATTAGACAAATGGACAGAGGCAATGAAAAACAAGGGAACTACAACATTGTACAATAGACAGCATCTATATGGATTTCCAGAAGGCTTTCGAAAAAGTCCCCCATAATAGACTTATCGAGAAACTGGAAAATTATGGAATCAGCCCTGAAATAACAAAGTGGATAACAAGTTTCCTGAAGAACCGAAAACAAAAAGTGATTTTGAATGAGCAAGAATTGGAATGGAATACCTCAAGGCTCTGTTCTTGGACCACTACTTTTTGTTATATACATAAATGATCTCCCTTGGACAGTAAAATCACCAGCTTACTTGTTTGCAGCTGATACAAAATATACAGAGAAATAAAACAAAGCTCCGATGAGGAGATTCTGCAACAAGATTTGAACAAACTTGAAGAATGGCATAATATCTGGCTTTTAAGATTTTACCCAGATGAATAAAAGCACATGACAATAACAAGAGACAAGAACCAGCAGGAGGCCACTTATAAACTCATGGGAAAGAACATTGGAAAAACAGAGGAAGAAAAAGACACTGGAGTCACTGTAGACAACCAACTTAAATTTGAGATTAACATAAGCGAAAAGGTCAACAAGGCAAACTCCATTTTTACAATCATCAGACGATCATTTAGAAACCTGACAGCAGAGACCTTTTTTACCACTCTACAAAGTCATGGTAAGATCACAACTTGACTATGCTAGCACCATACCAAAAAAAAACATGATAGACAAGACTGGGCAAGTCCAGAAAAGAGTCACCAAACAAATTTTGGGCCTTGGTAACCTCTCTTACCCAGATAGACTAAGGAAATTGAAACTGCCATCATTAAGCTACAGAATGGCAAGAGGGGATATGATTGAACTTTATAAGATAACACACAAAATTTACGATCCATTGGCCATAAATTGCATAAAACTGATCAAAGACACCAACATCAGATATAGCACAAGGACTAACAATTTGAAAATTATTCAGCAAAGACCAACACTTAAGAGCAGAAGAAATTTCTTTTCCATCAGAGCTTCGAAAATCTGGAACAAATTAACGGATAACGTTGTGAATGCACCATCAATTAACAGCTCCAAAAACTGACTTGATATACACTGGGTAAACCAAAAACTTCTTTACAACAACTATAGAGCAGAGATAGATACTACGTATGGAAGTCACGGACCAAATTCAACATCGGTCGAAGAAGAATTTGAGTCTTTACTAGAGGCTTCTACCGAAGCCTGTTACAGGAATCATCCTCATGTTTCCTTGTGCTGATTTGCTTTATACAGGTGTCATTTTAGGCAGGTTTGACCGTAACAACACTAAACTAGTAGAGCCTTCCATACAGGTGATCTTAAAACAAACTTAAAACACTCCATCAGCATGGCGTACCATTCAGGTGACCTTGAAACAAAACAGCACCCTACCAGCAGAGCCAACCATTTAGTTTGCGTCAAACACTTCTAGATTATTCCACTACAGCTTAGACAATAAAAAGCCATGCATTTTTATTTGTCTTACATATATATTCTTTATTGCTAAGTCGTCTTGAAACAGAAAACGTTTTACATTATATACAAACGAAATATGATGAGCATAAAAACAGTCATGAAAATACAAATGTATACTAGTATAAACATTATCTACAAAAAATGTCATTGTAAACGTTATTATATACTCACTCAAAAAAGTTACGCAACAATACAAAATTTCCCTATATATTTTAAATAAACCTACCTTATTTTATTTTTGTATTGCAAAGCCATTTCTTAACCGATTTTAATGAAATAAAAACCAAGAGAACGAGTAATGATTAAAATTTATTTCTACGATTTTAGAAAAATCGTCACTTCACCGGTTTTTAAGATATCAAAAGTAGAAATCAAATGTTAATTTTATGCGTCAACAACCCGTTTAAATCAACCAACATTTTCCGTGGAAAAACATTGGTTATGTTCTATTCGCGTTCTATCGAAAACCGTAACAGCTAGGATTTTGCCCAAATCATAAAAAAATAAACTTCACTTGTTTGTCTTTTTCTTGGTTTTTATTTTATAAAAAATGATTGAAAAACGGCTTGGCAATATCAATTTATAATAAGGTAGGTTTACTTAAAACATATAGTGAAATTTTCCACTGTTGCATAACTTTTTTGAGAGAGTATAGTTTGGTTAATATTAATCAAAAAAGTATTTTAGTTGGAAACCATGACGTTTATAACAGCATTGGGACACCAAGCTCAGTATGAATGATAGTGGCGATATCAACTGCTGAAAATTCCACTTTATCTGTAAATAAAGATAAATAACAGTTCATTAACAAATCAAACTTAAAGAAAAAAAAATCAGTTTTTTTCTGTTGTATTGCACATGGTCGATATCCTCGATGCTTGATTTGGCTTCCCTGTTTGAGCATCTTGGATTTGAGCACTTTTCCTTCAATACTTTTGGTTTTTGACATTTCGATGTTTTTATTCAAAAGCCGAGGGAGGCAAAGAGGCACCAATGGGGCATTCGAGTGTCATAAGTCCGAAAGGGCAACGACGAGAACAAGAACAGCACGAAGAAACACAAAACACAAAATCAACCGAACGGAAATCGACAACGCGAACTCAAATCATAACACGAATGAACTCAGGTGCTGCGGAAGAGTAAGCGGTTCCTGCCTGCTATAGCACACCCGTCGTGTTGCTAACTTCCAATCATTCAGTGTGTCAAATCCGGTAAAGGATTACTCTTTGAAATATGCATAGGCAGCCTAACCAAATTATATACCGCTTTGATATTTGTATTTGTATTTGTATGATCCCCAAACTGGTATAAAACAGTTTATTTTGGTTATGCTGTACATTCATATTTTTCAAGGCATAAACTTGCATTTTGTTTCTTCAAAACATTAGAATGTTAAAAACCAAAGCCTTGAAAAAGTACTCAAAATCATAAATGTTTGAACAGGGAGGCCGAGGATATTTACCAAATTCTGGTTTTGCAAGTATTTTTACGTAATGGAAGATTTGAGACAAGCAGCAGGAACAACTTAACTTTCTTGTTACGACTTAGACTTTCGTTCTTGATTGTTTTCAGCTGTGTTGTATGTTTCTTTGTGTTATTATTTTGGTCTACCCTTTCAGAGTTTTTACATTCGAATGCCTTGGTATCCTTCTGCTTATTCAAATCTGCATCTTCCATAAAAAATATTTCAGAATTATTAAAGAATGGCTCTCGTCTTGTTACAAGAAGTAAGTTCTAACCTCCCATTCGAACCGACATTTTAGTTTGATTGTGTACCTGAGTGCAGTTTTTGTTATGATAAATGTAATGTGGCGTGTTTCCTCGTATCATTGTTTTGTAAAGATTGATGTCAATTATGTTCGCTCCTTTTAGACTTCCGACATTCAAATGTTACATTGGTATTTATTTATTTCTAGAATAAGACGCTTTTTGGTGAAGTCTTTTCATTGTTGTTATTATTGTTGTTGGTATTATTATTGTTGTTGTTTTGGTTGACGATTTTAAAGATTTTCGAAAGAAATTGATTTTAAATTCAAACTGCCATCCTACTCGTATCATCTGTCCATGTGAGCTAATGCCATCACTATGCGTCCGTCGTCGTCCGTCGTCCGTCGTCTGTCGTCGTCCGTCGTCCGTTAACAATTTCAAAAATCTTCTATGAAACCACTTAACCAATTTAACTGAAACCTCGCAGAAATGGTATTTGACATGTTGTCAACAAACGATCCTCATTTTGAAATGATTCGATAATAACATGGCTGCTGTTACTAAAAATAGAACATAGGGTAAAACCACTTAAAATGGCATATAACTCAGCAACCATAACAGATAGAAAAAATCAGAAGGATCTTCAGCTCTTCAGAATCAATAGCTCTACAAAAGTCTCCATTGAGTCAAAGTTGTCGGTTCCTACATGTAATAGGGGTTAAGGCCCTTTAAAGGTCAAAAATAGCCTTTTTTCATGTTTTTGCCCTATAGAATGAAAACTATTGCAGATAGAGAAAATATGTTGCTTGCTTAAATGTTCAGCTCATTTAGCTCTACAAAAGTCTTCATAGGGTCGAAGTTGTCAGATGACCCCTTATAGGGGTTACAGCCCCTTAAAGACGACAAATAGTGTGTTTTCCCTATAGAATGAAAACTATTGCAGATAGAGAAAAGCTGTTGCTTGCTTTAATGTTCAGCTCATTCAGCTCTACAAAGGTCTTCATATGGTCGAAGTTGTCAGATGATCCCTTATAGGGATTACAGCCCCTAAATACATATGTTTTCATGTTTTTGGCTTATATAATGAAAACAATAGCAGATAAAGAAAAGTGGTTGCTTGCTTAAAAGTTCAGATCATTAAGCTCTTAACAATGTCTCTATAGAGCCAAGTGCTCAGGCGGCCCTAAAAATACCATTTGCACGTTTTTGCCTATAGAATGAAAACTATTGCTGAAAGAGAAAAGCTGTTGCTTAAATGTTCAGCTTATTCAGCTCTACAAAGTTCTTCATAGGGTTTACATCAAGACCAGGTGAGAGATTTGGGATCCTGAGAGCCTCTTGTTTTGATAACTTGTGACTAACCTTGTTGCTTCTCTAAACGTTTCGTATTGGGTTTTTTTTTGTGCGTAAGTGAGTAGTTCGCATTCATGGAGAAATTGCTGTGCAGGTTGAACATATTGTAACAAAAACCTTACAATTTAAAATGTGAGTTTCATTAAAATCATTCTGTTCAATATTTTCTTTAAACATATGTCATACTCAGGAGATACTGCAACATATGTATAACATTTATAATGTAAATGTGTATCATATGTTTTTTAAAATTGTCACCTTACGTTTGGTGCCCATATGTTTAACAAATGGTTACAGAAACCTTTTAATTATGATTTGAGTTAGCATTGGCATTGGCAATTCATTTAAAAAAAAAATTTTTTTCCAGAACATTTGTTTGTCATATAAAAACATAAAACTTTTGGTTATCGTATGTTTTCAAACACATGTTTATCATATGGGCACCAATCGCAAGGTGAACATATGTTTAACGTGATGATTAGTAAACAGTATAACATATGTTGCAATTTTTCCTGTGTATCAAAACATAAAAAAAATATGTCATCAATGTTTCCATCAACCCATAAGGAACATTATGTTTCACGTAATGATAACATTATTATTCTGAAAACATCCATGCATGTTTATTATATGTTTATTTTTTTCTTGTAAAAGATTGTTCCTGCACATACTTACTATTACGTGTTACATATATTTTAATCGCTTCCATTATTGATTGTTTAGTATATCTATTCATTAATATAAGGGTTCGGCCAGCCGTTGTAAATATAAGGTCATCTGTATATAAATCTGAAAAAAAGAATAGTATCAAGGTTCATTTTATGATTTATTTCAAATTTATTATTTTATATATATAATATTCTTCGCTTGTATAGTTGCTCCATTTTCGCTTTTAGATCTCTCAACATCAATATGAGTTTCCTTGAACTAAGAAGCAAAGGTGTACCAAAGGGGTAATCAGTATCATAAAACCGTGAAGACAAAGACAAAACCGGCAGACAAAAAATCATCACAACAAAACAAACCACATAACAACATGAAACACACACACACATAACAACAAAACCGCATTCAGCAACGCGAACTCAAGTCGAAACGAGAGTGAACTCAGGTGCTCCGGAAGAGTAAGCAGTTCCTGCTTGCTATAGCACACCCGTAAGATTGAAAACGAAAAGGAAGCTTGGAACCATAATCAACCACCATAAAATACATGCTTGTATGTAGCAAAAACAAGGCAACAAGTGTAATCTGGCCAAGCAGTTTTTGGGTTTGTCCCATACCGTTGTTAGGTTATCGGACTAAATAAGCTCCCTCGCGCTAAAGGAAAGTCACCGCACTCCCATTTAATTGACTATTACTGAAATGTGTAGACATAACATTTTATCCCAAGACATTTACTTATTTTAAGAAAACATGTTTTGAATAAATGATGTTAAGTGTGAGGCATTCGTAAATTCATCGCTAATACATTTCAGCCGTCATTACTTCATGTACTTTTAGTATTCAGTCATTGACATACCATAGCACTTTAACAGCTTATCAGTTATAAAACAATAGTTTTCGTAGACACTTACCGCGAGGGCTATCATCCTCGATATCAATAGTTTGTGATTTCGTCTGAAAATAAATTTTAATTACATATATAGTGCATTAAAAATGTAACATATTACAAATATTGCTATTTGTTTAATTCTCACGATTTTAACCTTTTTATTTTACATGTAATATTAGGCTGGTTTGGTACCGTTTAAAGAGGCTATACGTTGAACGACATTCGTTGATTGAAAATGATGATTTTGCAATCTACACAAATCAGCTTGAATTTTTTTCTTGATACTTGTAAAACGATAGGCTCTATTTCAACTGCATATAAAAGCACGCCTGGAAAATTCAAAAGTGTCAACTTTATAATGCAAAAGTGCATTTTTTTACCCGGTACCGTCGTCTCCGCGACGGGCGTTTAAAAAAATAAATGATCTCAGCAATTGGTCGAAAAGTTTATTATAGATCGTGTCACGACACTTGGTTGCCCTTTTTTACTGAGATTACCGCGTTGCTACCGCGATACGTTTTGTGCTACTACTAGTCCCTTAAATCGTCATGAAAAAGAAAGGTTTGGCTCCATTAAAATCTCTTCTCAAACTCATACCATTTTCTTTATAAAATCTTGGCCTTTAGTTTTGATGAGGTATTGACAATTTTGTGTGTGCTTTGCATGCTCCACCCAGGGATTGTCTGATGGTGTCCAATTCCGCAGTTTTAATCCACAATGAAAACACTGTATTATATCTTCATGCCCTATAAAAGATAAAAAAAAAACATATTGTTTAGCCTTTACGAAAGCTTTGTCACAATAAAAATGTTCTTTGCCTATAATATTTATAAAAAAAATACTTGAGATGCACAAAGTTTTGTTTGCATCAACGAATCAGTTCACATGTTTGTCACATTTTATGAAACTATACTAGGCAAAAAAGAAACTTTACACTTATATTTTATTTGATAAAATTTCTAAAACAAAAGAAAAGTTGTAACTACCATTAAATTAACGTATCTTTGGTCAAACTGAAGAGACTAAAATCCAGTATACCTGATTTTAATTCGAATTTAACATCTCTTTAAGGTTTTGCCTAGATATTGTAGAAAATCAAGTTTGCAAAGCATTATCGTTCCTGAATAACCATTTATTTTGAATATCTGACAGCATTTCGATGAATATAAAATTTAGGGACATTTTTAAACCATCTGTAAAGCTACAGGGATGGGATATTTTGCAACGGTTTCCGGTGGGATTTGGTTATTTCTAAAAACCAAATTCAGTAAAATCAAAAATGACAAAATGTTGAAAGTTACCAAATTTCTGTTAAATTTTGATTTTTTTCGGTTAAACAAGGGTGCTTTTTACTTCTCTATTGCAATTTTAGGCATGATACAACCCATTAACGTCATTACGCAAAAGAAATGTAATTCAGAGGCCGTCTTTTTAAAAACAATGACGTCAGCTCGGCGTGATCGCGTACGTTCAGTGATTTTGAAAATTAAATAAGAATTTTTTCCGCTTACACGAGTTAAGGTTTTGCACCGTTAACGAAGCGATTGCGAAGAAAAATAAAGCGGCAACGCCTGATCTAAACTCGCGTTGGTTATGGTATTCTGCTACTTCCGGTCTCACTGATTGTTGTACTGATACCTCTGACACTAGTCTCCTAACTATGGATAGTTGTTCTAAAGTCTTTAAATGAATAATAAACTGTATTTTTGTCATTCCTGTACCCAACAAGAAAGAAGAGCATTGCTTCAACTTTTGACGTAAACGTAACGTGTCTGACTAACAATTTCTCAACATTTAAGTGCGACCTTTTGTTAACCGTACATTTAACGACCATGTTAACAATGTTGTACATTTAACGACCATAATAACTAGCTTAATTGAATTTTCGACACGTAAAATTTTAGAAGTTCCAAAAACCCGTTCATTGCCTAATCTTTATATCAAAAATTCAAATCAAAATATGTTTTGAAAAATCTTAAAAGAAAACCAATGTAACGTTTCTTTTTTTGCCTAGTATATTTGCAAGTCCTGTTGTGGTTGTTCAATAACATAGGTTTTTACAGGTATAGACGATATGTTGATATAACGATGCGGAAGTTCTTGAGAAAATTTGAATTTATCTTTAAAAGTTAACGACCTTATATTCTATGACTTAAATCCTTAAAACGAAAATGGTATTGTTTGCTTTAAAACATTTTTTTACAAATTAGGATTAAAATTTGAAAAGCCCTTAACATGCGATCAAGGACGTCCGGGTATTTTCAATTGATATTACGTTAAACTTTTAGTTCCTTAAATGTAAACCAATAGACAAGATTTGGTAAAAATTTCAAGTAACTTATTGAATATTTCCAATATCGTTTCAATTGTTCAATGATAAACTAATCAAGCGGACGAATGCATATTTTGTATTACTAGTAAATAATTGACTGATTGAGAAACAGGTACTATTACCAGAACGAAATTCTTATTCCATTGAATTGAATGTTATGTACTTATTCGATCAGGACTTTTGTGATTTTATTTAAAACTTAAGAAGCTTCTTTTGTATTTTTTTATGATCTGAGGTTCATTTTTGTTCGACCTGCTTTACTGGTTAAGATTTGACCTTTCCCAACTGATATTTGAATGTACTTTTAGTACTCATATAACTTGGCATTGACTACTCTAAGCTTCTACATGGCATCCTGATCGACACATTTACCATACTTAGCACTTACAAATCTAGGAGAGAGATATTTTACCTCCGGAGACCCACTTGCGGAGACCGGTGTCAGGCGAATATTTTCATATGAATAAAAAATGCAAAATCTAACCATATTTTAATCCTACTGTGGTTTCAGTATTATTCCTGGGGTATTAATTTTCGTGGTTTTCGTGGGTGGTCTTGACCCACGAAATTTGATACTCCACGAAAATGAGATTTTATATTGGTTTGTATGTTGCAAACTACAGAACCACGAATTTAAGAATCCACGAACTGACATTTTTTCATCTAACCATGAAAATTGATATCCAAGATAATAAATGAATCCACAGTATTTGACAATCGAAAAAAAGAGAAGCAAATAAAAAGAGTTTTTAATCATACCAACCAAAATTTACACTCACTTTCATTCATCTTAGTTAAGTTGGTAATATTTTCTAATATTTAAAAACTGCATTCTTAATAAACAAATCAAACCAGCCCTTTCCACTTACCCGTGTGATAGAAGCCAGCCTCTACAGCCCCAGTAACGTCTCCACAGAAAGAACGACGGATAAAAGACTTTTCTCGAGATGCAACATCTGTGTACTGTAAATATTTTGGCGACTGAAGGCTTACTCCTAATGCATCAGCACAATTTAGGGAATTATTATAAGGCCGCGGCAGGTTTAGACTTTGCATAGTTTAAATAGAACACTTTTCATTTGTTATAATACTTTATAGATAGTAAACAAGGAAGCAATTTTTATTACGGTATACCAATTTACTATATTTAAACTACATGCAATTTAAGTAGAATTTATTAATATAAATTTAAATCAAAAATATTAACATTAAGGTCTTACATTTTTTTATGTAAATAGGGCAAATTAATAACGTATATGACGCAAGTCATTTATATTAATACAATACTTAATAACTATAAATGATAAAAAAGATTTGTTTTCAAAAATTCCGTAGGATTTTCCTAAATTTCAAAGATGAATGAAAAATAGATTTATGAAAAAGTTTAGTCAACCAATTCTACAAAATGTATTGCAACGTTTACAGAAGACGTAGACTCGAGGTTTATTCTATTATTGGTTTATTCTCTTTCAGCATTAAGCTCTGACATTGCAAAGCTTCAATATTATATTATAAGAGCTCGAACCAAAAGCTCTCGGTTTCTGATGGAAACGCCAAATCGTCTTGATTGGGGCGCATTTCAATTAAACTTATTTGAAAATGACCTCTTTTTCATTTGAACGAATAAATAAGATCTACAATGACTTAAATTAGAGGCTCAGTTACTACCAGGTTGTTGGACTTTTCCATATTTGGACATTTGGTGCGCCCCCGCATGAATACGTGCCTGATTATTATTATAACAACATTTTACTCTTATTAGAAAACAATGGTTGGTAGCTTACTCAGGAAGAGTTTTTTTTTTCTAGGTCGTGGGTGACTACGACTGCGCTACGTAAATTTTGAACATGTTCAAACTGCATTCGTAGTGTGGTCGTGGTGAAAATACAGTGTACTAACAGCGTATTGAAATCGTAAGAAGATAGTAGAGCAGTCAGCTTCAGTCGTAGTAATGTCGTTGTGCAATCGTGGAAAGGACGTACCTTAATTGACAGCCAATCCCCCTACGCTAGCGCTACACTCTTGTCACGATCATACCACGATTATAGTACGACCTATAAGATCATACCAGGATGATACTACGACTTATAAGATCACACCACGACAACACTACGACGCTATCACGCCCTTGGCGTTCTTAGTACGATCCTACAAAGATCTTTCTACGTTGTACATGTAACAATATATAGATTCATGTGTCTCTCGCACTGACAAATCAAAATCAAAAGCAAAAAAGTATCAATTGGCCTAGCAAATGCCTCCCTAGATTTCAGAAAACACATTTTAAACAAAAGTAAAATCAAAAATAGATATACTGAAAAAAACACATTCAATGAGTCTTGATTGGGATGTTCATTTAGGGCGTACCTTCGCAGGTGTTTGGGTCTATAGGATTCAATTATTTTATTTATTGTGTGTATATAAAAAAATATAGATTTTACTATTTCCACGTGGAAATAGTAATTTAGCGAGGATCTGAATATGTTTTATGCAGACATTAGATAAAAAAAATCCTAGACCCAAAACGCCTGTGCGTAAATGCATGAAGAATACTTAGTAGCTTTCTTTTGTTCGAATTTCATACCATCATTATTTTTTTATGTGGCAAATGGAAATGGCACGAGACCCCCTCCACAAAAAGATCAAAGAGACTGCAAAACGTCTGAGAGACGATGAAGATTACGAGTACGAAGAGTCCTGTAAATACGCCACTGAGAAGCGAAAGTACTTGCTGGATGAGAAAATCAAACAGTTCAGACCCGATGAGGAGAGTGAAGAACACGAGGATGAAGACTAAATAAATTAAAAAACAATCCTTTGGGAATGAACATTTGGCGCAAAACTTTATTGAATAAAGGTTATGAAATGGAAATTTTAATAAAATCTTTGAATTTAGTCTTCTTTGGTAAAAATATTGATAATTTTATACTTACTTTAAAATATTAATTGCTTGTTTTATACTTTTTATACTTATGTCATTTTTAGCTCACCTGGACCAAAGGTCCAGGTGAGCTATTCCCATCACTTGGCGTCCGTCGTCGTCCTTCGTCCGTCCGTCGTCCGTCGTCGTTAACATTTTTCAAACGTTAAGTCCTCTAACACCATAAGTCCAATGGCTTTTGAATTTGGCACAGTTGTTAATTAGCATAGGTAGTATAAAACTAGCGTAGGGATTTTTGATTCGTTGAAAAACATGGCCGCCATGGCTAAAAATAGAACATAGGGGTAAATTGCAGTTTTTTGCAAATAACTCGAAAACGGTTACAGATATCAAAATTCTGGCAAGGGTAAAAGTAATCAGCACCTCAAGATAATCCAACAACCGATGTAGAAGTTATTGCCCTTTTTCTGGATTTTTTCAAAATTTTGCACTTATTTAGCCCTATATCGCAAACACTATACAAAATATTTTTACAATTCAAATTGCATATGATTAAACACATCAAGATCTACATTTCATGTAATTAGGTCAAAGCTGTAAAACCATTTCTTGTAGGAGTTGTGGCCCTTAAAGCGTCAAAATTTACCATATTTCATTACTTTTACCCTGAATTTCAAAGATTAACTTGTCTTACACCATGCATCCAACTTCAACCAAACTTGGCACACTTGTTTAATAGCATAAATGCTACAATTCTATTGTTCGGATTTTTGGCTCGTCAAAAAATATGGCTGCCATGGCTAAAAATAGAACATAGGTGTAAATTGCAGTTTTTTGCTGATAACTCAAAAATGGTTACAAATATCAAAATTCTGATGGGAGACAAAAGTGATCAGCATCTCAAGATCTACCTGCTTTGAAAGAAGATCCAACAATTGATGTAGGAGTTATTGCCCTTTTTCTGGATTTTTTTCAAAATTTTTTACATCTTGAAAACTATACAAGAAATTTCAAAAATTTAAATTGCATATGATTAAGCACATCACGATCTACATTTCATGTGTTTAGATCAAAGCTGTAGGACCATTTCATTTAGGAGTTATTGTCCTTAAAACAACAAAATTTACCAGTTTTCATTACTTTTTCCCTGAATTTCAAAGATTAACTTGTCCGACACAGTAAGACCAAATGCATTTTAACTTGGCACACTTGTTCAATAGCTTATATTCTACAACTCTATCATTCAGATTTTTGATTCTTTAAAAAACATGGCCGCCATGGCTAAAAATAGAACATAGGTGTAAATTTCTTTTTTTTTTGCTAATAACTCAAAAATGGTTTCAGATCAAAATTGTGCAAGAATTAAAAGTGATCAGCATATTAAGATCTACCTGTCCTGAAATTTCGGAAGAGATCTGACTGCTGATTTGGGAGTTATTGACCTTTTTCGTAATTTTTGCCAAATTTTGCACTTATTAAGCCCAATATCTTGAAAACTAACCAAGATATTTCAGAAAGTTAAATCGCATATGGTTAAGCACAATAATATGTACAAAATATATGTATCTTTGTAGTTCAGGTGAGCGATTCAGGCTCCTGGGAGCCTCTTGTTAAGCATTACAGCGGTCATGTGTGTCGGTTTTGTGTGATGATGCATCATCAAATCATGAATTGTTTGACGTGTTGTGCCGGATTTAAAGTCGTCATACTTGATTTTTTTACATCAGTCAATGGATGCTTTTTAGCTAGCTGTCAGTAACTTCGAGCGTTTTTAAACTTAACAGAGTAATTCTACGTCCCTTTAATTACTTGTTGTCCTTTTGTCTCAGATACTCTCTATTTGAATTGAACTTCTATATCGATTTGAATTTTACTGTGTGTTAGTTTGTGCTTTGCTATTGATTATCAATAGGGGGAAGGTTGGCACCAAAAAAATAGTTGAACCCCGCCACATTTTTAATGTGCCTGTCCTAAGCCAGGAATCTTTATGAAAGCTAATGTTTGTATTATTGTCGAATTAATGTTCATTGTTTTTTGTCAAGAAGAGGGTCTTTCATTGCACTTTAGGGTTGGGCTTGAACATATGTAGTTTATTTTCAATCCAGGGGCCAATTGAATACCAGCGAGCAGCGACCGCTGGTCACATTGAAGGCTGCTGGCTGTTTTCCGTTGTGGATGTTTTATATTCACGTTTATATTGTTGGTTGTGTCGCGTACACTTATTCCACATTTCATTTTTTTCTATTATTCACGAGTTACTTCCCCTAAGATATAGACCAAGCAAATAATTGAAGAGGAGACCGCACAGGCTTTAAAATGACATGTTACATGCCAAGTATTCAACAAGAACACAGAAGGGTCACTAAATGGTCAAATCCTGAGTGACCACTGACCACTAGCGACTCAAACATCTCAGAAATGCATCTACACCTTGCTACCTTTTCAACGATATACAACAACCCCCCCCCCCCCCTTTTGATCAGAAATAAGAAATGGTCACCTGATGGTTAAGCCCCAAATAATCACTGACCACTACAAAGCACTTCACCTGAAAGACAATGTCGAACCAAATGTCATGCAACATACCCGAAAAAAAATCGGTCAAGAAAAAACAAAGATATAAGCCTCTGACCGTGCGGTGAGTTTCTGGAATTACCTCCCCTTAAATAACCGGAAATTGCACCAAAACAAAATGGTGGAACCGGAAGCACAATGGCTGGCGAGATCCAATGTGCTGGATCGGAAACGAATATGACGTCACAGTCATGCGAAAAGGGCTGCACAACCCTGCACCACCCGAAAAAAGGTCTTCAATGTCAACTATCCACTACTACTACCACTATAAAACAAGAACTATTAGCAGTATACGAAATCAAGATTCACAAGAAAAAACCTTAAAATTTGATTCACAATGTTAAGATATTTATTAACTAAATACTCTTTTTGTTACAAAGACAAGTTTTATGTCGACCGACGCCATTTCGAGAGGCATTAAACTTTACTCATGTCCGTCTGTACGAATTTCTGGCAAGCTTGCCTCACAAAACGTAAATGATGATGATGTGAAATTTGGCAGGGTGGGGGCTTGTTTAGGGTATATTGGGATATGGGATATTTGGCACTTTTGTTAATTTATGGGATATTTGAAGCAAAATTTAAAGGGATATGGGATATTCTGAATACATTTTGGGATATGGAATACTGGGATAAAAAAGTTCAAAGAGTAAAAATAGAGAGAAAAATGTCCAAAAGAGTGATTAAATATTCTTCCTTGTCATATATCATCAGTACAAAGTGGCTGTACCATTTTCTCGGCATCTGGCTGTAAATCTAAAATTTTTATGCGGATGTCGTCTCACAATTAGATTCCATTATTTACAATTAAATAATCAAATCAGTGGAGGCGGACAGTTGATCTTTAAAAGCATTAAGAGACTGCTCATTTAACTTGGAGGAGGCTTGTATTTGTCCTAAAAAAATATTTTGGCAGCAGAAGTTAAAGTTAATTTGAAGAAAGATTTCTGTCATATAAAATAATCATAATGCTAATGTTAAACACATATTTCGTCTTGACACCTTTGGAAATAGATATTTTTATACCAGGACTCACACTTTAGTCTATTGACCAAAGAGTCCATCTTAGGTCTGATATTATATGTGACCTGTATTTATTTGGCACTACTGACATGATCCAGAATGATGACCATGCATGGAGTTTAACTGGGTTTGCCTTTTTGCTGATGAAATGTTCTTTCATCTTTCTCACACTTTTTATCCAAATCATTTTGAGGTATCTGAGCGTACTAACTAGTATAAAATGTATTCGATGATATAATCAGCAAAGACACTAGCGGTTTAAATTAACACTGCTGGCATGTCATCGGTGCAGTAAAAAAAAGAGGCAGGGCTCTAAAAAAAGATCAAAGATATGACAGAGGGACACCCGAAATTACACTTAAATCGATCCTTCGGCACGTTACTGATTGATATATTTAGTATTACAAGAGATTCCGTAATGATCAAATATGTGTACCAATAAGCTATGGCAGACTTTGACAAAAAGCTTAGGAGAAATCCAGAATAAGATCATCAGTTTACTTCTCGTGGGTCTCTCATGACCTGCTCCTCCTGAAACCATGTCGGAGTTGGTACAGGATGTTATTTCTGTCTGTATGGTTCAATGTGTCTCGTACAAAAATGTACCTACACGCAGGTGAGTTACATGAAAAAGGCTTGTAAATTTCAGCATTGTGTCTGCCTTAAAAACAGTACTACGGACGTTGGAAACTTCACCACTGTCTGGTGGTTTTGGGAAAATTGGTAAGTATGGTTGCGATTCTTTGACTATTTTTTAATTGGTTATGGTCATGATGCCTTATTTGGGATAAGCCCTGTCAGTAGTTTGTGTATGCCAGCAGTGTTGGTACTTGATCAGTAACAGTTTGAAAATTTCCTTCTATTCAGCTTATGTTCTCGAACTTTTCACTGCTTATGTTGATTTTCCACTGAATGAAGATTGGAACTGTCTGTTTAGTATTTCTGCTTTATGTAGGTCCAAAACCTTTTCATGTATCTATATTCATTGTTGTTGTCAGTGTATATTAACCCCCTAAATGCATCTCAATTAGGCATGTCGTAATTTTTCTTGTTTTGTTGTCAATTACATTCTACATCTAGCCTAGTGCTGTATTTTTATCTTGATATTTTATTAATGATAAAGAGATTTCGAGTCCAGATTCATGGTTTTTTGGTTCGCTCCTTTGTATAGTGGAATATAGTGAAGTATTGCTTCTGTATTTTTTGGTCTCGCTCATAGGTTTTTTCCCACAAAGACCATGTCATGGTCGGAAATTCCAGCATTGCTTCACCTCTTGTTATCCTTGTGGGTTGTTTGTCAGTAGCGAGAATTTGTCTATATGTTATCACCTCTGATGGGTTTTATCAGCATTTATACCTTATCCCGACATGAACATGAATTGGGAAATGAAGCATAAACATTTTCATGTCAAAAGTAAATTTTTTATGATTTTATCAACATACATGTACTTTGTATGTATTCATGTATGTTACAAATGTATGCGTGTTAACTAAAAGTAAGACCATTTATATTTGATTAATGTTTTTTTACCATTTTAATTGGTCTAAATTGGCTTTTAAAGATTTATAGATTTATTTTGATATTTTGGAAAAATTAGAGGGATATGGGATTTTTTTGAAAAGATATTTTTAGGGATATTTGCATATTTTGTTAAAGGGATACGGGATATTTTGGGTAAAACTTCCTGCGATATGGGATATTGATATCTCCTAAACAAGCCTCAGGGTGGCCGTTCAGTATGACATACTGTATGCCTTAAGCGACTTTCAGACCTGTTGGACTTTTACTTTCTTGTTGGGACTGGGTCGATATGTAATTTATGTAAAAAAGATCATCAAGCTTTTTTTTTATTGAATGTACATAAGAATGATTTGAAACTTGGTAGGATAGCTCAGTATCTACGTCTCAAGCAACTTAAGAACTTGTTGGACTTCTACTCCTAAGGGCCTAGCGAGGGCATCCGTGCCCCATTCCTTCTTTATTTGGTTATATAAATAATAGTTATATCATCAAAAATTAAAAATCCATAGATTAGTCAGTCAGTGATGAGGGTTAAACGAACAATCTTATGTATAGACTATTGCTAACTGTCATAGCATCGATGACCGCCAGACTTTGATCAATTATATATTGCTGATCACCTATTCCACCTTTTATAATCATACTGATCGAACTTGTATCGATAGATGTTAACAGAGCTGGTGACCATTTTGTAACTCAACGGATCGAGAAAATATTGTTTAAAGCAAACACTACTAACAAATGAAAGAATTTCTACATATGTAAGAATAGAACATTCAAAACGTGATAGCGAAAAAAAATCCAAGAACATTAACATTGTTGTTATATTATACATATGTTATATATGAACACAATAATAAAACGGTGTTGTACGGTGGCTAGTAAAAAGGTAAACAAGACAATATTTTAGAAGGTAAAACCACATTAAGAAGGTAAAATCCAAATCAGAAAATCACAATAAAAGGAAAAAAAACTACTGTTTTGTTTACCTTTTTACTAGCCACCGTACAACACCATTTATTATTGTGTTCATATATAACATATGTATACTATAACAAAATGTTAATGTTGTTGTCCCGCAGCCGCGCTAAGCTTGTCGGTAAAAGTCCACTAAATAGCGCTCAGAAACCTGACATCGGGTCAGGCCGCTTTGCCCACAAAGCGACTGGGATGTGTGCCCCAGGTGGTTGAATGGGGCAGCCCTGACATCGATTGATGCGGGGTCGTCAGGCGATAATGCGGAAAACCTGACCGCAAACCATAGTGGTGCACCGTGTTAGGGGAAAATGTCACGTTCCTCGCACGTTAAAGAACCCTGCTGCAGGTCTCGGTAAGAGTAGGACCCGTATGATCCCCATGCAGGAGGCTAATTTTTCCGTCCCAACCCATCACTCCTTTTTCCAGTGGCAGTCAAAACTCTCCTACCCGATTGGCCTTGTGTCCCCATTTCCTCCACTTCATCATCATTTCATGTTCATTGTATCACCACTTTCATGTTCATCTCTCGGAAATAGCCGAAATAGTGCTGCTTGGGAGTAAATCACTAACTAACTAACTAACTAATGTTCTTGGAGTTTTAGTTAATATTATACTTTTGACGTATTTTAAGTATAAGAAAAGCTACAAATCGGTGATTGTAAAAGATGCATGATTGAATATTACCCACTGATAGGCCATGACAAGGATATTATATAAATGCAATTCATGATTTTTGATTAAATCTTTGTTTTAAATTTATTCTTTCTTCGTTGTCAGCCACTAGTATAAAAGTTCAAAATTGAGTTAAAAGATATGGTGGATAATTGTTTTAATTAGTGTTTGACTGGTCTGCTGTACTGAGATGATCACCTCAATATCCCTATTGTGTCTCACAATTATGTTGTGTTCTATGGTCATTACCGGATCCTAAGATTGCAATGGAAGAGGGTTTGGCGCCATAAAACCTGGTTTAACCCACCATTTCGTTTGAAATCCCTGTACCAAGTCAGGACCATTGCGATCCAACGATTCTCCGGTATGAATGATTCGTTTTTGTCATTTTCTATGGACTATGAAATTGATCATTGAAGTTCGGTAGTTTTGTTATTACCTTTACTTATAATGAAGTTAAATTTAAAATAATTGCCTAGGAGATTAAATGAATTTAAATTGAAAGTTTTCTTTTAAAAATAGTATATAGGAAAGTGAAAAAATATGTACATGGCACAATCTCCATACATTAGCAGTAAATATATCTGATATAAAAAACGGCAACAGATTTTAATACATCTTGCTAATATTATTACTCTCTCTGTTTACAATCTCAATATATTTATGTTTTATTACGGAATATTTATATATTGGGTATTTTGATTTGAAATTTATACAAAATTTGCTGTTTATTCGAAGTAAATTTTTCTCATGCGGAAAAATACTCTTAAGGTTTCATTATTAAAATCATGCGCCACTTATAGCTGAAATTTTCCTATACTGTCATAATTAACAATTTATGGCTAAACTACATGTACAATAAGACCCCAATAAACAGAATCGAATCGAAACTTTTAATAATACTTTGGGATATGTATAGACGACATTCTTGCCCTAAACAATCCTTCATTTTTCGTCCAAGCGATTGCCGAATTTTACATAATTGCCCGAACAAAGCCCGATTTTGAGGCCGAAATGCAATGAATGAAAATATATTTGGGTGTTTTGAAAAGGAAAATCATCTGTAAAACGAATTATATAAGAAAAGGTACGAGATCAACGATTTATTAAAAGAAAATCGGATTAAAGAAAAGGGGGTGGTGAAAGTAGTATCTCCCTTGTATTTTTTTTTTCGTACCGCACATTGACTCTAACAAAATATTGATAGAGGGGAGCAAATCCCTGTGGGCAAGTCACATAACCACTGTCCTTCTCCACCTTTGGATTCAAGTATTATTGACGGAAAACAACAAACTGAAATATATGATTAACGTAACGACTTTACCTTCCCTATAGATTTCACTTTTCGTGGTATCGATTACTTTAAAATTAAAAAAATTAATTGTACACGTCGATTTCTGATAGTGAAAGGAATATAAAATCTTGAATTTTATGGTAATGTTGTTTATAATGCACACCAGTTTACAACCAACAAACTGGAACTGAAAAAAAAACTGGCTTCAAAATCTATTAAGCAAAGGATATGAATTGAATATTTTGGTAAAATCTTTTAATCTAGTGTTTTTTTTTTTTTGTAGAAACATTGATAACTTGTTACTTACTTTTTTAACTTAATAAGCTTTTAAACTAATTGTCATTTTAAGCATTATAGCGATCAAGTATATAGGTTTTATGTGATGATAATCCACCACATTAATTGTTTGAAATGTTGTTTCGGATATAAAATCGTTATGTTTGATTTTTTTTACTTAACTCGATTAATGATTCTCAGCTAGCCGTCAGCAACAGCGAGTGTTCTATAAATAGTTCATCTGCTGTTATATATTAGTTTTTAATTGTTGTCTTTTGGCTAAGGTTTTCTCTAGTGGAATTGAACGTTGATAGATTAGATTTTCATTGTGCTTTGTCTGGGATTATTGATAGGGGAAGGTCGGGTCTATAATAGACTATAGTTTAATCCCGCATCATTTTATATGTGCCTGTCCTTAGCCTGGGATCTTTGACAAAGCTTTTGTTTGTTCTTGTCTTTATGGTGTTTCCTGTTTTTTGTTTACGATAAGGGGTCTGACGTTGACTATTTCGGGACTGGATTTGAATTATATACATTTTATTTAGACCTTGGGCCGATTGAAGAACGGCAAACAGTGCCTCGTTAAAGCATGTTGGATGTTTTTCATTATAGTTTTTGACAGAGCTTTTGTTTGTACTTGTTTTTATGGTGTTTTCTGTTTCTTGTTTACGATACGGGGTTTAATGTTGACTATTCCAGGACTAGATTTGAACTATTATGCATTTTGTGGACCTTTTGTCTATTGAAAAACGGCAAGCAGCGCAGATTGACCTCGTCGAAGCATGCTGGCGGTTTTCCATTGTGGGTTTTCTAAATTAACGCTTGTTTTATGAGCTGTGTCGCATAAACTTATTCCACGTCTCACTATTTTCTATGTAAATTAGTCTCACTATTTTCTATTATTTTTAATGTCGCTAACTAAAACAAACGAGATTGTAAAGTTCAGCCGAAACATGCGAAACATGCATGCATATAACATCACGGTGGTTTCATGGTCTCTGTTTTATAATTTAGAGACAGTTTTAAATTTAACTGTCCACGAAATGAAAAAAATCAAAACAATTCAGTTTAAAAAATCTCTACCAAAAGCCACCAAACCACGGCGCTCTTTTTGGAATAAAAGTCCTTAATGTTCCTGAATCTGCAAGTTTCTCTTTCACGGACGATGAACAGGTTAACTCTTCAATCTGTTAAGAAGCTGAAGTACATGCCGTCGCGTTGTCAGAAATCATATTATTGGGCAACGACTTTCTGCTGACAAATCTACGGAATGCCAGCATAAAAGTCTCTTCAGATAAGTCTAGTACTAATTCCAGGTGTACAACACGTGTGTTGGCGCATGTGAATAAGCAAGTATAAGCTTTGCGTACTTGTCCGTTAGAGTCTTTTGACATTCAAAGCGCCAGTAAAATCAACACCGGTTATTGTAAACGGAGGTGCTTCCTCAATACGGTCCTTCGTTGAAGGTGGCGATTCCGGTCTCAAATACGGTCGACTTACAACTTTTCTGCAATTAACACATTTGTGAATTATTTTCTGGACTATTTGGCGAATTGATGGAATTCAATAGGTTTGACGGAATAGGGTTGCGGTACTCGACAAGCCAGAATGCAGATGAGTAACATGTGCGTCCACGATTATGAGTGTTATCAACTTATTCTTTGAAGGAAGCAAAAGCGGAAACTTAGCACTTTCGTCCAACGGGGCACTATGAATGCGTCCTTCACATCGAATTCAGTCCTCCCTATCGATATACAACTTGAGTTGTTTAACAGGTTGTGTCTTTTGCCCTTTCCTCTTTGCATGTCATGAGAAATTTCAGAAAAATGTCTCTATTGAACATCGTGTATCGATGAAATGGTTGAATAGTGAAGCTCATTTGTAGTCAAAGTTCCTGAAAGTTTTTCCTTCGATCTACAGTTCGCAATTGAATCTTCTGACAAATGCGGTAATTCTTATGAGCTTTCTTAAGGAATTGAAGCTGTCCCTGCGCGAAAACCGCAAAATTTTATTTTTGACCGTAGATTCGAACTCAGGACCCTTAAATCTACTTGAATACCAAATTTCATCAAAATTTTGAAACTTTTACATTTTGAATTTCTATGACGATACTAACTCCATGATGACGTGTTGAATCTATTTCTGTAGTTTGCACTGTATCAACTACGATTTTCTGTTAGGCGATTGTTGACAGAACCTGAACTTCGTCTATATTTCAGGTTGGCCATTTCGATTCGAATGTGAGCCATTCCGGGCCATGCATCCAAAGTTGTTTTTCTTGGAACTTTTCTTCTGATATCCCTCTAGATAATATGTCAACCCGTGCAGGTTCCGGGTGGCGATTAGGCCCGCAGCAGCGCTAAGCTTGTCGGTAAAAGTCCACTAAAGAGCGCTCAGAAACCTGACATCGGGTCAGGCCGCTTTGCCCACAAAGCGACTGGGATGTGTGCCCCAGGTAGTTGATTGGGGCAGCCATCGAGAGATGCGGGGTCGTCAGGCGATAATGTGGAAAACCTGACCGCAAACAATAGTGTTGCACCGTGTAGGAAAAAAATGTCACGTTCTTTGCACGTTGAAGATCCCTGCTACAGGTCTCGATTAGAGTAGGACCCGTAGGATCCCCATGCAGGAGGCTTAATTTCCCGTCTCTTCCCATCACTCCTTTTTCCAGTGGCAGTCAAAACTCTCTAACCCGATTGGCATTGTGTCCCCATTTCCTCCACTTTCATCATTTCATGTTCATTATATCACCACTTCCATGTTCATCTCACGGATATAACGGAAATCATGCTGCTTGGGAGTAAAGCAATAACTAACTAACCAAGTAACTAACTGTTGTTGGGAAAGAGAAACGACTGCAGGCGCAATATGTTTTGCGGCTTGTGAGGGGTGTGTGAGTTTTTTGATGTGACGATTTTTTATGCCCCGCCAACTTTGTTGGGGGCATATAGTTTTTCGGTCCGTTCGTCCGTCCGTCCTTCCGTCCGTCCGTCCGTCTGTCCGTCCGTCCGTCACACTTTAGTTTTCCGCACTTTTTTTCCACATCCTTGCATATATTCAAAAGATTTTTGGTATGTGAGTCTACCATGATGAGTTACAGGTCAAGTTCGAGTTTCGTTCCGGTCCACTGATTTTGACCTAAATTACAGCCCTTGAACTTAGCAAATTTTGTAAAAAAAAGTTTTCCGCACTTTTTTTCCACATCCTTGCATATATTCAAAAGATTTTTGGTATGTGAGTCTACCATGATGAGTTACAGGTCAAGTTTGAGTTTCGTTCCGGTCCACTGATTTTGACCTAAACGGCCCTTGAACTTAGCAAATTTTGTAAAAATAAGTTTTCCGCACTTTTTTTCCACATCCTTGCATATATTCAAAAGATGTTTGGTATGTGAGTCTACCATGATGAGTTACAGGTCATGTTTGAGTTTCGTTCCGGTCCACTGATTTTGACCTAAATTACGGTCCTTGAACTTAGCAAATTTTGTAAAAAAAAGTTTTCCGCACTTTTTTTCCACATCCTTGCATATATTCAAAAGATTTTTGGTATGTGAGTCTACCATGATGAGTTACAGTTCAAGTTCGAGTTTCGTTCCGGTCCACTGATTTTGGCCTAAGTTACGGCCCTTGAACTTAGCAAATTTTGTAAAAAAAAGTTTTCCGCACTTTTTTTCCACATCCTTGCATATATTCAAAAGATTTTTGGTATGTTAGTCTACCATGATGAGTTACAGGTCAAGTTAGAGTTTCTTTCCGGTCCACTGATTTTGGCCTAAATTACGGCCCTTGAACTTGGCAAATTTTGTAAAAATAAGTTTTCCGTACTTTTTTTCCACATCCTTCCATATATTCAATTTATTCAGTGTGTCAAGACTTCAACACACACTAGTGGTTCCATCATTGATCATTTGTACACAAGTCATCCATTAAAGGTGGAGGAAACCCTTACTACAGTGACCATCATAGTATTTTTGCCAGCTTTAAAATTGATGACTTAAAGTGATGTGGTATAAAATTATGTTTGTTTTCATTCCACTTAAATAGAGATGCACATAAATCCATCAAATTCCACGCTCACTTAAAGGTTATTTCATTTTCATCTGCATTCATTTTAACCTTGCTCAATTTTGTTTGCCAATAGCCAATAGGATATACACATTTTTGCCAATAGCCAATAGGATATACACATTTTTGCCAATAGCCAATAGGATATACACATGTATGTACTAACTTGGCCATTACTTTTAAATAAGCTTATTTACTTATTCTTTCTTTTTAAAAATTATTCACTTATAGCACCGTACACCAGTTGACCCAATGCTTTTGTCATCACTTTGTATCTGTCATCATCTGTTGTCCGTGACCGTCATTAGTTCTTATGGCCTGTGAACCAGGTATGTGGATCAGACGAATAGTTTTACCCTTGTTCTCTGTACATCTTTTGGTTAAATTCTTGGTTATGGTCAATATCTTGAGTACTATATGTTGTAGAGTTATGATATTTCACCAGTAGATGTGTCCATTACACAACCCACTAGGAATAAGGTCACTGTGACCTATATTTTACCCTTGAGTGACTTTAGTCAGTTTCTTGGTTTAGGTCCATATTTTGCGTTACATGTAACTATAACATGTTTTTATATAACAGGAGGGCCATTCATGGCTTGTAGACTAGTCTTTTCTTCAAATCTTAATTGTGCTCTGAAAATATTGAATATATTTCAATAAAATTTTGCAGCATTGTACGTAGGGTTTACTGCATAGAACTGATGTTTCTATTTTTGATCCTTAAAAAAAACAGTCTTACTTAAGCATAGGAATCTGACAACATATTTTTGTAATGTGTCAAAATGTCATTTATTTTATTTGCCAGCGGGGCATCAGTGTCATCTTGAAACATTTCTTTGTTTTAATATAAATCAAACATATATTCATGCGTCTGTTGGATTTCTTCTGCTACATCTTCCTCCGAGCTTGCTTCGTATATCTTGTTGTTCACCTCTTTTATAATTTCCATTTTATCCAACACCGAATATAGAATTTACCTGATTTCTTCAATGTCTACACGAGGATTATCTCTTATTTCTTCGAAATTCCTCTAAAGTCCCGAAACTCTCCTTTGTGGCCGACTCTTACTTATCAAGTTTAGCTTCGCACTCATGTTAACAATTTATTCGCAGCACCAAAATATGTTGAATATGTTGATGGCAGAAAAAGACGACATGAACGTTGCAATCATATATTGGAAAACCTAAAGAAACACGCCATAGAGACGTGACGTTACATAAACCGCGGCATAACGTTGACGTTCTTTATGCGGAATTCACGACAATGTTCCACATTCATAAAGCACTGAATAAGAAACTTTCCCACCAAGACGAATAATATACAAGTCATCTACCCTATATTTGGTTTGCTTATGGAAGATATGTTCCTCATTCATGAAGCACTAAATGAAACATAGTATATAGTAGAAGGCCATTGCATGGCGATTGTTTTCTGAAATTAACTTAAAATTTTATGTAATTCCACACAAAGTACGTTATATATTATAGTACAATGTGTTTCGTGAGTCAAACATGTAGACCTATCAAGAAGTAGAAAAGGGTAAGGCATTGACTGTCATAGAACTATCAGCATAACAGGTCTAAAAGATTTTTCGTAAGGGTGCTGATATTTCTAAAGAGATGTAAGAACTAATCACAACTGTTTCATGTGTACGAGGTGTCATAGGTTTTTTCCAATGGAATTTAGTGCCATGTTTAGTCTATAACTGACTGCCAACAAAGGATATAAACAAGTTTACTATAATCAAATATATTCCATTTGTGAATAGATGAATTTATCATGATACACTAGTATTGTCCCCTGTCAGTGCTGCAAGTACTGAAAATTTTTAAAAATTATCTCCCTTGGTGAGTTATCTCCCCTTTCATATATAAGGAATTGCAGCGCAAAATTTCACTCTCTTTTTTGCGCTGAAACCTGCCTGGTAAGATGCATTTCACATATGACACATACAGTTTTCAAAAATAAGCATACTTACAGCCGATTTATTACAAGATGAAAGCAAATACATTAGACATACTGTATCTTTTTTAATTAACGTGCATCTATGGCTTTGTTTATTATTATGAATGTAGATTTTTAGTTTGCCCAGAGAAGTCAAGAGCATACAAAAGCCACGTGTTCACTTAAAAATTATTTGCAACATGACATCAACTTTCTTGGGTGAAATATAAAATGGAACGAAAAACATCAAACTTTAGAAATATTAATTTCTCTGGGTTAATCAATGCCTTTTGTCAGCTTTGTCTTTTGACTATAAATCAAATCTTGCAAAATCTAAGATGCCAGGCATATGTTGCATGTTTGAGAGTTGATTCGTGCACCCACATAATTTTAACTAAATATAAACTATCTTTTATATTTAAAATACTGACACCATTTAGTATTCTTCATATTTTCAAATTAAACGGAAGACTCAAGACCATGTCAACTAGACGTAGTAAGCGGGGAAGTAAAAGCACCTATGCTTCGTCACCAGAGCCAGAGGATCAACCACAACCCAGTAGCAACAAAAAAGGTCGTTCATCCGTTGCTGTGCCCACACAAGATTCAGATGCTACATGTATATTGCCCCCTCGGGTCAATACTGAAATCCAGGCTGACCACCAACAAGGTATAAGTGGTTCCTCAAATGCAACATTACAACCTCCAAGCAAAATTGCTCAAGGGAATACCAGGGCACACAATAATCAAACAAATAATACTATAAATCGAAACAATTTAACTGTCCCTCAAATTAAGCAGGTACAAAGCATTCATGCTCAGTTAGGATTGAACATATCACAAACAGTGAAAACTAAAATCACCAATGGGGAATACGTGGATTTAGGAAACCTTATAGATCCAAACCACCGATCCCTTAAGGAAGAAAAACCAGTGGTAATGATCGATGGGGTTCTAACCACTGAAAGAAGACCTAAACAAACAATAAACTCAATTGAGAAATGGACAGATGCTTTTCTAGTTTTTACAAGCATATATATAAGTGTTCACCCCGAAATAACACAAAGCCTGATAAAATTTATGCATACTATAAGGCTTGGTGCAGCACGAATGCGTGGATTGGGTTGGAAAGAATACGACCAACAATTTAGACTAAAATGGCATTCGACCCAACCAAACCATGGGATACTGTTGATAGTGAGTTGTGGTTAATGTACATGATCAGCGATGGTAGCAATACATCGAACAATATTCTTGCACCATCTTAAAACACATGACAAATTCAAACCTTTAACAAATGTTACAGTTTCTATTATAAAGGTTCATGTGATCGCCACCCATGTATGTACCAACACTTGTGCTTTAAATGTTCTCAACCAGGTGATCCATTTCTATCATGTCCCTTAAACAGAAGCCAGCCCCCAATGGTGACTCGATCTTTTCGCCCTAGAGCACCCAACCAGTACTTTGCCACTCCCTCCACAACACCCCCAAGGTACATGTATGGTCAGCCAAGAAATGGCCCAGCCTTCCAGACACCCAGACCTCTTGGAATTAGGAAATCCCCAATCAAAATTGAGCCATTGTTAACGGAACTTGAAGCATATCCATTAAAAATGTTGCGCTAGAATTAAGAGATGGGTTTGAACAAGGTTTTAGTTTAAAATACACTGGCCCTGGGGAGCATAGGGAAAGTCAGAACCTTAAGTCTGCCAATGAGCATAAAGAAGAATTAATGAATAAAGTTAAAAAAGAAATAAAGCTAGGTCGTATAGCAGGCCCCTTTGATTATCTGCCCTTACCCAACCTTTAGGTATCGCCAGTAGGCATTGTTCCCAAGTCTGATGGCATATCCTGGAGGTCACAATGGAGGTTATTACACATTTGTCTTATCCCTGGTCTTATGGAATTAATGATTATATTGATCCTGAATTTTGTTCGGTTCGTTACACATCATTTGATAGGGTTGTTGACATGATAAGTTCTTTAGTCAAACATGCTGAATTGGTCATTGTAGATATCAAAAGTGCATTTCGGCTTTAAAGAGTTCATCCAGATGATTTTGAGCTTCTTGGATTTAAAATTGATGATAAATATTATGTTGACAAAATTTTGCCCATGGGCTGTTCAATATCATGCAATTTATTTGAAATATTTTCTTCATTTTTGCATGGGCTTGTTGAAAATAAATCTGGTTTGAATACCCTAGATTATTATCTTGACGATTTTATTTTTGCCGGAAAATCAGGGTCTAAACACTGTAGGCTTCTAAGAGATACCTTTGTAGATTCCTGTGAAAATTTAGGGGTGCCGTTGGCAAAAGAAAAATCAGTTGGTCCAACTACAGTCTTAAATTTTTTAGGACTCATCATTGACACAGATGAAATGATCATTAAAATTCCGGATGAGAAAGTAGTTGAATTGACTAAATTATTAGAGTGTTATGTAAACAAATAACAGAATCAAATTGAGAGAACTTCAATCTTTAGTAGGGTCTCTAAATTTTTTCTCAAAAGCTATAAGGTGTGTTCGAGCCTTCAACAGGCGTTTTTTATGAATTGACTGTAAAAGCAAAACTTCTCCATCATTCAATTAAAATTACACAAGAAGTTAAAGAAAGAGGACATGCATGTGTGGTTGAACTTCCTAAACAAATTCAATGGAATAGCTTACTTCCCTGAAAGTCACTGGTAGGACAGTACAGTGTTGCATTTGTACACTGACAGTTCCACAATTGCAGGGGGTGCATTATTTGAAAAAAAATGGTTTGCATAACATGGCCACAATCATGGAAGGAAACTGAAGTACAATATAGTAAGGGATATAAGTTTGCTAGAGTTTATACAGTAGTACATGTACTTGCCTTGGAATTGTGGGGTAACCTATTGAGGAACAAAAAGAAAAAATTGTATATTGACAATTTAGGATTGGTTGAAATAGTAAACAAACTATCCTCAAAATCAAAACGAATCACGTACTTTATGAGATTATTTGTTTCCTTCATTTTGAAACACAATATTATTTTTCGTGCATGTCACATAGCAGGTGTACGCAACGATAAAAGTGATGCTATTTCTCGACAGGATTTAAACAGATTTAGGTTGTTAGCACCAGATGCCAACCCAGAATCGGCGATAATTCCAAAACATTTTCAAGACATAATTTGCAACATGAGGCTGACAGATTGTTAGAATGTTCTTTTGCCATAAATTCACACAACTCTCGCATTGCTGGCCTGTCAGCATTCGAACAGTTTTAAAGTTGCATAATGCAGACAAGTCTTGGCCACCAAAAACTGATGATATTGTTCAATTTATTGCATTCTTATCACTTAAAAACTTATCATATAACACGGCTAAATCCTACATATCAGCATTAAGCTATAAATGCAAAATCTCTAATAATCTTGATATTGCGCAGCAGTTCATCGTGAAGAAATGCCTTGAAGGCATATGGAGGACTAAGTCTAGGGTTGATAATAGGCTCCCAATTACAGAAGATATAATAATAAATATTGTGTCAATATTGACAGGAATATCATTTAACTTGTACGAAAATAAGTTGTTTAAAGCAGCCTTTATAGTAGCATTCTGGGGGCTCTTTAGAGTAGGGACATCCCATTAACAAAAGACAGACACTTACATGTAAGTCAGATTATATCCCATAGCGATGTTAATTTTGAAGGGGACAATCTGATCATTTTGGTGACATAGCCAGAAATGAATATCACTTTTCCTCATTAATATTCATGAATGCAAATTAGATTTCTGGTCACGTGACAAAATTTGAATAATTAGTAACGGGAACATGCTTTTATGACTTTTAGAAATCCGGAATATTTTAGGGTGTTACCCGTAACCGATATGGTTTATAATAATAAATTGACTTCCTCAAAGTTTCTTTGGCGGATAAAAACAAAGATTTTGAATAAATTTTGATGCGAATTGGACGTCTGACTGAACCTACGACTTGAATTTGACCACCTTTGTGCTTCGTGGGAACCTAGAGTTTATCAGCTATGGTTATATGGTTTGTTTGGTCTAATTATTTGCTGTTTGATGCATTGAATTCAACCCCCGCAAGCTGTTTACATTTTGTTACTACTTGCAAAAAATGTATCGAAAACCGAAATTTCTTCATTTTGTACAATTATCCGCCATGTTTTATATAGCCAATGAAGGACCCCACGCCTCAAATTTTCACACAACTGAGGAACCTTGAAATTTTAAAGCCCAATGTCCAGGGGTGTCTTAATATAAAGCCATTGACGTGTGCTTCCAAAATCAACCCCCGCAACCGGTGTGCAAGATATTTTTATTGAAATTTATTCAATATAGAAATAATATCCGTTTGCTCCTATAATAAAAATTATGACCGAAAACGTTCCTGATTTTATAAAATGCTAATTAGCAAATTGATGTAGATTTCTGGATATGAGGTTTTCAAAAACTGACCAGGCAGGGAAGAACGATCAAGTTATATTAAGAAAAAAATGGAGGTGTATTATGTACGGTATCAAGCTTAAAGGAATTTTTAGAATATAAACCGAAATTGAAGGCCCATTATTTTGTCATTTTAATGGGGATCCTATTACCAGATTTCAATTCTCAGCATAACTTAAAAAGTGCCTGCCAAAGAATGGCTCAAACTTTCAGAAGTTCACTTCACATTCCTTTCTCATAGGTATGGCAAGAAAAAAGGACATTCAAATGAAGAAATAATGGCTAAAGGTCGTTTGAAATCTGGATCATACAAAGGCTATATTCGTTAATTTAATGTTTTGTAGGTCCTGTAATAGTGTGGATATTGGGATCGTCCATTGTCAAAAAAGGGTTTCTTCAATCCAGAGGCAGAATGGGAGGTCCTAATCTTGGATTTGATATAACAGAAGTTGAAATACTTTGGCAAGGCTAGAGTGGGTAGAAATTGACCCACGTGACGGAAAAACATATTACCTTATCCCAGATTTTTGAAGACCCAAATTTGATAATAATTCACTGCGGGGGAAGTGATCTTGGGGAGCTTAGGTTGCATGAGGCAAGGAAGCCGCCGTTCGTATATTGGATTTTGTAAAGGGTAATTTTTACTCACACACCTGTGGTTTGGTCACAAATACTCCCCAGAAATAATTGGAGGTTTTCTGACAATATCCTTGCAATGAACAGAGCCATACAGCGACTTAATAGCAACAGCTGCAATTAGGCATTAACCATTTAAAACAAATGTAGGGTTTTTGAGAGTTGTGTGTATATAGGTTGGACTCAGCTTGATTGGATAGGATACATGACGCTTCCCCCTACGTGTGGCGGAGGTCATAACATATTGAACATGATTATGACCTTGTGGCCAAGCGTCACCTTGAATCTTGACAACTGGTCCCCCGGGGTCAAGTGCAATTTTTATGTTAACTTTTTTATTCAATAATTTATTGTTTTATCACCGTTAAGAAATTTAATTAATTGAATATTTTGATGCTAATATTGAAGCTTAAGTTGCAAGAGTTATGTGCCTTTGAATGAACATTTTTTGTGATTGATAATATTGAAGCTCAAGTTGCAAGAGTTATGTGCCCTATATGAACATTTTTTGATAATATTGAAGCTCTAGTTGCATTAGTGCCTTAATTGCTGTATATATGTTACAGTAAAAATTCCTATAATTTCAGTAAATATGTATAATTACTAAATGGGTTAGGAATTATATATAATTCCTAACCCATTTAGTAATTATACATATTTATAATTCCTAATTCTGACCAGTAATTATACATAATTACTGATTTTTATAGAAGTTTTTATACAAATTTACTGATTTGATTTCAGTAAATTTGTAGAATAGGGCACAAGCATTCCAATACATTTGTAATAATAACTGTTGAAACTAGATTACTGACAAAGTCAGAAAGGGCCCCGCGGCAAAAAATCTAGGTGTTTTCAAAATTATATTAACTATGATTATAACCACTAAGGCATGATCCATGGAATGTGTATGAAACTTCGGAGCTGTATTGTTAATAGCCTTTGAGTTTTATTGTTCAAAAATTCCTATTCTCAAAATCTGTGATTTTTTTTCCCAAAAATATTAAACAGATTTGCACGAAATTTTAATATGCAAATCATGACATGCTACTTAGCAGCTGTGCAAAGTTTCAGAACTGTACTGTTAATAGTTGTTGAGTTTTAGTGTTCACAAAATCCAATTCTCAAAATCTGTGATTTTCGATAAAAAATGAAGTTTTTACCAAAAACATTTAACAAATTTGCACGAAAATTTGGTATGCAAATCATGACATGCTACCTAGCAGCTGTACAAAGTTTCAGAACTGTATTGTTAACAGTTTTTGAGTTTTAGTGTTCACAAAGTCCAATTCTCAAAATCTGTGATTTTCGATAAAAAATGAAGTTTTTTCCAAAAATATTTGATCGATTTGCACGAAATTTTAATATGCAAATCATGACATGCTACTTAGCAGCTGTGCAAAGTTTCAGAACTGTACTGTTAATAGTTGTTGAGTTTTAGTGTTCACAAAATCCAATTCTCAAAATCTGTGATTTTCGATAAAAAATGAAGTTTTTACCAAAAACATTTAACAAATTTGCACGAAAATTTGGTATGCAAATCATGACATGCTACCTAGCAGCTGTACAAAGTTTCAACACTGTATTGTTAACAGTTTTTGAGTTTTAGTGTTCACAAAGTCCAATTCTCAAAATCTGTGATTTTCGATAAAAAATGAAGTTTTTTTCCAAAAATATTTGATCGATTTGCACGAAATTTTAATATGCAAATCATGACATGCTACTTAGCAGCTGTACAAAGTTTCAGAACTGTATTGTTAACAGTTTTTGAGTGTTAGTGTTCACAAAGGCCAATTCTCAAAATCTGTGATTTTCTACAAAAAATGAAGTTTTTTTACAAAAATATTTCACATTTTTCCATGAAATTTTAATATGCAAATTATGACATGCTACTGGGTGCGTCTTTTTACCACAGAACACCACAGAACTATAATAAATCATAAAATAAGTTAAAGACTTGTGTACGACATAAAATTTTACGTAAATTATCTTTTAGTTTTCACATTCTAAACAAAAATGTTTGAATTTTTTTTAAACAATCGACTACTTTATTCAATACGTAGTACATCTAACAAGTCAATTATGTACAATATTGATAACTAAGAAGTAACAAAAAAAATCAGAAAAAAACGTATTTAATGTATTATGAAAGATTTCTTACGAAAATTTATTAAAGTTAAATAAAAAGTAGAAAAACTGACATAGATATGAAATTTAATGTAGTCAATGCTAGTAATGCACGCAGTTTTGGTAGTGTAGCGATAAGTTGTTCTGTGGTACTTGTGTATTGCCAATAACTTATTAAATCGGTAATGATTTAAGCAAAACGTGGACCTGTTTGGAATTTGGTTTATTTTCTATTTATTTAAAACTGTTTTATAGTGTTTTAATAGCGTTCTGTGGTATTCTGCTGTGTTCTGCAGTATTCTGTGGTGTTCTGTGGTAAAAAGACGCACCGCATGCTACTTAGTAGCTGTACAAAATTTTAGAACTGTAGTGTTAATAGTTTTTGAGTTTTAGTGTTCACAAGAAAACAGACAGACGGACGGACGGACAGACGGATGGACAAAGTGAAAACTACAGGGCGTCCGCATCTTCGATGCGGGGCCCTAATTATCAATCCCTTTACACAAATTTTATCAAGCTAATACTTTTAAATTATTCAACCACTCATTAATTCTCTTTTAATATGCTAAGTATTTTGAAAATTTCAGTTATGGTATAAAAATGAAATAAAATTATGATAGTGAAGTCAATTTAAATAAATTTAAAGTTAGTAATCAGTTTTTTAAATATTGTCTTGCTAAGTTTTAGTCAGAGGGAAAACAGCTTAAAAATCTTTTAAAAGTCTCTATTTATTTTCCATTTAAAAACGGTATCAGAAAGTGTGACAAAGAATATACGGCTCAGGCTTTAATTCTTAGCATATTGAAAAGTCCATATCATGGGCAACTGCATGTTTAAAACTTGTATGTATTTTGGGTAGTATTGCAGGATTCCCTAGCCTTAAAGTTAAATTGACTTGCCTATATTTGATCCATGTAAATGATCTAACTTAATTAAATAAAACAAACTTAAATGTTAACTAAAATTCTATATAAACTAAACTAATTCAATTTCATATACATGAGCTAAAACAGGTTTGAAACAAACAAACGTTCGTGATGAAAAGGCAGTTAAATGTGTAATATTTTGCCATTTGTACATATCTTTAAATATAATAATGTGCCAGTCAGTTGCATAATATAAGAACTGGAAATGTTGCCAAATCCAACATCAATAATAACAAGAATACTGACAAAGTCAGAAAGGGCCCCGCGGCAAATATCTTAGTGTTTTCAAAATCATACGAACTTTAATTATAACCACTAAGGCATGTTCCATGGAACGCATATGAAACTACAGATCTGTATTGTTAATAGCCTTTGAGTTTTATTGTTCATAAAGTCCAATTCTCAAAATCTGTGATTTTCGATAAAAAATGAAGTTTTTTCCAAAAATATTAATCAGATTTGCACGAAATTTTAATATGCAAATCAGGACATGCTACTTAGCAGCTGAACAAAGTTTCAGAACTGTTTTGTTAACAGTTTTTGAGTTTTAGTGTTCACAAAGTCCAATTCTCAAAATCTGTGATTTTCGATAAAAAATGGAGTTTTTTCCAAAAATATTGAACAGATTTGCACGAAATTTTAATATGCACATCATGACATGCTACTTAGCAGCTGTGCAAAGTTTCAGAACTGTATTGTTAACAGTTTTTGAGTTTTAGTGTTCACAAAGTCCAATTCTCAAAATCTGTAATTTTCGATAAAAAATGAAGATTTTTTCCAAAAATATTAATCAGATTTGCACGAAATTTTAATATGCAAATCAGGACATGCTACCTAGCAGCTGAAGAAAGTTTCAGTACTGTTTCGTTAACAGTTTTTGAGTTTTAGTGTTCACAAAGTCCAATTCTTAAAATCTGTGATTTTCGTTAAAAAATGAAGTTTTTTCCAAAAATATTAATCAGATTTGCACGAAATTTTAATATGCACATCATGACATGCTACTTAGCAGCTGTGCAAAGTTTCAGTACTGTATTGTTAACAGTTTTTGAGTTTTAGTGTTCACAAAGTCCAATTCTCAAAATCTGTGATTTTCGTTAAAAAATGAAGTTTTTTCCAAAAATATTAATCAGATTTGCACGAACTTTTAATATGCACATCATGACATGCTACTTAGCAGCTGTGCAAAGTTTCAGAACTGTATTGTTAACAGTTTTTGAGTTTAAGTGTTCACAAAGTCCAATTCTCAAAATCTGTGATTTTCGATAAAAAATGAAGATTTTTTACAAAAAATTTAATCAGATTTGCACGAAATTTTAATATGCACATCATGACATGCTACTTAACAGCTGTGCAAAATTTCAGAACTGTGGTGTTAATAGTTTTTGAGTTTTAGTGTTCACAAGAATTGTTGACGGACGGACAGACGGACGGACAAAGTGAAAACTATAGGGCGTCCGCATCTTCGATGCGGGGCCCTAAATATGTGTAATCTAAAGGTATTAGAATTCTGTGAAATGCATTGTGCTTATTTTGCTTTGCCTGACACGTTTTTTTTAAAAACTTAGAACAAGTTTAATACCATTTCATTAGTCTTTAGGAATTATACATAATTACTGCCAAATATTTTAGTAATTATGCATAATTCCTGAAAATTTCAGTAATTATGTATAATGACTAATGAGGCCAGTAATTATATATATTTACTGAAATTTTCAGGAATTATATTTAATTCCTTATTATACTTTTACTGTAATTACAAATACCAAAACGCGGGTATAAACGATTAATTTGGATATGCTATATATCGATATTTCAAGGAGTAACCTCTCATCAGTAGCATTTAAATCAAAACATTGGAAGGTCAAACCCAAACTGTTGAAAACATATAGATGTTTGCAAATTTTGATTTGTTTGCTGGGGCTACAGCGTACAAGTTTTTGTTGGCAGCCCCATTTTGGAAAATTATTACTAACGTTACAGCCGAGTCCAACACCGCCAATTATTCCGTTCCTTGTAACATTTAATTATTAATTAATAAATGTAAACTTAGTATTGTTTTTATTTACATTGTATGCTCGAATGAAAAGTGGAATAAATGATGTGCACAATTTATGTACAAGATGCAACAATTAAAAATACACAGAAAATAGAAATAGTAAATTGTACATGTATGTATTGTAAAAAGGCTATTCATTTTTTTTATTTGTCCGTTCCTAAAAAACATGAAAAATAGTTTTGTAAAGCTTTCCAGGCAAGTTATATGTTTTGGTTTGTCCTTTGAATTTTCTCTGATAAATGCCATGATATTTAGTACTTTGTCTGGTAATAATAAGAACACTCTTAGTCTGATAGTAATAGATGAAAACCGAATATTCCATTGCAATTTGCTGTAGTCTTGATTTTTTACATTTTTATTAAAACACCGCAAGCAGGTTTTGTTAGATCAAAATAAATATTTCAGCTTGGGAATAAAACACGTTTCGTTTAATCAAATAAAAGTTATTTGTTAAATGATGTTCTTTTTTCCTAAACTCTGCATTTAACTCAGACATTAGTATTCGAAGAAAGAAATAGTAAGGGTTATTTTTCTGGGTATCTTCATTCAAACATATATTGCATGGAATATATTTAAAGCTTTAAATACTCATGGAAAAAAGAAACTGTGCATGTATATTGGAAATCAATTGTACCCATATTTCTCTTATTCAGAAAATCGTAAAAAATACAGATATCGAGTTGACATCTCTTTATTTTCTATTGAAATTTGCACTGAATGTCGAGCGGACCATGCCGATCATTTTTAGGTAAAAATCTGAAATTTTTGAATCCGAGTTTCTTGGATTCAAAAAACCACTTTTTAGCCCAAAAATGAAAAAAAAAAACAAAATTTAAGCTGTTAACTTTCAAATACTTTAAAGAGAAACATTTTGTGTTTTGGTGAAAATCAGCTTAGAAAACTTAATTTCAAAAATGCGTAATGTTTTCAAAGTGTTTTGATTTTGTGAATTCCGGATTGACACTACCTAATTTCAAGCTACAAACAAAACTTCTCTGAGGTGCCTAAAAGTGATTTTGTTATCAAAATTTAGGAAAATGATTAGCAATACTTTTGTGATGAAATGTATCAAACATTGAATAAAATGTTGAATTTGTGATTTTTCATCGTGATGCACAGTTTCTTTTTTCGATTAATATACTAAAATGAGGATTAACACTTTATTAAGGATTATGACTAAGACATGCATGCAATGTTAAACGGAAAAATAAAAAGAAAAATAAACACAAACTATCAATTTAATATTGACAAATTACTAATATCAATGTATCCATTATGAAATTAAGGGATGTTAAGACATGTGTAAATTATATCTCTCTCAGACATTAAATCTGAGGGCGGACTATGGAACGCCGCAACAGTCTTATATGGTCAATAATATTTATATGCGGTGGTTTTCACTTTATATGCGGTGCTTTCTTCTTTATATGCGGTGCATTCTTCAAGTCAGGGGACCAACTTGTAGAAGTCAGAATAGATCTTACTTTTACCAGTAAGATTCTATTTATGGTTTCTTACTCTGTAGAGTCAGATCCAATTCTGACTTCTATGGGTCAGAACGAATCTGACTTGTTAGAGTAAGAATTGTTTCTATTAAATTTGCTCCAATATTCAATGTTTTTAAAATAACATTTCTCAAAACCAATAAATCTTATTCAAATTATTTCACAAGGTCAACAATGACATCCTGCATTTAGGATGAAAGAATCATGAGCAAATAGGAAACAGATTGACTGTAAAGTTTCAATTATCATCAAAGAATTTCATAGCTAATTATCTAAGACTGTCATTTATATCCACGGTTTTGAACACCAATGTGGTTTATACTAGATAAATAATTGTTATTTAATGATTTAAGCATAATTAAAGACCATGGTGTTCACGACCACCAAAGTAGAGAAATTTACTGCCAAAGGAGGGCAGTAAAATTTTGATTCTGACTTGTACAAGTAAGAATGATAAAAAAACAAAAAATCTAAATTACAAACCCATGACTATTTTGTAAGATTTATAAATAGATCTCAGTATATAGAAAAGGAATTTAACCATAGAGAATATCTCTTGATAAGAGACTTTGATAAAAAGACATTCTAGTATATTCTACTCGTAGAAGTCAGATTGAAATTTCTAAAAATAAGGAGAAGATAACTCTAGTTTGTTTAATCTGACTTGTACAAGTAAGATTGAATCTGATCATTCTGACTTGTACAAGTTGGTCCCCTGACTGTTATATGTGGTGCTTTCTTCTTTATATGTGGTGCTTTCTTCTTTATATGTGTTGCTTTCTTCTTTATATGTGGTGCTTTCTTCTTTATATGTGGTGATTTCTTCTTTATATGCGGTTCTTTTTTCTTTATATGCAGTACCTATATCTTTATATCATGTGCTTTGATCTTTATATGAGATTATTATATCATTATATGTTGTAGTTCTCACTTTATATCGGGTACTGGTGTTTATACTTTATACGCGGTTAAAACTTCTTTATATGCTGTTTAGTCTTCTTTATATGCGGTTCGCTTTTATTTATATGCTATGACCTTCCAAACTGATCACGTGGCTTGCTTCGGATTTTTTTTACGAACCCAACTTCTAAAATCACCAAAGAAATTTGCGTAACAGTTTTCTCAGTAAATACTTTTAACAGTCACTTGATATTTGGTATACAGCATCAGGGGGGGGGGGGTCTAAAAACGTGAGATTCGATTTCAGGTCTGTCGCTTACCTACTTCCTGTTTAACAAAATCCGGCCATTTTTGACTTTGTCAGATTTTTTATATATTAGGTTTCAGTCATAAAGATATTTATATACATTCTAGATTGTAGATTATATAGGAAAAATCATGCATGTAAATTTAACACATAACATAGAGTGTTGTGCAAACTTATGTAAAATAATTATAACAATAATAATATAAACTTCATTTTCTGTAATAAAACACAGGGTCACAGTACTTCTTTTCGAGATCTGATATTTAAAGAAAACTAAAATTTCAATTCATTTCTTTATAAAAATTAGTCATACATTTTCCCACTAAATAATAGATCCCCTGAAATGAGATTCTTTAACAAAAAGATCTAATTAAATATTGTTATACTAACTGTTTATCATATTTTTTTCCATTAATAAAGTATTAGAGAGAAATAAATTTACCATTCTATATGCTATAATGGTCCATTTAAATTAAAATTTAGGTTAAAAAAATCACATTAACTCAATGTAAAACAAAAAAGCCATACAAGTTAATTTATTGGTTCTCGCGCTAAAAGTTGCCTGAAAGTTTTTTTTTATAAAAAACTATAATATACAGACGGACGGACGGACACATAGATATGGACACTTGGAGATTGTCTTGCTGAATCAGATTCCTTCGTCTGTAGATAATGTTTTATTCTCTCCTTTAGCTGCTTCTTATGGGAAAACAAAAGGTTGGGAGGATTTTCTAACATAGTATCTAAAAAATTCTCCGAACTATTCTTCCCTTATTTCTATCATTTAAATTTACGTTAGTGATTTGAATAAAAAAAACTTACTTTTTAGATCTTACTAGAAACAGTTAAATTCTATTTAACATTATAACAGTTAAATTCTATTTAACATTATAATGAAATGTGTTAATTTTAGACAGTACTTTCGGAAACACATCTTACTAATTTCTACTATGGAGAAGTCGCTTTCAATTAGATTTTGATTAATGTTCTTATCAAATTCATTCCCACTAATTTCCCTGTTAGGTTGTTATTGCTTCAATGGGGCAGACATTGCATTCTTAATTTCATCATATCTGATCTATCTTTTACACCCAACTGTTTCATTTGGGAGACCGACAGCTTTCCTTCTAAATCAGGCGTAATGCTTTCATAAACGATTCTACAAGAGATTCCAACCCATTTAAAAATTATTTTCTATCAAAATTGCCTCCATAGTTTCCTTTTTTGTAACTTATACTAAAATTTCACCAAGTCAAAATTGTCCAGATTTATTTTTCCAAGAAAGTTTGCGTAAACCTATTCATGGAAAAACGTACCGCATATAAAGAAGACTGAACAGCATATAAAGAAGTTTTAACCGCGTATAAAGTATAAACACCAGTACCCGATATAAAGTTAGGAACTACAAGATATAATGATATAATAACCTCATACACTGTATAAAGATAAAAGCACATGATATAAAGATGTATGTACCGCATATAAAGAAAAAAGCACCACATATAAAGGAGAAAGCACCACATATAAAGAAGAAAGCACCACATAAAAAGAAGAAAGCACCACATATAAAGAAGAAAGCACCACATATAAAGAAGAAAGCACCACATAAAAAGAAGAAAGCACCACATATAAAGAAGAAAGTACCACATATAAAGAAGAAAGTACCGCATATAATGAAGAAAGCACTGCATATAAAGAAGAAAGCACCGCATATAAAGTGAAAACCACAGCATATAAATATAATTGACCATATAAGACAGTTACGGCGTTCCATAGCGGACCCCGAAGATTTGATTGTCTGAGATAGATTTTATAAACTTATACTGTTGCGCTTTTTTTTCCATATGGCATCATTGACATTAAGGCAAACATATTCAAAATTCCAATACACTAAAAATTGTCAAGTTTATGTAATCAAAAGAATAGTTAGTCCACCATTCCTAGTTTTCTATGATGGTATCATTGTTTTACATTAGTTATAATAACTTGTTTACATCATCTTAATTACAGTTCATACATGTATGAAAGTGTATGCAATAGTAGTATAAATGTGGTGACCATATATTATTTCTCGGGACGAGCATGGACGAGCAGCCCTCTGTGACATCATATCCACTTCCGATCCGCCATTTTGCTTCCGGTTCCGCCATTTTGCTTCCGGGCGGCCATCTTGGCTCTCGTCGGCCATCTTGCTTCCAGTGACGCAACATCCTGTAATTAAGGGGAGGTAATTCCGAAAAGTCACCGTACGGTAAAAGGTTGACCAGTAGGTGACCATTTTCCCTTTCTTATCAAATGTGGTGTTGTTGTATATCGTTGGAATGGCAGCAAGGTGTAGTTGGCATTTCTAAGTTGTTTGAGTCGGTAGTGGTCAGTGGTCAGTCAGGGCTTGACCATTAGATGATACTTTTTTCTTCTTGTGGTATACTAAGCTTGTAATATGTCATTGTAAAGCTTGTGAGGTCTTGTTTTACATTCTTTTTTTTGTGTCAATCTAAGGGAGGTAACTTGGTTTCTACTGTGTTTTTAGTTTTGTATTTGATACCGTTTTGTAAGGAATTTATAGGGTTTTGTGGGGTAGGCTTTAAGTACTGGTTTGATCTTTTTATAGGGCGTTAGGGATAACAAATCGATTATAAGTTTCTATACTTTATTTTGAACAGAGTAATATGTTTCAGTCTTCATCCTCGTCTTCTTCACTCTCCTCGTCAGGCCTGAACTGTTTTATTTTCTCATCCAGCAAGTACTTTCTCTTCTCAGTTGCGTATTTCCAATACTCTTCATACTCATAATCTTCATCGTCCTTCGGTCGTTTTGCCGTTTGTTTGATCTTCTTGTGGAGTGGATCTCGTGCCATTTCCATTTGCCACATAATGTTATTGACGTAGCGAATTTTTAGAGCTTCTCGATAGAGCGGGAGCAAATCCAAGTCAGCCTTTGAATTACCTCCCCTTAATTACCGGATGTTGCGTCACCGGAAGCAAGATGGCCGACGAGAGCCAAGATGGCCGCCGAGATTCAAGATGGCCGACCGGAAGCAAAATCGCGGAACCGGAAGCAAAATGGCGGACCGGAAGTGCAAATGACGTCAGAGAGGGCTGCTCGTCTCTGCTCGTCCCGAGAAATAAATAATTACCACATATATACTACTTGCAATTAACACTTTCACGAGGCTGTAATCTCATCAGATTTTATCATCATTTATAAAAAAATTCTTTCTTCGTTATCAGCCACTAGTAGAAAAGTTCAAAATTGACTTAAAAGATATGATAGTTAATTGTTTTAATTAGTGTTTGACTGGTCTGCTGTACTGAGATGATCACCTCGATATCCCTATTTTGTCTCACAACTATGTTGTGTTCTATGGTCATTACCGGATCCTAAGATCGCAATGGAAGAGGGAGGTTTGGCGCCATAAAACTTGGTTTAACCCACCATTTCGTTTGAAATGCCTGTACCAAGTCAGGACCATTGCGATCCACCAATTCTCCGGTATGACTGATTCGTTCTTGTCATTTTCTCTGGACTATGAGATTGATCATTCTAGTTCGGTAGTTTTGTTATTACCTTTATTCATTGTCAGAGCTGATTTTCCACTTAGCTGTCAGCCTGTCACACATGAAATATAACACCAACAACAGTATAAGAGCTGATTTTCACAGACTTATACTGTTGTTGGTATTAGATTTCTGAATTGTAAAACATGGAAACACAAAATAACTGAATATCAATTAACAACGCAAAGTCCAGTCGAAACAAGAGTGAACTCAGGTGCTCCAGAAGAGTAAGCAGTTCCTGCTTGCTAATACACACCCGTCGCGTTGCCAATAGTCTATTCAGCGTGTCAAATCCGGTAAAGGAAGACAAAACAACACCCTATGACAAACCAACATCTGCACTCATCTGAGAGATTGAAATCCCATATTTGTCTATAAGTGCACGATGTCTTCCGTAAAATTTCTTGAGTGAAGACAGCAACCGAGGAGCAACATAACCCTGTGTGAGCAATTTTTGCGTCAGACGTGTCGCTCTGCTAAGGAAATCGATGTAAGTCCCGCGCGCTCTGGAGTAACGAATCAATTGAGATATGTAAACTCCATAAGCTGGAGCGGACGGAATGTTGCTACACAAGAAGGGAAAGTTGACGATTGGAAAGTTGAAGTCATTATGTTTGCCATAGAGCCTTGTTGAAAGTCTTCCTTGAGAGTCAATTTCGAGATGTAGATCTAAATATGAAGCAGACTTCCTAGAATCCGTTGTGTCCTTTATCTCAAGCTCCTGGGGATATATGAGATGGAGAAAGTCACCAAATCGAGAATTGTTTAGTGAAAGGACATCATCAATATAACGGAACATGAGGTTGAAAAAGAGAGCTAGTCTACGGTCTTTTTTGTCTAGAAGAGATTGTAAAAAGTCTGCTTCATATGAATGAAGAAACAAATCAGCAAGCAAATTGTATTGATTAAGCATTGATGGTGATTGTTCTGCTAGTGCTATGTACACTCGAATTTCATTTAAAAAAGATGAGATCATAGCCCATAAGAACTTGAAGAGGGAACATGAAAAGTTACCCTATTTGTGCTGGATACTTAAACTTCATAAAATTCCATACAAAGAAAGGTATATAGCTGGATCTTCATTATGTTCAACAACAGACATGTCCGTTTAATTCTCTAAGATCTTTTCTGCGGTCAAAAGGACAACAAGCATACTGTGACACTATTTATAATCGTAGTGGAATCAATCATATGTTGATTTTAAAAAACTCAAAAGATTTGTTAGATTATTTTAGATCCCGGTCATTCACTGCGTTTCATTCTTTGAAAACATTGTACACCACCTTTCCACCAAAAACTTGAGTGTCGCCTTAAAATTTTGTTTAAGTTCAAAGAACTTTCTTGCTTTAGTTTATAATTCTACAATTTTCCCAAAACATCTTATAAAGATAAGATTTGTTATACTTTGGAACAAACTTGCAATATGCTTGATTTTCTATTGACAACTTATTTTTTCATTTGGAGGAGATTTCTCATCAACAAATTGGCTTGGTAATGGGCACAAATTGTGCTCCTCTCCTCGCCGACTTGTTTTTATACTCCTACGAGACTGAATTTCTACAGGAACTCGTAAAGAACAGAAAATTGAAAGAGGCAAAAATTCAGATATATTGATGACTTCCTCTCTGTCAAAAACGCTTTGTTTGGTAGATGGATTCCTTCAATATATCCTCAAGAGCTATAGAGACCAAAAAAAACCACCGAACCCACTTGCTTCATGTCATTATAATTAACACCTCGAATTTAACCTGGATAGTAATCAATACGAAATGTACGATAAAAGAGACGACTTTAAAGATTATTAGTTCTTCTTACCTGGAATGACATATACCTACTTCACCTGCATATAGTGTCTATATTTTACAATTTATTCGATATGCCAGGGCTTGTACATATTTTTAGATTTTTATATCCGACACACCTATCTCCATGACCGATTTTGTAATGTACAAGTCATTTACCCTATATATGGTTTGTCTATGGAAGGTATGTCGCCCATTCATAAAGCACTAAATGAAACATAGTATATAGTAGAAGGCCAGTGCATGGCGATTGTTTTCCGAAATGTAAGAATACTTTTAAGACTTTATGTACTGCCACACAAAGTATATTATATATTATAGTAAAATGTGTTCATGTGTCAAAACTGTAGATTGACTGCCATAGAACTATCAGCATAACAGGTCTAAAAGATTTTTCGTAAGGGTTCTGATATTTCTAAAGACATGTTAGAACTGATCACTACTGTTTCATGTCTACGAGGTGCCATAATTTTATTCAATATGAATTTGTTTCATTTTTATTCTATAACGTTATTTGGAGAACTGACTGACAACAAAGAATATGAACAAGTTTTATATAAATGCCATGATATTATATGTTTAGTACGTTATCTTGTACTAATAAGAACACTTTTAGTCCGATAGAAATAGATAAAATTCAGATATTCTATTGCAATTTGCTGTAGTCTTGATTTTGTACATTGTTATTAAAAAAACTGCATGTAGATTTTGTTAAATCAAAACAAATATTTAAGCTTGGGAACTAAACACGTTTCGTTTAATCAAATTAAACTTATTTGTTAAACTTGGTTGTTTAAATGATCTTCTTACTTCCTAAACTTTGCATTACACTGAAGAAAGAAATAGGAAAGGTTACTTATCCTACTATCTTCATTCAAACATTCAAACATAGTTTGAATGGATTGAATGGAATATAAGCTATATATTAATAAAAATTAGGATTAACACTTTATTAAGGATTATGACTAAGACATGCATTCAATGGTAAATGGTTTTGAGAAAAAATAAACACGAAGTATAAATCTATTGACAAATTATTAATATCAATAAATCTGTTATGAATACATGTGTAAATTATATCTCTCTCAGATATCTAATCTGAAGGCGGAGCCCGAAGATTTCATTTTCTGAGAGTGGTATAATAAACTTATACTGTTGCGCTGTTATCAAGATAACTGGCATCATTGATATTAAGGCAATAAATTCAGATCTTTAATACACTAAAAATTGTGTCTAGGTTAAGTAATCAAATGAATAAGTTGTCAACCATCACTAGTTTTCTATGATCGTTTCATTGTTTAACATCAGTTTTAAAAACTTGTTTACATCAAAATTTCATGAAAGTGCAATTTACACTTTCGTGAGGCTGCTAGCTCATCAGATTTTATCATCATTTTATTGGTCAGAGCTGATTTTCAACAAAGCTGTCGGCCTGTCAAACATGAAATCTAACACAGTATAAGTTTACATGTTTTTGATAAAATGTGGGGATTTTAATAGTTAAAAATAACGTAAATTTTCACGAATAACGATATTGGTGTATTGTTAAATTCTTTGAGCGATAAACCGCAAACTATAATTATTAACAAAGACCAATATTAAAGTTGCTAAGACATTGTAAGTGCAAATTGGACACTTTTAAACCTGAATAAATCTTTTTAAATAGTCTTCGTTTTCAGTTAATGAATGCAATAATAGTTTAATGAAAAATTCCCTACAAATACGACATTGTCATCAGTAGTTACACGAATTTACATAAAACTTTATTAATTTCACACAAATTTACCAGAGAAAAAATATTTAACTGAAACGTTAATTCAGCTTATCAGCATTTAGCACACGTTGTATTTGAATGGGACAACCTTGTCATAATGGATGCTGGGGTCATCAGGCTATCATACGAAAAACCTAACCGGAAACCATAATGTTGCACTGCGTTAAAAAAACTGTCACAAACGAAAATAGGACAAAAAAATACAACCTAAAACAAGAAAAATACAAAAGCAGCTGAACAACTACAAACACGAACTCAAGATGTGGCGATATTAATTTCAGGTGCTCTAGAAGAGTAACCAGTTCCGTTCGTACTGCTGTGTGCAAAATCCGGTAAAAGGGAGACAAAACAAAACCCTATGACAAACCAACATCTTGATTTTATCTGAGAGATGGAATGCCATGTTTGTCTATGAGCGCCTGGTGCCTTCCATAAAATTTCTCTAGTGAAGACAGCAACCAAGATGCAAATTAACCATGTGTAAGCAACTGTTGTGTCAAACATGACGCTTTGCAAAGGAAATCGATGTAAGTCATGTAAGCTCTGGAATAACCAATCATCAACTCATTCTTAAATCAATCATATACTATTCGATTAACTTTTCTGTGCATGAGTATATTCTACAAAATGCCTTTAAGTCGCAATGGAAGGGAGATTTGGCGCCCCTTAAAACCTTGTTTAACCCACCATTTCTTTTGAAATGCCTGTACCAAGTCAGGACATTTGCGATCTTTAATTTTTCTGGTATGTCTTCTTGTTTTGTTTTGTCTTATGGACATTTGAGATCGGTAATTTTGTTACTACCTTTATTTTCTTCGTCAAATTTCAATCAAATTGTTTATTTTCCTTAGACAATGAACCATCATACATTTTTCTTGTTTGCGAATCGATTACTTAAACAAACGAGACTGTCAGAGCCGAAACTACATGCATATAACATCACAGTGTTTTATCGTCTCAATTCGTTATTAAGAGAAAAATGATTTTACTGTTATAGATTATACTGTCCACGAAAAGATCAAAACCACAACAATTCACGTGTAAAGACAACATTTTAAAAAAATTATTTTACATACACGTTTTATATATAATACATAAGAAGTCTGTTAAACATTTCCGACTTGTTGATCATCTCCGTTCCGACAACTAAAACTTTTAACATGTCCCCTTCTAAAACGTCAAATATCCAATTCAGATTAATGTTTTGAACAGCATGAACTTGTCCCTCCACAAACTTAAACGGCTGACATTGCTGTTCCTTTTCATATTGTACTCCATCAACATTCATCAAGTTCATACATAGTAAAACATTTTGTGGATCTGGCTTTACGGAAACGGTCATGGTCAGTTCTACTTTTACTGTTCCATTTTTCAGAAATGAAATTTTCTTTTCATCTTTTAATGTAAATAGAGTTTGATCAGATTTAGACTTATCTATCCATCTCATGGGAATCTGTTTATTTGCAGCATTATCATTGGTGAGGCTCGCTTTAGCATTAAGATGGAATGTTCCTCGGTTTATCGCGTCGCACACACACAAAATTAGAAACTTTCCTACCAAGATGAATAAAGATGAAGTCTTCATGTACAAGTCATCTATCCTATATATGGTTTTCTATGAAATATGTGTTCCCCATTCACAAAACTTCAAAAGAAGCATTTGATTTAGTAGGAGGCAAATCCATGGCGTTTGTTTTCTGAAATGAACGAATACCTTGTTAGATAAAAAAAAATCTCCTTAAATGCAGAGTCAATAAAATCTAAATGCATTTACTTACTTTTTTCGTTACGGTTTTATGCTATGCCACACAAGTATATGATATATAATAGTACAATTTGTTTCATGTGTCAAAATTGTAGGTAGACCTGTCAAGAAGTAGACTGTCGTTGAACAGCATAACAGGTCAAGAACACTTTTTGTAAGGGTCATGATATTTCTAAAGAGATGTAAAAACTGATCACAACTGTATCATGTGTACGAGGTGCCATAATTTCTTCAAAGGAAATTTAGTGCCATGTTTAGTCTCTTAGGTTATTTGGAGACTGACTATATACCAGCAAATAATGTGAACAATTCTACTCAAAATACCAAGATAGTATTCAAGTTTCAAGTTTTTATTTCTCAAAGTCCCTTACTAGGGAATGTGAACATATAACATACATGTAATTATACAAGAAAACAAAATAGGTTAACACAATGAACGTATATACATATACATGAAATATTAAGCGGAAGACAATAAAAATTTGATAGAACTACATAACAGAAACAAACTAACGTTATTTGACAACAGACAACACTATCTTGCAAAATTTTGCTACTTTAAATAAAGTATTAGTATCATTAGAATTGAACAAAGCATCAAATTGAATTACTTTGGGTTGTCAGTATATTTTTTAGGCAACAATATTTTTCTTTCATTGCTAAAAAATGTACATTGAATAAATAATGAAATTCATCTCCAATAGAATTACAGTCACAAAGATCACAAATTCTATCATCACGTGCTATTCCCCAAAACCTGCCTTTCTCAATCAGCAGTTTATCATTGAGACATCTAAAATTACACAGAGCTTTTCTCAAATCTACTGCAAGATCTATTAAATATTTTTCAAAACAATGATTTCAAACACTTAGATGATTCATATACAGTAGTATACCATTTTTGTTAAAATTGATCACATAAACGTTGTTTTACAATTTTAACTAAGTCTACCGATTTGCGTACATTTTGGGATAACCAGTATTCAGAACAACCACATTCATTTAATGTATTTTCAATACTAAATATCCAATCAGAATGATAAACATTTCTATTATGTAATGTATACAACAACTTATATAAAATTAAGGATAATTTGTCATGCTTACTGCACATAAACCTTTTCCATAATCCAACCAATTCAGAACTTTGTCTGGCAATGATTAAAACAATATTAGTTTGATAGGAAATATATTAGACCCGAATTTTCCATTGCAATATGCTGTGGTCTTGATTTTGTACATTTTTATAATAATAACTGGTTTTGCTAGATCAATATAAATATGAATGCTTTGGGAGAAAATACGATTCGACTAATCAAATAAAACTCATTCGTTAATTTTAAATTATCTTTTATTTTCTAAACTCTGCATTAAATTCTGACATCAATATTTGAAGAAATAAAAAGTAAGGGTTGTTTTTCTTAGTATCTTCAATCAAATTTTCAAACATATATTAAGGATGCTCGCTGGTCTTGTTTTGGTATTTCTGTCATTTTTTCGGAATCCTCTGGATTTTACCATCAAAATAGGATTAATTTTTTGGCCCACGAACCCCCTTTTTTCTTGTTATCAATGTCTTTAATATGTCATAAAGAGGTTATAGACAAAGTTATAGCAAACCCTATTTATTCTGTCATGGGTTTTAACAGCTAAATAGTGCTAATGCTAAACCTATGAAAAAGTCAGAGAAAACCTTTTCCCACCAAAACTTCAAGGTCAATTATCTTGAAAACGAGGTCACGAACCTATCAAAATTTTTTGCTCATTTTATTCCTGTTACTATTATCTTTTCCTTTAATCCATCAAATTTGAAACCTATTTATTTTCAATAATAGTAGCGAACATCCTTAAATGAATCGCTGAGCTTTATAATGAGAATGAGGGTAAACACTGAATTAAGGATAAGTCTATTATGACTAAGATATGCATGCAATGTTAAATGCTTTTGAGAATAGAACTAGTTATATTGACAAATATTTGATATCGATTTATCCACTATGAATTTTAAAAAAAATGTTTAAGACATGGTAAAATTACATGCAGGTCATCGTTGGAAACCTACGAGAGATAACGTCCAACCTTCTGATCTCCGACGATGCATGCAAGTTCGACGCCTTGAAACCCCAGCAGTTCACGACTGAAATCTTTTAATGCTGAATGCTATCCATCAAAGTTAATATATACAAAAATAAGAAAGGATGACCAAACGTAAGGCTTTGTGTTTTTGTACTACAATTAGAATAGTTCAGGTTGTTCATAAAGCAAGAGGCACCAAAGACAAATTCAATCACCTGACCTCAAAGACTGCATGGTATACATGTAAGCTCTAGGGCAAAACATTTTTGAAACCTTACTCTAAAGAGGGGGCATATTGACAACTTGAAACTCAGACGTACGATCAATAATTAACTGAACGTTTTAAGGAGCAATTTACTTTTAATGTTTTGGACAAAAATGATCATGTTTTTACAATAATGGTTATTTACTATATCACGTCTGTAGAAATGCCAAAAACTCTAAGTTGGAAACTGTGAGCTATGTAGTCTATAGCAAATATACTCCCCGACAGTTCCAACAATGTTATAGAGCTACTAGTATACGAACTAAAGGCCGCTTTTAAATTATTTAATGTGATAACTCTGAGTATATTATATACGATGTTGTAATATTTTAGAAATTTTAGAAGGTAACAAAAGGGCTTGTCATTAATTTTTGTGAAACTATCAGTAGAGTTATTCTATAACAGTTTTTCTGACAGGCACTGACAGTTCTAAAAAAATGAAAGTAGGAACCCGTCTGTATGAGGTGCCAAGTGAAACTTACAGCCATGTCAAGTCTTAACGTTATGTTGTGCAATTGCTCTAAATAATTGATATGAACAAGCATCATTAAAAATGTATTATAATCTGACAGAATGAACCTTCACACAGCACTTATAAAAGTAGTTGATAAATGGCTACAGGAAATGGATAAGGGAAATTTTATTGCTATCCTATTTTTAGATTTCAAAAAAGCTTTTGATACTGTTAATCACAAAATTCTATTGTCAAAACTAAATTTATATAAGTGTGATGACCACTCGATTAAATGGTTTTCATCTTATTTGACAAAGAGAATACAAAAAGTTGGTCTTGTCACAGTAAGATCTGAATATAAAAATATAAACTTTGGGGTTCCTCAAGGATCAATACTTGGTCCTTTACTTTTTCTCATTTACATCAATGATCTTCCCTTTTCTCTGGAATACTCCGAATCAGACTTATATGCTGACGACACAACATTACATCTTTCTTCTAAAGATATTCCTAATTTAAACTTGTGTCTTAACAAAGATTTTGACAATGTTATAAAATGGAGTAAAGAAAATGATATGGTTATTAATAGTAAGAAATCCAAATGTATGTTAATGGGATCTGAGAAAAAACTTGACAACACAAATTATGTTTTAGAAATATTTACTCAAGACAATGTACTTTTAGATAAAGTAGAAGTAGAAAAGCTACTTGGTTTATACATAGATAAAAATTTGTCCTGGTCAAATCAAATTGATAAAATATGTGAAATTGTATCAAGCAGATTATATCTTATGAATAGACTTAGACAGTACCTTCCACGAAAGGGTCTTATTTTATATTATAATAGTTACATCTTGCCGGTAATTGATTATTGTAGCACAGTGTGGGGTCTTACCACAAAATATCATCTTGAGCGTATTTATAAGTTACAAAAGCGTGCAGCAAGACTAATATTAAATAAATCTTTTGATTATCCATCAATAATGATGTTTCAAGAACTCAATTGGATGACTATATTTACTAGAATTAAATATTTCCAATCTCTTTTAATGTTTAAATGTATGAATGGATTATCTCCAAATTATATTGCTGATAAATTTACTACATGTAGTGATCTACATAAATATTCTCTCAGATCAGCAACATCTGGACTACTTCATATACCACAACCTAATTCTGAATATTTCAAAAGAACGTTTGAATACTCTGGTATCATTGTTTGGAATAAATTACCAATGGAAATAAGGGGAACTAAAATTTGGAAACTTTTAAAGTAAAAATATCAGAATATCTTATTAAGCTTCAAAATAATGGAACACAATCTTTCCTGTAAACATTCTTGCCGTTACAAAACATGTTTATATATTATTGCTTCTTTTTTTTGTATTGTTTATTGTACTTGTAATTTGATTGTAACATTATATTGTTTTATGTGAAGGCCTCTAGTGAGATTAACATATTGTATTGTTAAATGAGTTACCTTCGTTAAATAAAGAATTTAGTTAGTTAGTTAGTTAGTTTATAACCCATTGCAACTTAGTCCTGATTTTTATTGTAAATTATCTTACCTTGTACAATACAAATGTATATGTTTGACAATAAAATGAGTCACACTAACTTGTAGTAATTAATCGTTTAAAGGTATTTTCGTCCATTTAACTCTACATGATTATCTGACATAAGTACTAAAAATGATAAGGGTAATGTTTATAGTATAAGTAAATTCAAATTGTAAAACCTATAAAATCTTTAAGATTATTAATGCAACATTTTTCTGTGATGTTTAACCTTTTATTTATCCTACATTTTTGTATTTATAATTTAGAATTGTCGACATTAAATACTTACATCCATACCCTAGAAATAGTTGCGAGCTATAAATACGACTGAATGAAATAGATTTGGCTTTATAGTAAAATATGGGGATTTACAAATCAAAGTTAAAGATAAATTAAAAGGTATAAAAGAAATACGGCGTTCAAACCGTTGGAGAAAAAAACACTAACTTAAACTATTGACAAAGATTAAAACTTGATAAATATTAGTTCATCGGGTGCCAAATCATATTTTGTTCATAACTATAGTCCATTTGAGTTCTATAAATCAACGAAAATTCTATTAAATTTTTTTGTCTCTCAAATAAAATTTATTTTTTATACACAAATAATCTTTTTATTAATATACGAACTCTGATAACAAAAACCAAGATGTTATCTTCTAAAACAAAAAAGTTTTCCATATGGTCTAATGCTAAATATTTCACCAATTTTAATAATACCTAAAATGGTGTGTTTATCTGACAGAACAGCCAGGTGTTGGGCCCACCTGAACATAATTGAAAGGACTAACAATAGGAGATCAGATGACCAATTAGCTCCACAAAGGAGTTTTAAAGGTATATGGAGCAAATGCTGTTCCTGGTCACTAGGTTTTACTCCCATGGATTTCTATGAATTTTTGGTCCATTTTTACTATTAAGGTCTATGGAAAACATTTTTATTAATCATGCAAAAATTTTGAAATTTTTTGCCTGAGTTCGTATGCCATTGAAAAGGCATTACATACTAAATTAATTAAAGTATTTTGCAAGACGTAAATTTACAAGCCATTTTTCGTTGATTTATAAAACTCAAACGGACTATAAGAACGAGGTAAAATATTGAGATTACCAACTGAACTGAAGTCCTTTAATTCATTCACTGAAAAAAACTAAAAGCCCAAGGAATTTCATTTTATCGTAATGTGTCACAGCCTATACCTCGTCTATGACGTCGAAATCAATTCGACTGAATGAAAAAAAGTCAAACTAAAAATTTTCTGAATTTAGCCATAAATAAAGCAATAATTCTAGTTTAAGCTAAAAGGAACTCAGACTTCCGATTATGCATGGAAATATACAATATGTGGAAAGGGAACCTTTTCAATATACTCGTGCGCTATGCGCACTAATGACGTCACTCGTTGAATATTCCCTCATATTCGAATTATTCTTAAGCTAAACTATAGTTTTGCTACATTCCTTATACTAGAATATACATATCTATATTGTAAGTAAATATGTTATAACTACAATGTGTGCTTAATCAGTTATTAAAGTTAACTTACTGTAGAAAAACGTGCAATCTATAGAGACAAGTAAATGAAATAGCTAAGTTTACATGTTTTAAAACTGTGGGGATTTTAATAGTTTAAAATAACGTAAATTTGCACGAATGACGATTGGTTTATTATAAAATGTTTAATTCTGTAGCGAAAAAACCGCAAATCTAAATTATTAACAAAGGGTCAATATTATTAATGTTCACGGAATGCCATGACATTGTAAATGCAAATTGAGCACTTTAAAACCCCAATAGTTTATGGTATAAACTTAATGAACCCTTTTTAAAAGTCTTCGTGTACAGTAATAGAAAGTAACAACAAAACTACCAAACTGGGATGTCCAATCTTATATATCTAAGAATAAAAGGCAAAACAAGGCATATACATACAAGAGAAATCGAAGATCGCAATTGTTCTGATTTAGTACAGGCATATCATAAGAAATGGTTAAATGAAACATGTTTTATGGCCCCAAACCTCCCTCTTCCATTGAGATCTTATGGTCAGATAACACATTTGTAAATAGCGATAAAGAGGTGATGATCTCAGTACAACAAACTGTCACAAACTTATTGAAACAATCACGAATCCTTTCAACTGACATCATTTTGATCTTGGCTACCAGTGACTGATATCTAAAGAAAAACTTTTTATATATGATATAATGGTTTAGTAAAAAAAACAACACCAAAAAAATGTGTACATTTCAGTAGTTACATGAATTTACATGAACTTTTATTAGAATATTACTCAAATTAACAAGAGAAAAAAATTATAAAATGGAAATGCTAATTAGGTTAATAAAATTGTCGGAACAACAAAAGAAAAGTATCACATTGGGTGTACCTAGTTTTATTATTCATTTAACTGGGTTTTGTATTGATGAAATTAGTTTGGTAGCGATTTAAGTTTATGTTTTCGTAGGGTCAATGCTTCTTTGCTTTGTCTGTCTTTTTTTAGACTTTGAGATTTGAATGTCCTGTAGAAACCTTCAGCTTATTTTTTCATTAAAGCTGTGATATTTGTAAACCAAAAACATTATTATTTTCATTTAACGAAAAACCACACATTGTATTTGATTCTTCATAATGCATATTGTCAAAGTTGGCTTAATTTCCATAATTTTTCCCTTTTTAATTTTTAAATTTTTTATATTTAAAAATAACTTTGAAAAAAATTAATAAATACAATTTAGATTTAATATATGCATGAAAACCTTATGTTATATTGGCAGAATGTCAGATCTATCAATAAAATTTGTTCAATCAGCAAAAAAAAAAAACGCTTAAAACATGTAAAAAGTGTTTAGACAAATGTACCGTTTGAAATCTTATATGAAATGTATTTTAAACTACTGCCTATTTTCATTTAGATATATCTTTTTGATTGAATTCTGACTGACATCCATTGATATATACATTCTTAACATACTTGTGCCAAAAAGATCTATTTATATTCATTGTTGAACATTTATTTATCTTATGTAACATACGGTAAAGCATGGGAAAATCTTAATCTTTGATTAGTTTTTAAAACTCAATAAATATTTATATCATGATATCTGAATTTAAAATTTATTAAACTATTCTTATTCGAGTATTCACAAGGGGACACCTTTTTAAAATCCAGCTAGAAAGAATAGTATTTACTATTATAAAGAGATAGTGATAAATCCTTTATTTTACTAACTGGGAAAACAAAACGCGGGAAATATTATTTAACTTTCATTCGCCGTTACCTATGACGTCGTTTATGACGACGAAACCATTGCGACTGAATGAAAGATTTTCTGAACTCTGCCATAAATGAGACCATAATTTTAAATATATCCAATAACTAACTCAAGAATACGAATAGCGGAAATATTCAACTTGTTAACAAACAACATTTAATATTCATTCGTCCGCTATGCGCGTTCACGTGAAATATTGTTCTATTTGGGCACTAGTTGAATATTTACTCATATGCGGAATGATTCTACAGTTAAAGGATAGTAAACTTAAATGAACCCCTTTTTAAAGTCTTTTTGTTACAGTAAATGAATGTGTTAAAGACATAGAACCTATCAATTTTGCAATTTTTTACATTTGATAAAAAGTACATATATTAAAAATATACTATCTAAAACTTATCTTTACCAACATAAAAACTCAAATTTTTGCAGCTTTCTATAAAATAATCTTATTTTAATCATTCGCGTTGATTAAGTATTGTCCATCATAAATATTTACTTTTTGTAAACTGGGTACTGTTAAACTGAGAAACGAAATGTAACCAAACGAGACGAAGAGAAAACGAAATCGGTAAATTAAGAAAACGACTGGTGTCCGGTAAAATCGATTCAGTTTTCTTTTTTTACCAGTTTCGCTCGATTTTGTTTCCTTTCTTTGCAGATTTCGGTTGCTTAGTTTACTGTTTACGTTTCCTTCTTTACCGATATCGTTTTTGATCCGCTCCGTTTCGTTCGGTTACTTTTCGTGTCTCAGTTTACAGAACTTCAGAACTTTATTTCAACACACAGACACCATTACAGGCACCCGCAACTGTTTACAATCTATAATTAGTTTGTCCTCTTTTTTGACTCTGCGTTTTTTTCTTCAGTTTTCCCTCGAAAAGAATACTTTCTGGTATGTTTTTTGAAAATGTAAGATTTTCTTCAAAGGTTTTACACTGTATTCTTCAAATAGTGTGAATTTCATTATTTTATTTTAAATTACAAAATTGATAGGTTCTATGTCTTTAATGAATTGAATGAAAAAGCAAAATTAATCGGAATTTTTCATTTAAATTTAATGAATTGACATGAATTATTGTAGAATTGTACACAAATTGAATGGAGAAAAGTTATAAAGTAAAATTTAAATGCCGTTTATAATTATATTAGACATTTAAACATACCGGTTAGCTTTATTTATTCAGTTCAGTTTGAAAAGTCGCTGTGAAGTGACATTTGGAGTGTCCAATACCTGAACATGGATTTAGCCGTTCTTAAACATGGATTTAAACAAAAGTCTACAACTTGGAGGATCAATCTCAAATGTCCAAGAGGAAAGACAAAATGAGTCTAGTAGTCTTTTCATGCTAAGATGTCCCTTACGCGCTTGCGAATGGAGTTTGCGTTTCAAGATGATAACTTATTATCATGTTTTTCTCAAATTCAACTGTTCTCATAGGGTAACGTTGGTTCTTAGTTGACCGTGAAGTCTTGACTCAAGAAATGTGATGGGTAACGTCATGTATTCATTTACAAATATCGGAGTTTGATCTCAAATGAGAACAGATGTTTATGTTTTGAATATTCAATTGTTATTTTGAAGAAGTAAACATATTTAATTCAAAGTTAGTAATGTGTGGAAATGCCATGATTTTCTTCAGTAATTTCATTAAATTCTTATTACAATCATTTATTCTATTATATAATTTCAATATGTAGAAAAGTTTACCAATCGTCATCACAGTACACTAAAAATGATCTTATGTTCAGTCTAAGAGACAAAAGAATATACGCTCTTCAGTAAATAAGATAGAATTCGATTCAGGACTGTTTACATAATAACTATGAGCACCAAAAAGTATATTATAGTGACTTTCAAAATAAAATTTGATATAGAATATGTAAAACGAAATAAAATAACACCGAATTTGCATTGGTTTATTAAATATGTAACAGGAAAAGAGCACAATTCTTATGTTAAGCGACATTATGGGGTTTGATTTCCTTTGTGACAAAAAAAAAAACATTATGCTTAAAAAATCTGAAAAAATATATCCAACAGATAAGACTCCAGTCTTTCTGATCTCAAAGTCCTGAATTCGTCGCTATAGCTATATTGATAAGATATATGTTCAAAGTTGTGCTAATTTCTTAAGTTATTTGTAAATCCCCCTTTCTAAATATGGAATTTTCATTCATAAAATAAATAAACATTGAGCGCATTTCATACACGGCTAAAAATAGCAAAGGTCCACTCGACTTGCTTAAATACTTTTTTTAATTCTGCAATATAAATGCTTTAACTTGTTAAGATGTTAAAATATAACTTTTCATTTGATATAATGCATGTTTTGGAAATGGAATGATAATTAGCAAATGTAAAATAACGTTTAAGGAGGGAGGGGTTATCAAGTGAGGTATACCTATGAAAATCCTTTTCCATCAGCGACAAACACTGTTACACTTTCAGAATCCGATGTGGAACGTATCGCTTCAGCAGTGGAGTCGAAACTCATTAGAAACATTAACCAACTAGTATCAGACATGATTGATGTAAAGCTCAAGCCTCTAAGTAACAAACTTAACAATTTGGAAGTTGAAAATCAGAGACTGAGATATAGGGTTGATGAACTTGAACAATACGGAAGGCGAAGCTTGATTCGTGTAAGTGGTATACCTGAAGTAGCAGGTGAAAACACAGATGATCTTGTCTGTAAGCTCTTTGCGGATATTGACCCAGAATTCCAAGTGAGCGATGTTGAGCGGTCTCACAGGAATGGCCCGCCTCCTCCGTCGGACGAATCCGAAAACGAGATAGTTCCTGGTGACACTGATGTCTCAACTGGAGATCCATCTAATGCTTCCGAAACAGCCGATCAAAATCTAGGTGCTACTGGTGGAAGTCTTCGCAACGCTAAACAAGCTAAGCCCGTAAAAACCAGACAGATCATGGTCCGGGTACGAAATCCAAACATTAAAATTAGATTACTAAAGTGTAGGAAAAATCTTAAAGGTTCCGTTATGTATCCAAATGTTTACATAAATGAAGACCTGACACGGATGAGGAATCGGATGTACTGGCACGTACGTCAACTAGCAAAGGAACGACGGGTAAAGGGCCACTGGACGACGAACGGCAAAATTTTCATCAAGGACACATCTGATCAAGTTCACATAATCACCAAGATCAACGACATTAATGTAACGGCTGCTCTGCTTGGTATCCGCTATCCGTTCATTTCAATAGACAATCTCTTTATGTAACTACTGCAACCATGTTTGAAATAATTGTTGTCTAAGTAAACACACTGTTCAAAACACTTTTTTATCTCCCATTATTGTAAGATAAAATAAACTTTGATAATCACTTCCACATAGTCGGTAAAAGTAAAAATATTTTTTCCAACACAAATTTAAAACTTAAATCCTAAGCTTATTAATCCCTCGCAGTCGTGGTCAGTTTTCTTTATTGACACATTTAAGTTTATATTACTACGACTGTCTTTTAAAAGTTATCCGTGCGTAACAGTCCATTTAAATTCATTCATACAAATCTTTATATTTAGAATCAATAACAAAACAGTGTGTTTACTTCTGTAAGGTCAATTTGTGTATTGGTATATGTATATGTATCATATTTATGGGAAGCTGTATCGAATACCCTAGGCTCCTGCTGAGAGTATTGTACAGCTCCCTCACTCTGACAAAATATCAAATTTATTCTTACGTTTTGCATGCTTTTAAAACCCGTATATTTTTTTTTTATTCTTTTTCTTTAAAGTAAATGAAATCTCTATCACAGTCTAAATAGCTCCGAACCCTCTCAAACCCTTGTCATGATTTTTCTCTTGTTCTTTCTTCATTTTTTCTTTTCTCCTGCACAAACTCTGCTTCATTTGCCTATTTGTTTCCCATTCCCGACATCGTTTTTGCACAAAACCTTTATCCTGCACCCAAATTCGATTTATTTTTGTCAACAGATGTTTACCGTGTATTTCGTTTTTCTGTGCTATTATCATGATTATCGCTTTAAGATTCTCTCTCTTTTGAAATCCAACATTCAATCCAACCCCTATTTAATATACCTCGATGGCGATTGATATTGCAGCATATAGAGAGAGAATAGGACAGTTCGTGCCGCTATCGTATAAACGCAAGAACAATAAAAACTTATCGCATTCCGATATTCTATTCATCCATCTTTTCATTTGTTATGGAGTAAAATCAATTCCTCTCTTCCTACTGATAAAAATTATTCTACAGTTACCTTCCGAGTGCAAGAAAAACCGCGAATATACGGATGAATTGTACGAAACTTACAATCTCGGTAAGCAAATCGGTAATAGCAATATCATTAAGATATGTTTCTTCTTTTACCTAATAATTTATATATTGTTAATTATTGGCGGTATAGAGAGTAATCCTGGTCCTATCTCGAGTTCCGAAGCATCTAGCTCGTTATCCGATTCTAGTCTTCTCTCACAATATTCATTTCTCATGAAGAACACTGTCTCCTTTTTGCACTTAAATGTTCAAAGTATTCAAACAAAATTAGAACAGATTTCTATTGAGTATAGAGAACACGATATACTTTCCTTCACAGAAAGTTGGCTCAAACCATCAATACCAGACACGACGGTTTCTCTACCAGAATATAATGTTTATAGAAATGATAGAGAAAACCGCGTTGGCGGTGGAGTAGCTGTTTATATAAAATCACATATAGACTGTATTAAGCGTAATGAACTTCAAATTGGTCAATTAGAATGTGTATGGCTAGAATTGAAGTTGAAAAAGAAAACTGTTTTGTACGGAACATTTTATATTCCTCCAAACAGTGATAACCAAATTTGGGAGGAATTATCACAGTCTATTGAGCTTGCTCTTAACACACAAAAAGACATTATTATCACCGGAGATTTTAATGTCGACCAAATGCGCGACGCACCTCGAAATAAAATAAAAGATTTATTACAAACATACAGTCTCCATCAATTAATTACAGAACCAACGCATTTTACTGAAACCTCCAGTTCCCTTATAGATCTTATTATAGTGAGTGACCCCAACTCTATACTTTTGACGGATGTTGGTGCTCCTCTGACTGATCATATCCGATACCATCTTCCTACTGTCGGTATTTTAAACCTACCAAAATCAAGTATTAACAAGCCATTTAAACGAAAAATTTATCTGTATAACCAAGGCGATTACAACTTATTGAGACAAAAACTATCAACTGTAGACTGGGACTCTCTGATCATTAATGATGACATCGATATTTCTACTTCTAATATCACACAAAAAATTATTTCTATTTGCGACGATGTAATACCAACTAGAAATATTTCTGTTAAAAAAGATGACCCACCGTGGATAACTACCCAGATTAAGAAGTTGATACGCAAGAAAAATAGAACACATAAACGCGCGAAAAGATTAAACACTCCTAATTATTGGGAAAAATTTAAAACGATAAGAAATAAATGTAATCTAGCAGTAAAAAATGCAAAAAAATCTTATTATTGCCAATTATCCGATAAGATCTTAAATGACAATCTCAATACTAAAAGCTGGTGGAAATTAGTCAAATCTCTTATTGGAAGATCAAGTAAAAGTCAAATACCTCCAATCAAAGACGGTGACGAGATTTTCGAAGATGACAACGAAAAGGCATCTATATTTAATAGATATTTTAATGAACAATGCACCGTTAATGACGAAAATAAAAACCTTCCCATTGAAAATGCTATTTCTCTTAATAAGCTTAATTATATTCATATACCGGAAAACCAGGTTGAAGACATACTCAGATGTCTTGATACATCAAAAGCTGTAGGACCAGACACCATAAGTCCGAAGATCTTAAAAGAATCTGCTTCTGTCTTGAAATACCCTTTAAGCAGATTGTTCAATATGTCACTGCGATTACGTAAATTCCCTTCCCATTGGAAACTTGCAAACGTCATCCCGGTGTTTAAATCAGGATCTGCTAACAATGTAAACAACTATAGACCTATATCGCTGATAAGCGTTCTTGGTAAGGTCATGGAACGCTGCGTTTTCAAACACTTATACAACTTTTTAAAATCTAATAATATAATTTCCCAAAACCAGTCTGGTTTTACCCCTGGGGACTCAGCTGTCAACCAACTAATCGATATAACAAATGACTTCGGAAAAGCTTTAGATCAAGGAAAAGAAATTAGAGTAGTCTTTTGCGATATCAGTAAAGCCTTCGATAAAGTTTGGCACCGCGGGCTAATATTTAAACTTAAATCAATAGGAGTAGCAAACGACTTGTTAAACTGGTTTGCTGACTACTTGACCAACAGAAAACAACGTGTTGTTATAAATAACTACTCTTCAGAATGGCTTCCTATTAACGCCGGTGTCCCACAAGGATCCATTCTTGGACCCTTGCTCTTTCTTATATTTATAAACGATATAGTTGCTGATATTGAATCGTCTATTAAATTATTCGCAGACGATACGAGTTTATATCTCATTGTTGACAATCCAGAAACCACTGCGACTATTTTGAACCGAGATCTCCAAAAAATTCACCATTGGTCAGACAAGTGGCTCGTAACGTTTAACTCGCGTAAAACTGAAACACTATTTGTATCAAGAAAAACCAACCGACAACAACAACCTGACTTGTACTTAAACAATGATGTGATATGCACTGTCAAGCAGCATAAACATTTAGGTCTCATGATCTCAGAAGACGGTGGATGGGGTAGTCATATTGAAATGATAGTCACTAAAGCCTTTACTCGTCTTAACATATTACGCAAGCTGAAATTTATTTTAGATAGACGGACATTGGAACAACTATACCATTCATTCATTAGACCTATCATAGAGTATGCAGACATTATTTGGGATACTCAGACTGCTATTCTTATACATAAAATCGAAAACATTCAAATAGAGGCTGCGAGAATTGTAACTGGTGGTACTCGTTTAACTTCGATCTCAAACTTGTACACCGAAACCGGATGGCAAAAACTAAGTGATCGACGGGAAAAACATAAACTTATTCATATGTACAAGATCGTAAATAATATGACACCACCTTATTTGTTTGATTTACTACCAAATAGGTTTGATCAAATCCATGATTACCAAACTCGGAATTCCGGTACACTGCGACCACTTTACACGCGAACTTATCAGTATTCAAATTATTTTCTACCCTCTACAGTGCGATCATGGAATATGCTACCCAATGAAACTCGCTCAGCTTCTTCTATTAATATATTCAAATCGCGTCTTAACAACAACTTACATAAAATACCAACTTTTTACTATTGTGGATCCCGAAAGGGTCAAATCTTACACGCAAGACTTCGCTTAGGATGTAGCGAGCTAAATAAAGACCTTTTTGACAAAAACTTAATTCCATCACCGTTATGCCGCTGTGGTGTTGTAGAAACACGAGCTCATTTTCTTTTAAAATGTCCCTTATACCAACCACTAAGACAACAACTTATCTTAAATTTGCAAGTCCCTGTTAGAATAACTCCTGAAGCATTACTTTTTGGAGTCGATAGCATATCCGATGACGAGAATACTCAATTGTTTCTTAGCGTTCAAAATTTTTTGATCAGAAGTAAGCGCTTTAACACTGGACCATCGTAAAAAGCACTTAACAACGGTGAACAGACAAAAAAACAAAAACAAAACCTCAACCTCCTCGCATGCACCTTCACTTGCACACGTACCTCCGTATTTCACTGCACGTTGCACATTTGCACTCAAATAGTAAATCACGTTCATGTTTTATTTGTATCTTAAGTCGATTCTTGAGTCAAGTCGGATAATGCTAAAATAATGTAAATGAAAAGTTTTCCGGGAGACGGATTTATATAAGGCTTCAAGTCTTGTTTCTGAATCCCGTGATTAATTTGTTGTATTATTGTCACATTGTCTCATATTCAATATTTGTAAAATTTGCAAATTAATTAATAAATATGTTTACACTAAGTGAGGTTTGTTCGATTTGTTTCTATAAAATCGCCGACCCTTTATTAGCCTAGCAATGTTTTATATTTGCTTGTGAAAAAAAAAACATCATTCGCCGATTTCCTTAAAATTTTGACAACACATGAATTGTCGTCATCTGTCAAATATGTAATTCGTTGCACTTACCATTATTTTTTAATTACAACATGTAAGTCCCGTATTTAGAGTTCCGGTTATTCCTTAGAGATGATAAAATCATTTTTTTTTCACAATATTATTATTCTATGTATTAAACATCCCAACTAAAAAAAAAGAATAATAACTTGTCCGTTCACCTGACCCGAACTTGAAAATAAACATGACCTACATTTTATTAATCAAACGATTAAGTTGGTGATTTCAGCTCAGTGCGTCACTCAGTCAAACATATAAAATATTTACAGGGGAGATCATATTTTGTCACCACCTTTCAATATATATTTGAACCGTATTAAAACTTTTAGATTTTGATGTACGTAAGGCAATCTTGAACTGTTTTTAATATTAAACTTTTTAAACATTTATCATTTTATTTGGCATTGGACTAATTTCACAGCAGAGGGCAGCTACCGCACTTCTTGGAGGACTTATAGATTTTCTATAGCAAATTAAATTTTCAGTACATCTGTATTCAATTCGTCATTTATATTAATGCTAGATTTATGAATATACATTTTTAATCCGCATTATATGTTAAAAAGCTTTAACTGTATAGATGTGTATAGATGTTTTTAGCTTGATGATATTGACAAGAACTGTCTATTAGTCTATCAGCCAAATCGAAAAAAGCCTCTAGTTTTCGAGATGAATGTCTACCCCTGGGAACAGCAGTCTTTTGGTGGTTTGGTATAGTTTAACATCTAAACTTTCAAATTTACCTTGTTATACCGGACAAAAAGTGTCCAAACATGGTATAACACGCGCCATTTTGAATGCACCCATTTTGACAGACACAAATCATGTTGAAAGCATTGAATTCATATTGCTGTAAAATTTTTGCAATGCGATGGAATATAATTTTTTTAGGTGTTATGTAATCAGTATAATATAAATAAAATAATAGCGTATAATATTTATCGATAAGTATCGATGAAGTACCGATATCGGGGCTCTTTTAAACACTCTGTATACGTGGCTTTTTTCGTTTAATTTTTGTCATTTTTTCGTCGGTGTAGTCATATTTGCAATGTATGTTTGCTCTCAATGACCATACATCGTTCATTGATATGTATTCTTATCATAACAGTCGATGGTTATTTGGAAAGTTACACCAATGGGCAGATAATCGAGCCTCGATACTTTCTATGCATATTTGAGCTAAAACCTTAGTACAGAAAAGATGCATTTAACATTCTTCATACATGATATCTATTCGATAAAAAATATGTTTTTATTTTAAATGTGTGGTAATATACAAATACACATCGATATACTCATCACGAACCAAATTTCCACAATGTTTTTTTTTTAGTAAAAGGGGGGTCTTTCTACATGCTTCTGGAATACTTACTAAGAAAATGTTTTGTTCTCTGATACCAAATGAATTGCACAAAACGGTTCAAACATGTAAAAATATAGTATAATTGAATATATGTACAATATATTATTGCTAATTTTCCTTGTTTACATATCCTTTCATAAAATATGTGTTGTGCAAATTACAAAATTTGAGTAAATGTATTGTAAGTTCTAAGACAAATAAGCTTCATCTCATTTGAAAGAAATGTCACTAAATGAAAGTATTTTCCTGCATCAATATAACAATAACCTTTTAATATAAATCGGTATAGTTTTTTTATTTCAATAATTACAATTTCGAAATTAGGGGGGGGGTGCTAATCTAGAAGTGTATTGTTTGAAAACTACCTTTTTAGGGAGGTAATGAAATGCATCGAAAGATTAAAACCGTCACTACAGAAATCATTTAGGACATATGTTGCAAAAGCGTTAAGTCGTGTATTTGTGGGGAGAAGTTTGTTGTATCTCGGCACCAATAATATAAATGTAAGACGCACATGTTTTCCTCTTAAGCTTTCCGTTTGCAATGGTAAGTATACTAGAATGTGTTATGATACATGTATATTGATATATACAATTTTAAATTTAAAAACAAGTATAAACTGCTCAATTAGTAGAAATAATCTTTTTGGGGTTACCTTGCCTTTTGGTTAAACATCACATTTATGTTAAGGAGGTACATCTTTAATGCTTTTGAGTTAGTCTTAAATGTATAGCATGTGTTTAACAAAACTGTGGTTATTGGAGGGTTAGTTTTGTTGTCCATACATAACACTCAGAGTCATGTTATCCTCTGGTCATATGCATGTATATGTAAAATTCTACATGTTAAAGAACAAGAACAGCCATACTAGTTAATACTTGAAATTTGACGGCATTGCTCTAATGTTTATAACTTTCTGTAAACTTTTAAGACGTAATATATGGTTTATATCTCATACCATCGATATGCTTCCTGGGACTTCATAGCAAAAGGTTTTAACGATGGTCAAGTTGAAATCAATGAAATGTCTTTGCAAGAAGCAAAGGTGTACCAAAGGGGTAATCAGTATCATAAAACCGTAAAGACAAAGACAAAACCGGCAGACAAAAATCATCACAACAAAACAAACCACATAACAACATAAAACACAAACACACATAACAACAAAACCGCATTCAGCAACGCGAACTCAAGTCGAAACGAGAGTGAACTCAGGTGCTCCGGAAGAGTAAGCAGTTCCTGCTTGCTATAGCACACCCGTCACGTTGCAACATTTGATTTTTCGGGGGAGTGGCTTTGCTGTTTCTGACAATAACTTTAATATAACAATGCATTACATTTTAATAAGTAGTTTGTAAAAAAATTATTGTGAAATATTTGTTCCGATATTTTTGAATTACTTGTTAAAAGATGCTCATCAAATACAGAAACACACGTACGTCTTGTCGATTACAGACGCTGGTTCAAAGACAACAAACTCTGCTTACAGTTATACACATTTATTTACAATATATAGCCTGTTTGTTTTCAATAAGGTTTTTTAAAATGTTAAAATATAATTAACAAGCCCGCTCCGGCATCAACACTTTTGTGTTGAAGAACACATCAAAGCGATAAATTATCCGTTTAAATTTCAAAATTGTCAAAACCCTAAGGTTCTTCCTACCCCAGACATAGGTTGGTCTTAGTTATAATTTGGATTTCTAGTTCGGCATTTTTGGTATCATTATTCCATGCTCTTCATATTCGTATAGTGTTTGGCATTTCCAACTTTTGGTAGAGCGACTCTGGTGAGTTTTGAATAGACGAAACGCGCGTCAGGCGTAGCAAAATTTATTGTCTGTTGTAATTTATATATTACAACAAAGAGTCAAACAATACGCTTTGCATTTTATATTTATTTCAAATCTACTTTATACAGAAAAAGTGCATGTGGAGAAATATTCTTCTTTAAAACATCTGGGTACAATCTTCTTCCAGACAATGCAACTGTCACTATTTATTACTACAGAACTGAGGTGCTGAACCGAAGAATAACGAAGCATAGAGGTACCAATCGAACATGTGAATGTCAAAAAATCAGAAAGAGCAAAGACAAAACCAAAAAAACACAAACTACAACAACATGAGGAAACAGACAACACAAAAACAATGATTAGCAATTAAGATAGCGAACTCATGTCATAACTAGAGTGAACTTAACAATTAAATTTTTCAAAAACGAATTTTACATAAAACATTTTAGGTTTTCCATAATATGTTTACCAGTATATGCTTAAAATTTTTATGTATATCTTCATATTCATTAATAGTACAATATTATAAAACTGTTCGCATAAAATAAGTATGTGTTGTGTAAAATGACTCAAGGAATTGTAGATTAATGCACAGACAAATATGAAAAGTGCACGCATAACCATTGATCATCCCTCATCTTTGATATATGGCCTTAGTAAAACAAATTTCACGGTAGGTCCCGTGTCCGGCGACAGGATTGTTTTTTCGAGAGGGATTTACAATTGTCCTGGTTTTTTCAAGAGAATAATCAATAAAAATGTAAACTTTGGTGATATTTAGTGATTTTTAACTGAAAGCGAAGAAAAAGTGCTACCAACGGGTAGGCATATTTTAGTATAATCATATTGTATAACAACACCAATTCCTATTAAAAAAATGTGATTCCTAAATAAAATTGTGGGCTGTTTTTTGAATTTTTACCTTTTTGCATTTTTCGCCCCTTTAAAATCAAAAATACTGAACGAGATTGCTAACCGTTATAAGTGAACATCAATGTTATATTATGGCATCCTGAACATTGATGCCAAAAAGTTACGTTTTACATATTTTTAGATTAAAATAAAATACATGTCCTGGTTTTTTCAAGAGGCGTCCAGGTTTTTGCAAGAGAGGTCCAGGTTTTTTCACACTTTAGATAGGCAAGTTGTGCATGTTGTTTACCTCTTAAATCATATTTCAAAAGACATTGTATGTTCTTAAAAAAATAAGAATACGGTACTATCATTTCAAGAGTTTTGGACAAGAATACGTCAGTTAAAGTCAAGAATTCAACCTTATATAGCCTATATAAACAGACAGGCACATTTAATTGACGCCTACAACCAGAACCCATGAATCTATTGTCTAAGCATAACTACCAACTGTTATAAATTGAAAATAGCCTCCTTGAATAAGTGGCTGGAAACAAAGTGTTTGTGTTGCGACAAGCAGAAAATGATTATAGTTCTTGGGTTACCTTCTTTTAACTTGACTTGTAGTTGTTTCTTGTATGTGTTTGTTTGTATCATAGAGTCGTCTTCTTTCATGTCTGCTGTTTTATCCGTTTTATCCAGGATTATATAAGACTCGAATGCCCTTTCCGTACGTCTTAATTTTTACACATAATTTATGTATTTATTGTATACATTATAGTTTCAACAAAAAACTTCATAAGAGTATGCTCCCGTGCGGTACCCAGAAGGCGAATAGGTTAGCGGCAGCGCTAAGCTTGTCGATAAAAGTCCACTAAAGAGCGCTCAGAAACCTGTTATCTTTCTAGGCCGAGAAACCTGTTATCTTTCCAGGCCGCTTAGCCCACAAAGCGACTGGGATGTGTGCCGCAGGTGGTTGATTGGGGCAGCCCTGTCATAAAAAATGCCGGTTCATCAGGCTATACTAATGCGGAAACTTGACCGTAAACCATATTGGGCCAACGTGCGTGAAGAATTCAAAGGCTCATGCACGTAAAATATCCCATTGTGCACCGCCACAGGCTAAATTTTCCGCATCTACCCACCTCTTCCCTTTTCCAGTGATCTTCAAAATTAACAGATCCTTTGTTTCCCACTCCAACCCCGCTTCTCTCTCTCAGTGAGTAAAGATTCAAACAGGATTCAGCATTGTATTTTTGCCAGATAAAAGATGGTTATGTGAAACTGGGTAAGAGTTGGCTATATCCCACACAGGTAGATGTTCCATCTAGTATGACCTCATTCCGGGTAAGGGTTCTTCATTGTCAGTCACCATATGGAAGGGTTCCAAATTGGGCGAAACTTTTGAGGAAGGATTTCGTCACTTTCTGGATGCATTGTATGGTGCGTTAAGGGTACATTGGCCTATCTTGTGAGTTGGTTCGTTTTATTTCTGGTTTGTGGTCGTGCATGCGTCCTTCGAATGGCATACATGGATCTGTGTCCTGGGTGGGTCTACAGAATTCATTTTGGTGTTTCAATTAGCTCTTGTCCTGCTGATTATGACTGAAATAGTGTCGACTTGACATAAAACAAACATAAGAGTATGAGATTCAAATGCTATTTAAGTTTCTGTATCTTTACATACATATGTATACGTTAAGGGGTTCCAATATCTCATCTTCCCTTATGTTTTTATCAAATATCCCGTATCCAAAATAGAGGGTTTTTTTCTTACCTATATCCCTGTAAATAGAATAGATTTAAATACTAGTATTCTATATCTAAGTTTGTTTTGCCTCACATATCCCGTTTCCCAGGAATAAATATGTAAATATCCCATATTCCAAAACACCCTTAAACTCTTGAAATAACAGAATGTACCAGTTGAATATGCTCTTTTTGTATTTATTTGTTTCTGACATACATGTAGATTTTATAGTTTCAAAGACTTGAAAAGGCACAAAAACAACTTTCAAAATTTTGCCCACCGTGACAATCGCTCTTTTTGAAACCGGTAATTTATTAAAGCACATCAAGAAAGTCACAAATGTACAAATGTACTATAAAACTAATTTTGACAAAATACTAATTTAGTCTTCAAAGATAATGCATTTGGTCAGCCTACTTATGCTTTAAAGTTAGTAACAAACTTGATATTTTGCATGTAATGTGTTTAAATGTATGTTTATTGAGTAGGAGGGATATTAGTTTCCATTTAAGTCGTATAGTTTCCACAAAACCCAGTGCCTCTCTTTAGTCAAAATTTTCAAAAAACCAGGACACCTCTCGAAAAAACCGGACATGTTGTTGTGCCTCTCGAAAAAACCTGGTCAATTTTAATAAATCATTAACTGATGCTTCTTTACGGACTTTTTTGGAAGAAAAGTAATAATTCGAACATTTTTAATACCTTTATTCCTCTTTTTTGTTTTGTTTCACTTACAATTGAGAATTAAAGCATTTTTTTGTAAACAGACAGGCGAAAAAACCTGGACCTCTCTCGAAAAAACTGGACAATGCCTCTCGAAAAAACAATCCTGTCGCCGGACACGGGACCTACCGTGAATTTGGTAAAACAAAAATTATCTAAATCGCAAAAAACAAATTTGAGAAAATGGCAAATATATCGCTTACAAATGAGTTTTAAATAAATCTGCATTCTGACATTGCAGTCTGAACAACAAAATGTACAAGACAGGCAATTGCATACAAGTACTATTTCGAACTATTTAGATAAAAAAAAGTAAATTGTTAGATATTTATATACATATAAAAGGGTATAAATATATTAAAAACATAGGAATATTTGTTTCTCTAATAGACTTATTTAATTCAAGTAACAATAGAATGATCATTCTCATATATCCAAGAAGAGTATACCAAACAATGCATGACATACCAGAAAAAATGAAACTCACAATCGTCATGATTTGGTACAACCAGGTCCTTCCTCTTCCAAAGAGAGATAGGTTCATCGTTTTTTTTCAGAGCTGGCGTTAACAAATGCACTATAAATTGGCATATAACACATCAAAGTAAACAAGGAAAATAAGCCTTTAGATATTGTAAATCTATCTAATGATAATATTTTAACATGTATGAACCATTTTGTGCATTTTATTTCGTGCTAAAGAACAAAATATTGTGATACTTAATACTTTAAAAGCATCTACATAGACCCCCCTTTTTACTAAAAAACAGCATTGTGCAAATTTAGTTCTTGATGAGTATATCGATGTGTATTTGTATATAACCACACATTTGAAATAAAAACATATTTTTTATCGAATAGATATCATGTAACAGAATGTTAAATTCATCGTTTCTGTATTAAGATTTTAGCTAAAATATGCATAGGAAGTATTAAGGCTCGATTATCTGCCCATTGGTGTAAATTTCTAAACACCCATCGACTGTTATGATCAGAATACATATCAATGAACGATTTATGATCATTGACAGCAAACATACATTGCAAATATGACTACAGCGACGAAAAAATTACAAAAATTAAGCGAAAAGAGCCACGTATACAGAGTGTTTAAAAGAGCCCCAATATTGGTACTTCATCGATACTAATCGATAAATATTATACGCCATATTTTTATTTATATTATACTGATTACATAACACCTTACAAAAATATATTCCATCGCATTGTAAAAATTTGACAGCAATATGAATTCAATGCTCTTAGCATGATTTGTGTCGGTCAAAATGGGTGCATTCAAGATGGCGCATGTTATACCCTGTTTGGACACTTTTATTCCGGTATAACAAGGTAAATTTGAAAGTTTAGATGTTAAACTATATGAAACCACCGAAAAACTGCTGTTCCCCGGGGTAGACATTCAAAATGCAATTTTTGAGGGTTGGCTGATAGACTAGAAAATTTGAAAATTCGAAATATCCAATCATATCCATTGTAGACCTTTAAATATCGTACGTTACATACGGTAAAGCATGGGAAAAGTTTACATGTAATCTTAAACAAGAAAGGATATTGTTAAAACCATATCCATTGGTACTCGAGGTACATATATGTCACAGTTAGGCTCCTGAAACATGCATAATGCATTTAACATCATAGTAATACCTACCAAACTAGACTGCCGGAAAGATTCATTCATTATTATAAGCATCATTTAAAAAACCGTACCAATATGTTTTTATGGCAATTTCTAGTTATAAAACAATGTCGGAATTGAATGATTCTTTTGTAGGTGGTCATTCGTCTGGAAGAACAGGTTACAGTTAATTTCGAAGCATACGATTGCTTAGTATCATTAGGTGCACCTACTACTGGTTTTTGCATTGCAAACTGACAAAATGTTGATAGGAAAGACCACCCAGCTAAGCGCAAAAGGGTCTTGAAAGCCTTTTATAATTTTTTGACGTTCTGAAAAAGTCCAAATGACGAAAATCCCAGAAAGACCTGATTATTATCTGGACTAAAAATAATCCTCGTTCAACGAGTCGTTGCTCAAATGTTAATTTTGAGAAATTTTAACTGTCTGTAGCACAAGGGAGGTAACTTCAATTATAAAGGTAGGTACATATGTGAGGCCCAAAAGGGTCTACTTTAAAAGGTTGGAAATTTGAATGTTGTATATATGATAAGGTATACTTTCACAAATGTTATATATCAATAAGAAAAGAGTGACTGAGCATCCACATTTTGCCGCCTTGTAACCTTAACTGTACATGCATTTGATAACTTTTACTATTCAAACTTTAATTTTAAGAGAAAATTTATAAAACATGAATAGATTAAGCATATTCTGTGTAATTCCAAATGCATTAAAAGAATATGAATGGGTGTCTTTTTTAAGCAGGCCATTATATGAATAGGGTGGGTTTATATATATTAAACTTCTGGGCCGCACATTTGTACCCTAAAATACTTGGAGTTTGCCCCCCCCCAAAAAAAACGTGGTCTGTAGTGTATGGTATTCCGGACAACAGAAATTTTTAGTAGTTAAATTATCTCGTTGAGCCTCAAGTCAAAGTATTACTGATGTCTCTCAAACAGATTGTGTACATGAACATGGAACGAAGAACGAATCGATCCAGCCATCTTGTTCTCATAAAATAACATCACGAGTTAAATGCCGTATCATACCCATAACCAGGGGGGTTAGAGGGGTTCGGACGAAAAATTGAAAAATATAGGTAAAAACAAGCTGAAATTAGGTTTAGCACTATTAAAAAAAGGAATATTTGGAAAATCAAACCCCCCTTAAAAAATTCTGCCTTCGGGTATGCGTATTGATAATTTTAAAACAATTAAAAGTGAAATTATATCATTAAGATCGCAAAATGTTTGCATGATTAATAAATACATAAGTAGAGAGTTGCCAAAACGATAAAACGATGAAAAAAAATAACATATCTTGAAAAGTTCAATCTGTTTGTGTATATTATGCTGCTGAGATAAAAAATAGTTCGCGCAGTAATATAAGAAATTTTACTCTATGTATCGCGATAATGCACCGGATGGTGACTTTTCGGTATTTTTTTTAAATTGATCATTGATAAAATTTTACACAGACTCTAATTTATTCACAAACTGGCATTAAAATCAATTCTCATGACATACTATTTTACATTCTATACAACATACGAATCGTTATGCAATCGACAACAGGGTGAATCTAAGTATACATCTAGAATAGATATTCGAGAATAGGTCTCTCGTATGAATAGTTTTTAAAGCATCATGATATCTTTATTTACAATCTGATAATTTATTACATAATAAGGTAAATGCAATGCAATGCAACTTAATACAACAGGAATAGAACAATCACAAAGACACACTTTGATAGAACCTAGAAATGGGTTTTAGACTATATGATAAATCTGCGCCGAGAATAAAGGTCTATGTTTTTACTTCTAGAATTTTAGCAGATTTTAAAAAAAAAGTTTTTATCGTTAATAGATACAAAAAAATACCATTTTGGCATTCGTTTGCAAAACGTAAAAAAAATGCAATGCAAAACCACACATAAACAAACAAACTTCAAAACAAAAGTACGACAGTCATTATTTTTGTTTACGCCTGCTGTGCGTTTTGTCTACATGTGCATTCAAGACTAGGTAGCGGTGCTCTACCCACAACATAGGGAATACCAAAAACTTAATGAATATTAATAGCCAAGAAACATTGAAAATTCCAAATACTTTATGAATATTAATAGCCAAGAAAATAATAAAATTAAACTATGTCGAGTACAATGCTAATATAGTTGTGATGTTCGGAAAACAAGCAGTTCCTAATTGTTGTAACATTCTTTAACTAAGGAAATGGTGAAAACGATATTAATTTGTTTATGCTGTTTATGTCTCATTAATAGTATTTGCCAATAAAAAATGAAAGATAGATGTATCGCACCTGATACATGTAATATTGAACGTTCGGAAAAAAAAATCAAATTCACTACCGAGGATTTCATTCATTAGCCATGCATTATAATAGGCCAAGTGTTTTAATGATTTAGTCATAAAATAACAAATATCTTATTTGTAAAATTCATTTCGTTTTAGATAAGAGACCACAAAGCTTGGTAATACGCTCTAGAGTCTCTGGTTCAATAGCAGCAGTTATCGACCTGGTGGTTTCAAAATACAAAACATCTACCGGATTTATTAACCGTTTATATATTAATTGCATGTAAAACTATGCAACATTTAATTTAAAGGGATATTGTCTACGAAAAAATGTTTTTTTACTAACAAAAAAAGGTGAACAGTCAACTTGTTTTGTCTAATTTTAAGCATATGAGCAACAAAAATACGGCTATAGTACCTAACTAATCGAAAAATCGAAAAACAATAATCACTAAATAATATTTGTAAAGATTTACAATAATTCATATTCATGAGCTTAATCCCACCTTAAGCATGCGCTTTGTTTTTAATTTTATTTATAAATTTTGCTTGTTTAAAATTGCGCCAGTACACTGTATCTCGAGGTTTAAGCCCGTGAAAATATGCACGTCGAGGAAAACGCCAAAGTCACCAAACAAGGAAAATGATATTTTTGACTTGTAAATAGTAAATGAAGATGATTAAGATAGTTCACATAGATTTTTTTTTATTTTTTTACCATACTAAAGTCTTCAGGAACAAAACATCCGAGATCTCGATCGACAGCCGTAATAAATACACTAAAATTATATCTGTCGTCACGAATGTAAACAAATAATCAATCAACATGTTTCGAAAAAAATTGAACGAAATAAACCAAGTTTAAGGTAAATTTGGTATCAAATTGATATGTAAAGTGGTTTGTTTGTTTCGTGTTTATTGCAATGCAATAACAACAGAAAATAATTTATCTACATTCTCATAACACCTACAAATTGCAGTAATTATTATGTCGATAGAATTGAATCGTTAAAAGTTAAGACAATGATTTCCTGGCTCATTCCATTATAGTCTTTATAAGAATCATAAAACTATACAAACAGAACTTTTCGATTATCTTCTATCAGGTGCGCGTAATTTGAAACATAAATCGACAGCTAATGTGCTTTTAATGCACTAAATATCAATTACGAGGGACTATGAACACACGGCAGAACCATTAAGACGAGAAATAATGTTGACGGACGGGACATAGACGTAAAATCCTTGAAACGGATTAAAACACAGGTAAAATACACAATTTGGGATGGATATAGTCAGAAAAGGTAAGACATTTTATTTGTTTACAAATAATAATAGAAAAACTGAAGCGTACAGTATAAAGAAAAATGAACTAGCTAAATATTTATGTTTGAAACATTGAAATCGGCCATCTAGTTTTCGAGAACATTAACAAACCAATAGCCTACCCTCGTACTATAGCACACTTTCAATACGAGCAACGTGTAGCAAAAACCACTTTTTTATGTTTTTTAAAAGTTTTGTGCTCTTTTAATGATTTTTGAAATTGAATAGGCTGTTCATCGATTTATTCACAAAGCCATGGACTGCAAAGCATGTCGCTGTTCAAGAAAAAGGGGTACATGCAAATAATCTACGTTACGGACGAATACATGCATGATTTATAATGTATCAGACAAATTGTGCGTGTATATACTTTGTCAGCGACTGTCGTATGAACGTCGTGTCTTAACTACAAACGACAGTCTGAGTTAAATTTATTAATATTAAATAAAAATGAATCAATATCAGTTCTGGTGCCACCAGGTGGATGCAACAACCTTCTCCTTTCTTGTAATTGTAAAATGGCTATTGGTGTGTTCGTTCGTATGAAGCTTCATGTACGTAATGGTTTTAGTTATGTCAAAAGATGCAGAACCATATACATGTATCTTAAAGGTCAGGGGTATGTACATCTGTAATGGTTGTCAGCATGACTTAATACATTGCTACATATTTAGATGGTTCAAATGTCTTCATCTGCAAGTGAATTGGCCAATCATGATTTAAGATTGGATAGAAAATTAATAAATTTTGCGTTTTCTGTTTATTTGGATAAGTCGTCAATCGTACATGTATCCAAAGTGTTACTAATGTGTGTTATGTAGGTCACCTGTTTGTTCCATTTGTCGTGAATAACAATATTATGCATCTGCATTAACATAAATTCATCTTGACTTACATTTTCAGCATGTATAACTCTGGTTACAGTTTTTGGTAAATGTCCATAGCTAAGAATCTGCAAGTGGTAGAGAGTCGCCCTAAAGTTTTCAAGTTGTCCGTCCGTCCGTCTTATTGCCCGTCTACAACTCTTGTGAAAAATATACCTTAAACTAAAAACTTCTTACAATACAGTTCTGTACAGTTGGAAAAACTTATATAATTTTGATAGATTTTGAGAACACTTTAACGCCAAAACTATTTACAATATCCTTCTGATAAAGTTGCAGGGTAGGTTCAGTGTAGCATGTCATGATTAGTATATTAAAACATATTTCATGCAAATCCATAAAATTTGTTTGAAAAAAAAAAGTTCATAGAAAATCACGGATTTTCAAATTGGACTTAGTGAACAATAACTGAAAAACAACTTTTTACTAATACCGTTCTGAAAACACTTAGATGTTTGCCGACGGGACCCTTCCAGACTTTGGCAGTATTTTAGACTTTAATATAACGGGCAAGAGGATTTGCTGTTATGTGCGACTGCTTCATGTCCATGTTAATATTAAATATAACAGTTTAATAAATAAATGCAATTATCTGGAATGAAAAAAAGATTGTGTTCCACTGGTAAAAGCTGAAGTTAATCTGTGTAAAACACACATTTATTATAAATATCCGTTATTTTAGCTATATGAATGAAGGAGGTTTTGGTGCATTTAAATCAAGTTCAACCATATTTTTAAAGGCCTGTTCTAAATCAAGACCATTGCGATCTCTTATTTCTCCGGTGTGTCTGCGTTGTTTTGTTTTTCCAGTTCCACGTTTCAGATTGATTCTTCAAGTTCGGTCGTTTTGTTATTACCTTTTATTATATTTGAATTATTTGTTGGGATTAAGTTGTCGTTTTAAACTTTGTAATATGCATTACAGAATTTATTCCCCGTCTGAACGCTGACATTTTGATGTTGTGGTAAATAAAGCATTAGGTAACATAGTTTTTTCCAATGATTTTTGATGTTTTGTGTTTACTATGAATTCTTAATATTAACGATGACATTATGTATTACTTTTTGCAGTCAACATAACAAGAGTGACCTAGCTGTCTTGTATTTGTATCATCAGAACACTGTCAAATTATGTACCTCCTAATTGTATTTCAGTTATACCTGTTGACTGCAACGCAATTATTTTGCATGTATCGGTCCGTTACCAAGTTTTATTGCATGTATTAAGAGTCATTTTGTTATGCTTGAAATATATAAAAAAATATTGAACGTTATTATTGGATATTGATATTTTCATTAAAACAAAACTTTATTAACTTCTTTTACTTATATAGAAGCATAACTTGCCAGATTATTACTCTATACAGGCCTGTTTATATTAACCAGTTTGAATTGTCCGTGTCAATGTAATCAAATCGAGCACACCGTTCGTGAATGATTTAAAAATATACCATTGTGTTCGACAAAAAGAAATTAAATCCTTATACAATATGTTCTTGTTTATATACTGGGCATGTTTTTAAAGTTTGTTTCATTCATATTTTTGATATTTTCGAGATTAAAAGTTGAAAATTGACATAAACCGTGAAAAAATTGCATGTATCGTCCGTAAACAATGTTTTTCTCCATAATGGTTCTGCCGTGTGATGAATGGTATATTCAACTACATTTAAATAAAGTGTGAGGATTTTCTGTTATTGACGACAGTTAAAAATAGCTTCAAAAATGTATTCGTTTTTGTCATTTTCTCTGGACTATGAGATTGATCATTCAAGTTCGGTAGTTTTGTTATTACCTTTATTCTTTACAATCAAAGAAGTTTGGGATCAAAACAAATTAAGAATAATTGAAAAGTGCAAAAAATAACTGAAACTTACCAATTGTTAAAAAAATATATCTGATGCAATCCTTACTGACACTGTGAGTACGGCATACGCTTTTTCGCCTACAGTCGCTCATTTATGCACAACTCTTTTACTATTTATATATGGTTTGCCAAATAGAACTAATATAACCATATAGGCCTTAATTATAAATGAATGAGTAATACCAAATATTTGTTGTATCCGTTTTCTCCGAAAAAGATTTTCGGTCTACAACAGACCCTTTCACGGTTATTGCAGCCATATTAGATAGGGGCAAAAATTCGGGAAAATGTCATAAAAACACCTCTATTACTTAGCAACACACATATATTTTCCCGATTTTGTATAATATTATCTCCTCCTTTCAAAAAAATTGCCCCCTATCCAATATTGCTGCAATAACCGTGAAAGGGTCTATTGAAGGAACGTCCATTTAACTTACAGTGGGTAGGGCTATTTTTTTCTAAAAAAATATTAAGGCAGCAGAAGGTAAGAAAAAATATTCTATAGAAGGATTTCTGTTATATTAAATAATGCTAATAATGAAAAAGAAATTATGTTCCGACGCCTTAAAAAAATTCCGCCCTTCCCCCTTTCAAGTAAAATGGTCCGTCACTAATTTTCGTGTATTTTTTTAATAGAGACTTATTTTCTTAATAAACACATACACAAAAGCTAACAGATAAAACTGAAATTGTCAAAGTCGTGTAAGGGAAACTGGTGATTTTTTAATTGAAAAAGTCTGAAAAGGCAATACAAACGCAAAGTTCAAGGCATTATTTTATATAAGCCTGACGCGCGTTTTGTCTACTTGTGTATTCAAGACTAAGTAGCGGAGCTCTAACCACAACATTGGGAATTACAAATACTTTATGAAAATTAATAGCCAATAAACAATGAATATTCCAATTACTGTATGAATATTAATAGCCAAAATAGTGATAAAATAAAATTATGTTGAACAATGCTAATATAGATTGAGTTGTTGTTTTCGTAAAACAAGCAGTTCCTGATTGTTGTAACATTCTTGTACTAAGTAAGTGTTTAAAACGGTTAATTTGTTTATGCTGTATATGCCTCATTTATAGCATTTTGTCCAAAAAGACTGAAAGGTAGAATACATAGATGTATTGAAACTAGTACATGTAATACAGAACGTTTGAAAAGAAATTCGAATCCGCTACCGAAGATTTTATTCATTAGCATTGCTTTATATTAGGCCGAGTGTTTTTAATGCTTTATTCAGAAAATAAATATCTTATTGGTAAAATTCATTTCGTTGCAGACAAGAGACCACAAGACTTTAAATTACGTTTTGGGACCTCTGGAAGAATATCAAAAGTATCGAAATAAGCCATTCTTGTACCACAAACGTTCGAAAGGTGAGACCAAGTCCAGCACCGAGGATATCAACCGTGATCATTACAAGGAAAACAATCTGGTTAAAAACTAAACCAATTAGAAAATTTCAAAGGCTTAAGCGCAAAACCATGTGAATCGAACCGGCGATCCCAGTTCATCACATATCTTGTGCATACAGAAAATGTTTTATTTACTGAGGAAGCACAAAACTTTTGTTTTCGAAGCATAAAAGATATTTGATTCGGCAAATGAGTTTCTTTCTTGGCTTAAGTGTCCTATTTCAACAAGCTTAATGTACATCATTGTACATCATTTTTTAATTGAAAAAAGTGGTTTGTTTGCTTCGTTACTGCAATGCAATAACCACAGAAAATAGTTGATCTACAGTTTCATGACTTAAAAGTAAAACAAATTCATATTGCAGTAATATTAATGTGCTGAAAGAATTGAATTGTTGAAACTTAAGACAAAGATTTTTCTGTACATTGAATTATAGTCATTATAAAAATCATAAAACTGTACAAACAGACATTTTCGTTTATCTTCTATCAAGTGCACGTAATTTCAAACATATTTTGACAGCTAATGTGCTTTTAATACACTAAATATTTATAAACGTAAAACGAGGGACTATATATGGTACATTCAGCTAAATAAAGTATGAGGATTTTCTATTATTGACGACAGCTACAATTAGCTTCAAAATGATTTCTTTATTTATATAAACGGTTAAAACGTTAAGCAAAAAAGGTTAAGGATCAAAACAAATTATAAATAATTAAAAAGTGCAAAAAACAAGTGAAACTTACCAATTGTTTAAAAAAATGTCTGATGCAATCCTTACTGACACTGTGACTCATTTTCGCCTTATGCCGCTCATTTATGCACAACTACTCTTATATTTATATGGTCTGCTTAATGGTACTGATAGAACCCTATAGGCCTAAATTATGAATGAATGAGTAATACCAAAGATTTGTTGTATCCGTTTTCTCCGAAGAAGATCAAGGTAAATGGTTTTTGGTCTACAATTAAAGGAACGTCCATTTAACTTGCAAAGGGGGGGGGGGGCTTGTTTAAAGAAGGATTTCTGCTATATTAAATAATGCTAATAATGAAAAAAACATATTCTGTTGAAACGCCTTCATTTTTTTTGTTCCCTTTAAGTTTAATGGGCCCTGATTTTCGTGAATTTGTTTTATTAACGAATACCTTACTTTCAAAATAAAAACAAACTGAAATTGGCAAAGTTGTGTAGAGTGAACTGCACAAGCAATTTCTGCGTGTTACATCGCAACCATCGCGAATTCAGTGAAATATGTGCGTCACTCTTACATCAAGTAATCAATAATGACAAAGATATAGAAACTCTATAGCAAAATTAACATCTTATCTAACATAAACGATAGAAATCTTGTATAGGTCTATATAAACAAGCAAGCAATGTATTCCATCTGGAACCTGAAGTTCCTAAGGACAGCAGACAAGCAAGAAATCTAAAGTTTGAAAAAAAGCCAAATTCATGGCCCGTACCTAGGATTTTGATCCTATTTTAATAACAAGGAAAGAAAAAAAAAATCACCAAAGCGGGTATAAATCGATTATGCTTTAGTTGCATATTTCAAATAGTAACCTGTCATCAGCAGAAAAGTCCTCGTACCCAAAACGTTTGAACAGGAAAGCCAAATCCACCACCGAGGATATCAACCATGTGCAACACAAGCAAAGAACTTAGAGGTTTAAACAATTTTGAAATGAATCGAAAAAATTCAGTTATAAAAAAGAATCGATATTTCGTGAAAGAGTAGTCTGACGACCAGTATTGTGACTAACATCTGGGATTTCTGGCCAACTTAAAGCGGCTATCGATCCGGTGATTTCTAAAAACCAAATACTTTAACAGGTTTAAAAAAAAACTGTTTATTTGGTTATATTGTATACTATTATGCAAATCTCAAGCAATAACCTCTCTACAGCAGCATTTGAATCAAAGGAAGGTCAAAAACCAAAAGAGCAATACAAGGAAAGAAATATGGCTTTAAATCAGAGAATGTTCATTCGATATTTCAAGTTTGACAGTGGACTTGTAATTACCCTACGGGGACCTCAGGTCCATCACTTTTCATATTTATCTACAGGTCGAAGAAATTAGTTATTTTATTGTTTCAAAACTTATTTACATGGAAAATAATGAGATGTGGAATAAGTGTACGCGACACCGCTCACATAACAAGCGGCAATTAAGAAGGAACTACAATGGTCAACCGCCAGCAGCCTTCAACGAGACTAGTCGGTACTGCTCGCGGTTCTGCAATTGGCCCATGGTCTAAATGAAATGTATATAATTCAAATCCAGTCCTGAAATAGTCACAGATAGACCCATATCTAAAAAGGGAACAGAAAGCATCAAAAAGACAAGTACAAACATATTGCTTTTGCTGCTGATGTTTTGTGCTTAAGATTTAAAAAAGTGCCAATATTTGCTCATAAAATCTTTGCACTGCTTTTAAAGTTAAATTAAAAGATTTGAAAAACAATTTTAAACTGTAGTTTGTCAAAAACAGACCAATCAATGCCTTGCAGCAAATAGAAGGGCAAATATATTAGTAATTTTGATATCATAGATAAGGCATAACATGATACCACTGCTGGCGGACCAAATTTTCCCGTGGGTAATCTCAAGCCTTGTTGTCAGACTTGTCTGACACGAATTTAACAATTAACTTTAATACATTTTTGTATTATATTGAAATTTCCGATTGTTAAATTCCTAATTGTTTAAAACACTAGGTTTCTTTCCTTATACTGCATAAGGTCGATATCTTCGGTGGTGGATTTTTGCTTTTCTGGTAGATCTTTTTTTTATTTAGAGTACTTTTTGTTCAATACTTTTGGTATTTGACCGTCCAATGCTTTGATTCTAATGTTGCTGATGAGCGGTTACTTTTTGAAATAACAAATACCAAAACGCGGGTATAAACGGTTAATTTGGATATGCTGTAAACCGATATTTCAAGGAGTAACCTCTCATCAGTAGCATTTAAACCAAAACATTGGAAGATCAAATTCCAAAACAGTTGAAAACGAAAAGTACTCAAAACGAAAACGTTCGAACAAGGAAGCCAAATCCAGCACCGAGGATATCGACCATGTGCATTACAAGGAAAGAAACCTGGTGTTTTCATTAATTTTGAATTTGACAATCGGAAATTTCAGCGGCAATATATTAGAAATTTTATGGTAATATGCATATACAGTATAACCAAATTTACCATTTTTATACCCCTTTTGGTATTGCATTTTGAAACTACTGGGTCGATAATTGCTGCTGGTGGACCGGAGTTTCCAGATGGTAAACACAAGCCTGGTTGTCAGATTCGTCTGACACGAATTTACCAATAAAATTATTTTTGTCGTTGAAATTTCCGATTGTTAAATTCAAATTTGTTTAAATCACCAGGTTTCTCTCCTTGTACTGCATATGGTCGATATCTTCGGTGCCTGATATAGCTTTGCTGTTAGAACGTTTAGTTTGTAATACTTTGCGTTCAATACTTTTGGATTTTGAACTTCCAGAGTTTTGATTCAAATGCTGCTAATAGGTTAATCCTTGAAATATGCATATACAACAGAACCAAATTTACCCTTTTTATACCCGTTTTGGCATTGAAAAACCCCAATTTCTCAATCACTAATGATAAATAACAATCAACTGAATTTGTCATTAGCATCAGCAAACTATAGTTAGTCGTCGAGAACCCAAGTTTATCGACCGCTAACTACAGTTTACGGTCGATAAACTCAGTTCATGGGGTTTTTTGTGACTGTTGCGTGCCATATATTATGTTAATAAATTCTTACGTACTATGAGGATTTCCAATTTTTGACTTCAGCTTAAAAAAGCTTATAAAAATGATTTATTCTTTTGAATGGTTCAAAGAATGATTTCTTTATTGATACTAAGTTACGCAAATGTTGAATGAATTGTGGTTAAACTTTAAACGACTGAGAATTTCTAATTCAAAACAACTTTTATATAGATCAACAAGTACAAATACCAATTGAATATTACGAATCAACAAATTATGCTTGTAAAAGTTTATTTCTTTTTATCTGCCTTTTAAGCAGTGGTCCTTCTCTTCATTCCCCAAGCTTATTGCATATACAATTACATGATTAAGTTAAAGAGCACTATAGCTCATTTCCTAGTCACTAGGTCCAATTCTGTTACTATCGCAAAAAAAACAACTGACGCACATTATTAGGGTAATTGATGGTTGACTCAGATTCACAAACATACAAATAAGTTAGAACTACAGTTTCTGACGTGGTAACTTATAATACTCGTTCATACATATACTTTTGTTAGGTCTCGCCAGAGTATTTACCTTTCCTCAAATACCGTTATTTCTTTACAAAATGCAAAATTTGAAACTGCTTTCAATATTTTTGTTAATAATTTACTAGTTTTCTATAATAATCCACTGGTTGGTAACTTTTTAAAATCGACGGAACCTCAACCCGAAAAGAGTGAATTAAATTAAGATCAAAGTATTTTTTATCTTTCTTTATCAAAGAATATATGGCGCGTTTTAAAGCTCCAATAACATGCCTCATCTGGCATTTACATCCTTGAAATAGCGTCGTATTTATTTATTTAAATTGAGGATGAATGAGTAATTTCAAATATTTGTTGAATCCGTTTTTTCTCGGAAAAGGACCAACGTTAAAATTTTGGGATTCGTGTACTCTTCTATCTATAAAGTGGACTACATTTAACGTTTAAAATGCAAAGAATTTATTCTCACCAGGTTTTAAATGGAATTTACTACGTTTTGAAATGCATGCTTACTCTTATTCAAACATAATTAACTCTCATTCTAAAGACGGGTTGTGTAGTGCTGGAATTATGTTTACATTCAATTTACAATATAACTTGTTGTCTCCTATAAATAATCAAAGCGCTAAAGCGTTTAAAAGCAGAGCTAAATGTAAGCACTAAAATAAAGATTGATCTGTTTTTCAGCAAATTTTGTTCGTTTGCTCCGCCCACTTAAACATTTGTTATGAAATCCGTAATTTGGCTCAACCCACTTGAATAAATATATATGACGTATTGATTAAATCAAAGGTAAAAGGTCAGCAACGCTGAAGTGTACATCAACTTTAGTGTATCGATATGTGAAATGTAGTCCACATTTATTTTGTATTTATTATAGGAGTATAAAGATGTACCTCTTAGTTAAGACAACCTATATAACATTTTAATCATTGAAACAATGAATATACACGATGAATATTCTATAATGGATCCTCTGGTAGGAATATTGCCTGACCGATTTACCCTGTCTAGACGGGAAAAAAACGCGAAAGTCAGATAGCTATATAACTACATAGAGCTCTGCTCAAAAATGGAAAATGCATGAAGTCGATTTTTATCTATTGGCTATTGCCTCAAACAAGTCTGGGACTTCATTAAAGTAAAAAAGGACAAGCAAGCTGCAAACAATTACTGAGTTTGTAACTAAGTAATTAAAGTTTTTTTAGCGAATCGAAATGCCAAAACAAACCTGATCAAGCATAAATGGGGCATTAAAATTGCCCTTTCTTTATTTTGGTTGTTTCGCGTTCACTTATTCCACATCTCTTCATCGTCTATTGTTTAGTTATAGTAGACTTCATTCACAACTGGTAAATAGTAAACGATATTGAAAGGTAAGTACTATTGTAACTCTATTGACAGTATTTGAACATACTTAAACTAGTTTAGATTTATTATAGTAATAAGGTTCATTTTGAAGTAATTTATCGGTGTGTTAACCCAGCGACCAAAAACTAAATTAAGTCTGAAGGACGGTTTATAAAATACTTTGGGTGACTCAGCGGTTTTACATACACACAGTTCGTTCTTTAAATTGATCGTCCGAAGATTTTTCATATAATATCGAATGCACATAATAAATATTTTTTTTAATTTTTAATTAGTTTTTCCTACCACACTGAATTGTTATTATATAAAAATATTTTTCCTTTCAGAATTTTCTTTGACCATGGCCACTGAAAAGCCAAATCCAGCACCAAGGATTTCGACCATGTGCAAGACAAAGAAAGAGTTATAAACAATTTGGAAACAAATTGAGAAAAAATCAGTCATAAAAAAGATCGATATTTCGTGAAAGAGTTGTCTGACGACCAGACTTGTAACTGACGTAGAGGGGATAGTGGCCCACTAATAGCGGCTATCGATCCGATGATTTCAAAAACCAAATTACTTAACTGGGTTTAAAAAAAACTATTTTTTTTGTTATGTTGTGTACTATTATGGAAATTTCAAGCAATAACCTCTTATCGGTAGCATTTGAATCAAAACAAAGGAAAGTCAAAAACAAAACGTGCGGTACAAGGAAAGAAATATGGCTTAAAATCAGAGAATGTCGAAGATTCATTCGATATTTCAAGTTTGACCGTAGACTTGTAATAACCTACGAGGATCTCATCAGGTCCACCACTTTTCATATCATATTTGTATACAGATCGAAGAAATTAGTTATTAAATTATTTTGGAACTAATTTACATAGAAAATAATGAGATCAAGAATAAGTGTACGCGACATAGCTCACATAACAAGCGGCAATATAGAAAAAAATCAAAATGGACAACCTCCAGCACCTTTCAACGGGGCCAGAAGGCGCTGCTAGTGGTTCTGCTATAGGCACATGGTGTAAATGAAATGCATACAATTCGAATCCAGTCCTGTAATAATCACGTCTAAACAAGGAACAGAAAATATCAAAAAGACAAGTACAGACGTATTGATTTTGCTGCTGATTTTTTGTGTTTAATATTTTAAAAAGTGTCCTTATTTGCTCATAAAATCATCGCACTGCTCTTAAAGTTAAAAAAAAGATAGAAAAATGATTTTAAACGGTAGTTTGTCAAAGACAGACCCATCAACGCCTTTCAGTAAATAGAAGGGAAAAATATATAGGTAAATTTGATATCATAGATAAGGCATAACATGGTACCACAGCTGGTGGACCAACTGTCCCCGTAGGTAATTTCAAGCCTTGTTGTCAGACTAATTAAGGATGGTCGCTGGTCCTGTTTTGGTATTTATGACATTTTTTCGGAATCCTCTTGATTTTCCATAAAAATATGGTTTAAATTTTTGCCCACGAACCCCTTATTTTCTTGTTATCAATGTCTTTAATATATCATAAAGAGGTTATGAACAAAGTTTTATAAAATCCTATTTATTCTGTCATGGGTTGTAACAGCTAAATAGTTATGAAAAAGTCAGAGAAAACAATTTCCCGCCAAAACTTTAACGTCAATTATCTTGAAAACGTGGTCATTAACCTATTAAAATATTTTACTTTTTACTTTTCATTTAAAATTTAAAACCCTATTTATTTTCAATAATAGTAGTGAAATCCTTAACTTTAATACATTTTTGTCGTTGAAATTTCCGATTGTTAAATTCCAAATTGTTTCTTTCCTTGTACTGCATATAGTCGATATCTTGGATGGTGGTGGATTTGGCTTTCCTGATATATTTTTTTGTTTAGGGTACTTTTTTTTCAATAATTTTGGTATACGACTTTCCAAAGCTTTCATTCAAATGTTGCTGATGAAAGGTAACTTTTTGAAATATGCTTATACAGCATAACCAAATTTACCATTCTTATACCCCTTTTGGTATTGCATTTTTAAACTACTGGGTCGATAACCGCTGCTGGTGGACCAGAGTTTCCCGATGATAAACACAAGCCTGGTTATCAGACTTGTCTGACACGAATTTACCAATAAACTTATATTTTTTGTCGTCGAAATTTCCGATTGCTATCAAAATTGTTTCAAACACCAGGTTTCTCTCCTTGTACTGCACATGATCGATATCATCGGAGCTTGATATAGCTTTCCTGTTTTAACGTTTTGGTTTGTAATACTTTGCGTTCAATACCTTTGGATTTTGACCTTCCAATGTTTTGATTCACATACTGCTAATAGGTTAATCCTTGGAATAAGCATATACAACATAACCAAATTTACCCTTTTTTACCCGTTTTGATATTGAAAACCCCCCATTTCTCCATCGCAAATGATTATAACAAACAATTGAAATAGTCATAAGCATCAGCAAACTATAGTTAGTGATTAATAACCCCAGTTTATCGACCGCTAATTACAGTTTACGGTCGATAAACTCAGTGTGTGGGTTTCTGTGACTTTCGCGTGTCATATATTTTGTTATTAAATTCCTACGTACTATGGGGATTTTCAATTTTTGACTTCAGCTTAAAATAGCTTATAAAAATGATTTATAATTGAGAATGGCTTAGAGAATGATTTCTTTATTGATACTTAGTTACGCAAATGTTGAATGAATTGTGGTTAAACTTTAAACGACTGAGAATGTCTAATTCAAAACAACTTATATAAAGATCAACAAGTAAACTAACCCATTTAAAATTACGTATCAACAAATCATCAACCCCTCAGCTGATAAATAATGACCGTTCCCTTATGCTTGTAAAAACTTATTTCATTATATACCTTTTAAGCATCGGTTGTTCCTTTCATTCCCCAAGCGTATTGCCTATACAATAACATGATTTAGGGAAAGAGCACAAGCTCATGATCTAGTTACTAAGGCTATATGTCATATTTTGCTTATTGTGGCAAAATATTAAAAAAAACTGACACACATAATTAGGGTAATTGACGGTTGACTCACATCCACAAAAATTCAAAAAAGTTGAAATTTTGAAATAATAAATACATTTGTTGTACCTTGTTTTTCGTGCATAGTATTTATTTTCGGTGATGATTTTTAAACGATATAGAACTTCTTATTCATTGTTCATTACTGATGTGGTAATTTTTAATACACGTTCATACATAAACTTTTGTTAGGACTCGCCAGAGTATTTACTATCCTCAAATACCGTTATTTTTTTACAAAATGCTAAAGTTGAAATGGCTTTCAATATTTTTGATAATAATTTTGTAGGTCACTTAATAAAATTGACGGAACATAAAGCCGAAAAGAGGTACATTAAATTAAGATCAAAGTATTTTTTAACTTTCTTCATCAAAGAATGATATATGGCGCTTTTTAAAGCTCCAATAACATGACTCATCTGGTCTTTACCTCCCGGAAATAGTGTCCTATTTATTTATTTCAATAATAAATATCAAATATTTATTAGATCCGTTTTTCTCGGAAGAGGACCAAGGTCGAAATTTTGGGATTCGTATACTCTTTTATCTATAAAGTGGACTACATTAAACGTTTGAAATGCAAGGAATTGATTCTCACCAGGTTTAAATGGAATTTACTACGTATTGAAGTGCATGCTTTACTCTTATCCAAACAAAACTAACCCTCCTACGGGTTGTGTAGTATTGGAATTATTTTTACATTCAATTGACAATATAACTTGTTGTCTCCTATAAATCAAGGAATGGAAAATGCATGAAGTTGATTTTTATCCGAGATAAACCAGAAAGAAGCAAAGAGGCACCGATGTTGATTTTTATCCGAGATAAACCAGAAAGAAGCAAAGAGGCACCGATGGGGCATTCGAGTGTCAAAATCCGAAAAGTTATCGACAAAACCGACAAACACGAACAAGAACAGCACGAAGAAACACAGTGTGAAGTCCGTGTGGTTAAATAACATTACAGGTCTTCCAATGGACACTTATGTGCACTTTTGAATACATGTATTGTTTTCTCCTTTTTATATGTATAAAGCATTTTATCTGTATTAAGCAAACTTTATGTAGCCATGTTTTGGCCAAAAAAATCCATATACTTGATCCATCCTTTTAACTGCACTTTAAGGTCGTGTTTTGTCATATTGGTGCTATTCTTTCACTTTTTCATTTGCTGAATTGGTTTATTTGATGCATTGAAAAAGGACTTAAATGATGGATAAAAAATGAAAAGAAAGGCTATTTCATATAAAAATTTACTCAGATTAATGCATCTTATTTTTCTTTCGAATCGAAATCAAAGTGACACTGTTGTGCAAAAAGTTATCTAGTAAAGCCATGATCTTATGAAATGAAGTTAAAAACGGACAAGGCAAACAATTTGAAATTTCATTTTGTCCTAAAAAGAGCCATCAAAGTATTTAAATTAGGAAGCAATCATAAACTTTATTGTTTCGAAACTAATTAACAAATTGCTTTTGCTTAAAAATTGAAAGTGGTTCAGCTTCGTGTGCCTCATTCTTTCTTTTGAATTGAAAACAAATGTATCTCTTAAATTATGGCTATTGCCACAAACAAACCATGGACTTCACTAAAAGTAAAAAAAAAGGACTAGCAAGCTGAAAACAATTACTGAGGTTGAAACTGAGTAAGTAAAGTCTCGTTAGCAAATCGAAAGGCCAAACTAACCTGACATAAGCATATACGGGGCATTAAGTTTCATACGATTCAAACATACAGCTGGATATCTATGTGGATTTTCAATGTGGACTTCTGCTAAACAAAGTTTCAATGTTGATTTCTTCATTATTTTGTTAAACTCTTAACAGACTGTCACATTTCTAAATCAGAGCATATTATATACAGTTAAACGGGGAAAACAAATCAATTGTTTCTTATGGTTGAACAAAATAAGTCGCTGTGAAACAGAGAAAAACGTCCATTTCGATTTAAAACGCAACGTCAATTTTACTTGAACAGTGTTGAACTTTAACGCTATTGTTTATCTTTGATGTAAAAATGATCCATTACCTATGACAAAATATATATGTGTTAGTTATTCCCCTGAGGGCGGATGCCCGATGGGGGATAACTGATTTATACCACGGGACTGTAGAGGGTGCTAAATGAAAGTTTATGATAATTAATGAGGGGGGTCTTTCAGGAATTTAGCCTTATCTACTGATAAAGCATGATTAATGCAGGGTATCTCGTTACATTTTATGACATAGTGGTATAACGTTGTTTAGAAAATGATTTGGACTTTTTTGTGTTAGTTTTTGATTGAAATGTAATGAACGATATTTGTTTTAATTAATGGAGAATAACACAATTTTGAAAATATTTAATCTTTTCCCATTACTTCTTTAAAAATTTCCCGCCAAAAACGATAATTTCAAAATAAAATAACTTGAAGAATCGACCCAAGACCACCTATTTCAAATAAATATTTCGATGTGTCATGGTATTACCATTAATTGTGCAAATTAGTTTTGAAAAGTAAGATTTCCGACCAAAGTAACGTATCCTCTTAACTTATATCACTCGTGTATTTATTTACAATCATATTGTTTGTAGGGACTCGGCTGAGTCTTCGTTACTTGTGTCGTTAGAGTGGACTTCATTCTCAACTGGTAAATAGTAAACGAAATTGAAAGTATTTTATGTGCAGCCATTCGGGCAAAAATTAACAAAAAAATAAAAACAGACGATAAACTGAAAACTGACACAAAATCACAAAAAAGACAGACACAAATTTTAAAAACAGACAAAAAATTTTAAAAAATCAGACATAAATTCTACTAACAGACAGACAATTCAGTAAAACAGACAAAAATTTTAAAATCAGACGTTTTATAAAACAGACACCAAATTCAAAAACAGACGTAAATTATAAAACAGACACCAAATTCAAAAACAGACGTTTTTAAAAACAGACAAAAAAACTCACAAACAGACATTAGTTTTAAAATCAAACATGAAAATTTAAAATACAGACATAAATTTTACTAACAAACAGACGATTTTATAGTAAACCAGATACAACAACATGAAACAGTCTCAGAAACAAATTTTATAAACAGACCTACTAAGAAAATAACGTAAACTTAAAAAAAAAACACTATAGGTCGCGTTGGCATTTTACTGCATTAGAGGTCGAATCATTCAATCCAGCGTGGTTTGGAAAAATGACAGTAAATGATGCTGTAAGGATATTGAAAAAGCTTCCGATCTGATCGGGAAGTCTACCACTGAACTTGGCGACTCATCTCACACACAGGTACAGTCATCTTCTACCTCCCAAGGCCAAGATTTTGATATACATGATATACAGCTGTTAATCGACTGTTTTTTTAAAAAACGTCTGTTTTTGAATTCGGTGTCTGTTTGTAAAATTTGTGTCTGTTTTCATATCTTGTCTGTTTTACTGAATCGTCTGTGTGTTGGTAAAATTTATGTCTGTTTTGTATTTTTTGTCTGTTTTTAAAATTTTTGTCTGTTTTCATAATGTGTCTGTTTTACAGAAACGTCTGTCTGTTAGTAAAATTTATGTCTGTTTTTTTGTATTTTTTGTCTGTTTCTTGTGATTTTGTGTCTGTTTAGGGGTATGCTTGGAGGAGGGAACATTCTTATACATTATCGCCTTTCGACTCATTCGGGTATCACATAGCTTGTTTAAAGATCTGGCACAAACTAAAAATGTTTTGCAAAACAAATAGATAAATACAAGGAAAACAACCTTTATATATAAACTGAAAATCATTTCAATGCATAATCTGCATATGAAAGAGTGTCTTTACGGTCTCTATCATAAAATTTCTTAAAAGTTTTTGAATTTGACCAATTTGCAGTCGATAAAATGTCCTTCATAGCACATCCTGCTTTCAATGCTGCCGTAGTTGAAGCTCCACGATATGAGTGAGCCTTGAAAATGCTAGTATCAATCCCTGCCAAATTAAGCACTGTCTTTAACCAACGAGATAATGTGCATGTGGTAACAGCTTTAAACGAAGCAAAGAAAATCAATAATGATGATGATTTCCTCAAATCTTTAGTCTTATGAATGTTACACAATAAAGTTCTGAATACACAAATTCCTGTTGAATCAACTTTTTCAAAGTTACTGGGCAAGCAGAATAACCCGGTCTCGTAGTTTTCATTAACTGGTTAATACGAAAAACTGCAAATTCGTCTGAAATCTCCATGTATCTTATATCAAGAAAAGATAAAGTTTGTGCTCTAGCAGCGGCTGTAAGGGCAATTAATGCAACAAGTTTAAAAGTCAACAGTTTTAAAGTAAGATCTTCCAATGGATGCAACGAAGACAAATATCTTAGAACAACAGAAACGTCCCACATAAAAGTATATCTTACTTTCGGCGGATTCATGTTAAAACATCCCTTCATAAACCTTTGAAGGGAAACAAAATGTTCAAAATTTACTCCAAAATATACTAATGTCTGTGATAACATAGAACGATAACAGTTTATAACTGAATAAGATAAGCTAGACTGTTTAAGTCCATGTAAAAACTCAATAACGTTCACCTCAGACGGTTGGAATGAATTGATTTGCCATTTAGCACACCAAAGCACCCACTTTTTCAAATAAAGTTCATCCTGTTTGTTTGTTGTGTCTCTCCATGATGCAAGTATTGTGTTAGTTGCGTCTCTTGAAAATCCTTTACTATGTAGTCTATTCCGGATACAGAACAAGTGATCAAATTTAGGGATCTCCTGAAAGGATGACTTTCGAGGAGTGAGAAAGAAACACCAGGTCTGTGTGTCTTGGCAATCTAACTGGCACAGAAATAAGAACTGAAATTAATGAAGAGAACCAACTCTGAGTCGGCCAGAAAGGCACAACTAATATAGCTTTGGTAACTCTATCTCTAATTAGTTTGTAAATAATTTTACCTATCAAACTGAATGGTGGAAATATATATGGTTGTAAGCCAGACCATGGGAAAGTAAATGCATCAATAAAAAGAAATCTGGGTCATATATCCAAGATGCATAATTTTTAATCTGGCAATTTAATCTGGAGGCAAATAAATCTATGTTTGGCTCAAAAAATTGAGAACAAATTCTTTTAAAAATTTTAGGTTTAAGTTTTCATTCAGTAGAATCTGAGAAATTTCTAGACAAAAAATCTGCTGTTATATTTTCAGCACCTGGGATATACTGTGCTGTCAACAAATATCTCTAGACTGACACCAAATCCAAATTTCTTTGACCAGTATATCCATAGACTCTGACAACATACCACCCATTTCATTAATATAAGAAATCTGACCTTATACCAATATGTAAATGTCTGTCTGTACTGAAAAATGATTTCAAAGCATAATATATGGCCAACAATTCTAGAAAATTAATATGGTTTTGTGATTCTAATAATGACCACCTTCCATCAGCTTTTTTATTACCCAAATGGGCACCCCATCCATTATTACTGGCATCACATTCAATCCAATTAGATATATCTCTATGTCTTATAGGTTTACCATTTTGTTTTTTAACATTTACTATCCACCACATGACTTCAGATTTTGATAACTCAGAAAGTTTCATTACAGCATCATAATTATCATTAAATTTCCGTAAATAAGAAATTGTTTCTCTTTCTAATATTCTGTAATGTAGTTGGCCATGTAATATTGTATTGAATGCATGCACTATCAGACCAATAAAAGATGCTAATAACCTTATAGTGATGAAACCATCCTTTAGCAATAGATTGCAAGTTGTTATGATTTTAGCTATTTTCTCATCAGTCAAAAACACCATAAAGAGAACTGTGTCTATAATCAACCAAAGAAAACCAACCTCCTTGTTGGTACCAGAATGGATTTTTTTGTAATTTATACCATAACCAAGTTTATCTAAGGTTTGAACAATGAAAGTAGTATTAGAAAGACTTTCTATATAAACCTGGTTCATTGTTAAGGAATCATCAATATAATATATGCATCTAATACCATATTGTCTAAACAATGCATAAACTGGTTTTAACACTTTGGTGAAAATCCTTGGAGCAGATGCTAACCCAAAACATAGGACTTCGAACTCATAGAGAGTGTTTCGCCATTAAAATCTCAGAAATTTACAAAAATCTCTATGAATAGAAATACTGAAATATGCATCAGTCAGATCAATGGATGTTAGATAATCATTTCTTTGTATAATGTCAAGGGCAAAGTTTAAATTTTCTTGCTTGAAATGTTGGTATTTAACAAAATTGTTCAATTTTCTCAGATTAATTATTTTTTGGAACAGCAAAAATAGAAGATATGAATTGACCTGAAATTGGCTCAACCTCTTCAATAACTCATTTTTAAGCAGCTTTTCTATACTTTTAAATCAAATAATTTAGCTTTATCTTCAAAAAATGTTATCTCATGATAAGATGAGTATTCTGGAGGATCTTCATCAAATTCAATTCGATATCCTTCCTTTACCAAATCTAAAATCCATTGATCTGACGTTATATTTTCCCACTCTGGGTAAACTAATTTTCTCACCTTAACAACCTTATCTAATTTCGTCTCTTTGACGGATTGTAATTGTTGTTGTATCTCTGTGGTTGAGGTCGATTTTGGTAATTTTATCTTTTCTTGTAGTTGGGCTGTCCCTGATAATTGCTTCTCTGAGCCTGGGAGTTGCCCTGCATGGCAGGGCCTCTGTAGTTTAAAGGCTTACTATAAGTAGTTTTTGCATACTTCGGATTAACCAGAGGACATTTAATTGGATCACCCAACTCCTTGACACGCTTCATACAATCATCTCCAAACAAAAATTTGGAAACTGGCAACTCAGAAGTACAAATAGGTGTGTATCTAGAATGAAGATATTGCTTCAGATTATATCTCCTTCTGTGAGATAATTTCAGAAAACTATTACCTATAAGGCTAATACAATCAGCTAAAATAGACCTAGTTTTCACAGGATCAAGTGAGTCTTTACTCTTAATACATTGATCAGCAAGTTGAACAATTGGAACCAGGCCAGAAGCCATAGACTTCTGGATTTCCTGCAAGTAAAGATCTTGCTCGTGAGCAGGCTTAGGGATTGCCCTCCAAATTTAAGGATTGACCGAAGGCAAAACCAGATTATTACAATTTTCAGGTCTATGATACCTTTCTTCAATGGTCTTAATACTCTCTTTATTAGAGCGAATGGTAACAGCAGCGTCTACAGCTTTAGCTAGTCCAGAGGAAACTCTAGGACCTGTCTTTTCATCAGTTTTGAGCTAGGGAATATCTGGAACCCACTCAGGCTAATCTGATGAAGGTTTATCCAGAAAAGCGCTTCACACGCAGCGAAATTTTGCATTGTACATTTATCAAAATCATTTCAATATGTGGATCGTGTCTTTCTGGCACATATTCCATATTCTTTCGTATTTAATATTATCACCTTGATTGTCATGAGACTTGTCTATTGACTCATTCACCACAATAGGATCATTAAAAGCATCATGAAAAGCAGAATTAGGGTCAGCCCCTGGGTTATCATTAGAATTATTATCCCCATCAGACCTCTCCACAGGAGTAAGCTGGAAAAGATTCATCTGGAAATCTCTGACAGATTCTTCATAAGTTTCAAAATTAGGAGAGAGTGGTAGAATTTGCCCAGGTCTCAAATTAGAACCATTATCCTGAGATATAACTGGAAGAGGGTGACTGGCCGTAGCTGTTGCAGGAGGGTTCACAGTCAAAACACTAGCAGTAGCTGAAGGATTTTGGAAATGCAAAGCACTTTGTTGAGTTGCTAGATTTTGAACAACAGAGGTCAAATTAGTAAGAGATTTAACCACATCAGATAAACCCATTTGTTCTTTTAAGTCAGCTATTTCAGCTTTAGAAAATTTCCTGCTAACTTTAGCAGGGTAAAATCCTTAGACACCTTTTGGGAAATCTTCCTCTTTGTGGTTTTTTTTCAGACTAGTGCCCTTTATAACACGGCCAGTGGCCTTTTCCTGTTTAACGGGCGAATTAATCATGGCCGAACCAGCTCTTGTTGTAACAGACGTCTGTGGGGCGACTATCCCCGAAATACGACTATCCTCAAAATTTCGGGGATAGTCTCAGATAAATATAATCAGCGACTAACCCTAAAAACTCAACTTGCGCTTATCCCCGAAATTTTATTATTTTGACTAGTAATTTCAAGTGCCTTAATATATAAAACGAAGTTTTGAGACTTTTATTATTGGCACAGGATACGATTACGGCAAAACCGTAACAATAAGAAATCCTTATTGTTACGGCAAAGAAAAAAAATCGGGAACGGATGACGGGACAGCGACCGAATCATTACAACCGTCTTAATAAGAATTATCTTATTATTATGGCACTTATTATTACGGCAAATTTCGCGTTAGAGATTTACCAAACGTAAGATATTTTAAAGTTAACCTCTGTCGCAACTTTTTAAAAATTTTATGTCGAATAGCATACTTAAAACAAATGAAGAATAGAAGTACAGCTTTGTTTTAATTGATGGCCATACTGATATCGTTACTGAAAACATAAACTGAGGCAACCGACAATTTTTGACGAAAACATTAACATTATTCCAGTGAAGCGGTTTTTTATAAGAAGAAGATAGGAACAGCTGCACACTTACAATCTACACTGCGACATCCGTAGTCGGAGATGGATGACTTGAATGGTTTCACCAGAAATGCACAGGAATAAAATAAAACCAGGAAACCACTTATTGTTGTGTCGCATGTGCCGTGAGTTATCAAAATTACTATGAGTTAAAAGGACCAGGGCTGATAAGGCCTGTTTTGGCCTCAAACATGGCTGAAAATTAAAAGTTCTAGTATTCTACATTCACTGTGTTATTTTCTTAGGCAAGGGTTAGGGACATAATAAACAATGAAAATCATTTCAATCCATTTAATCTATATATAGGAAATGGCATTAAAAGTTGGAAGATTTTCAACATTTGGTCAATAATAGCGGTTTTTACATTATTTTCATGCTTATTTTGTTTTCAATAGTAGTGTGTACAGCCATGTACCAAATAGATACTTTAGGAAAATATTTTTCAGGACCAACTTTATTTGTTACCAAAAGGATTTTGTGGTACATGGGTGTTGTGGTTACATCCCAGAGCAAAAATTATTAAAAATATGCTAAAAAACAGCCGATTTGGTCAATTTTGTGCAATTTGTTTAATTTTGACGTCTCTATGACGTCACAGTATGGTGAAAAATATTAAATTGTCTTTGAAGCATTAAAGTACTGACATTAAACTAAGTCTTGTCACAATTTTTACTTGAACTCCAACAAAAATAATTTTTGGGCCAAAAATGGCCCTTATCTACCCTACTCCTTTTGATTATTTTAATTTTTTGCCCGTTAGTATTATATGAATCAATAAATGTTATACATGATACTCTACAAAGTGATTTCATATCGTCACAGTATCGATTTGCCTTAAGAATAAGTGTCGTAATAATAAGAAAATTTTTATTGTTACGGTCGTAAATGATTCGGTCTCCATCCCGTCGTCCGTTCCCGATTTTCGTCTTTGCCATAACAATAAGAATTTCTTATTGTTACGGTTTTGCCCAAATTTGCCGTAACCATATCCTGTGCCTTTATTATTTTTGTTGCGCTTTTTTTTCTTCTTCTTCATAATCTTCATCTTATCTCTTGCACCGCCAGCTTTGTCCTGGACACTTTGTACTTAATACTTAACCGATATCAACAAATATTGCATAATGATAGTATCCTATGAGGTGTTGCTTGTAAGCTTCTAACTTGAGATTTTTCAAAAAAAGAGGGGCCCAAAAGCAGTACCGCGCCGCACCCCTCCATACACCTCAAAATCTGATCTCTGTTTATAATAGGTAAAAAATGAGTTCTACCAATAATCATGTATAGCAGTATTGTAATACTTCTGATAACACGACGAAGCATTTGATACAATATGTAGGGCTCTGATGGGATCATGCCCCACCCCTTTCAAATGTCAAAATAATAAATATCTTGAAAACCTTTTAGATCCTCACCCTTTAGCCATTTACTTTTATATTTTTGCTCCTTATGACAAGACGAAGTATTTGGTATCTTAGAGACCAGGGGTCTGAGGGGTCACGCCCAACCCCACTCAAATGACCGAATGCTACACTTTTTGAAAACCTCTGGGATCTTCATCTTTTAACGTTATCTATTATTATTATATAGATACAGATGAAAGATCGTGATTTCCGAGTTAAATAAATGTCTAGATTTTCATGGAGTTAATTAAGGATTTATATAACGCGCGTGCGAATTTATCTAACCCTCGTGAAGTTTCCCGCGAAAAATACGTAACATAGATTAGTGCGCAATACACAATTCATCAATCAATTATTTTTTTCGTTTTCATTATTTTGATGATCTAATAGTCACGTTTATCCACATTATCTATATAATAAATAGTATGATTAATTCGGGGTGACAAATGTCAATTTTAATGTCACTCGTGTTGAATAACGCTAGGGGATTCAACTCTTCCGCGCACTTGTTGAATCCTGGCGTTATTCAAAACTCGTGACATTAAAATTGATATTCGCCACCCCTCATTAGTAATACTATGATTACTCTATTTGATAAGACGAAGCATTTGGTACCTCAGGGGACGGAGAGGGATTCCATGCAGTGTCATGATTGGGAATCTTCGTTTTGTAACTGTTTCACTGTTATCATGCCCTGTGTTACATGTACATGAGTATTTTATTTTTAGGGCCCCACCATACTTTATCGTAATCAGTCTGTCCGTCCGTGTCCCGTGCGGGGTCCAGGTGGCGAACAGGCCCGCAGCAGAGCCTAGCTTGTCGTAAGAGGCGACTAAGGGTCTTGGGATTCTGACGTCGGGTCAGTGCTCAGCCCACAGAGCGACCAAGTGTGTACCCTAAGTGGCTGAATAGGGTGGCCCTCGTCCGCGGGGGTTGTCAGGTCTATAAAACGTAAATCCTGATTGCTGACCATAGTGGGCAAACGTGTGTGATTCCTGCCACGCTTCATGCACGTAAAAGAACCTTTTGCGGACCGCCAAGTAGTGCACCACATAGGCTAAATTTTCCGCCCCTATCCACCTCTTCCCTTGTCCTGTGGTTCTTTAAAATTTACCGTTCCTTCGGTTCCCACTCATCCCATATTTCATTTATCATCATCATTTCATGTTCATTTTATCATCCTTGGATTTGCACCTCGAATTTGACTCAGGTGGTCATCTCAGTACAAAAATTTACGATAAACGAGACGATTTTAATTTTCAAATTATTAATTTTCTTAATCTACAGAGCAATATCCCTACTTCTCCTGCAAACGGTGTTTATATTTCTCAACTTATTCGATATGCCAGAGCTTGCACACATTTCACAGATTTTTTGATCAGACACCGGTTTCTTCGTGACCGACTTTTGATGCAGGGCTATAAGAAAATACGTCTCATACGATCACTAAAAAAATTCTTTCTTCGTTATCAGCCACTATAGTAGAGTAGAAGACATCCATATTTTAAAAATTTAATGTCCCCACCGAACATACGCGCATATTATATATCATTGGAAAGAGCAAGACCTAAGCTATCAAAATATGTTGGTCGTAAAAATCAGAGTTGGTCGAGTTTTGAGAAATTCAAGGTCAAAGACAAAAAGCAGAAAACAAACGAAAATTGCCCTTCAACAGTTTTTGTTAATTTCCGTATTTCTTTATGGTCAAAACTGAAAGAAACTGATCAAAATATGTGAAATAATATCTTAACAAACATTTAAAATTTAAAAAGGCTTGCAGGAAGCACCGGTTATTACTAATAGTTTAATAAATTTACATGAAGGTCGAATTTCCCCCCTTTTTTCGGAAGAGATTTTCTGCGCAATTTTTTTCTATATTGAATAATATTTTTTTAAGTTCACCTTATCGTATACATACCAAATCTGTTTTCTAAAATTTTATATGGCCGTACCATAATAAAAAACTGAGTTTAAATGATACTTAAAAAGGGGGGATATTATGAGCATTAGCGCAAAATCCACCCTCTCAACTATTTTGGCTTATTGCTCAATGCACTTATGTTATTTATCATTTATTTCAATGTACTTAGGGAGAATAGAGATTGTAGAACTATTTTATATGTTTCCAAGGGCTTCAACTCTTACATTTTGAACGTCCACACTCCCACCCGAAATATATAATGTGTCCATCTGGTATGATCGATTATTCTTACAAAACATTAAAGAATTTGATGATATTTGAACATAATAATGTCCATATTACAACATTGATATTGTTATCCTAAAAAAATAAATACGAGTAAAATTGGGAGTTTAATGCTCTTAAAACAAGGAAGAAGAATATTTGGGTGACAGGGTACCTTTCTTGTAACTAATATTGCTACCCCATTATTAGAAGAATCTTGTTGATATATTCACATCCACTTAGTGGCATATGGTGCTTTTTCGTCTTTACTTATAAAAAGTGATAAATCGTTACATAAGAGAACAATAATAAACGAAATTCGCGCGTTGACATTGCATTACAAACGCGATGTTTGTCTCTTACGTCTTTGTTTTTCCTTTCAGCTATATTTGATTTTTTCGGAATACAGATGTTTTCCTTTTCCGTAAAGTGTTACTGTATTTTTATGTTTTAAATTGCATCTAGATAATGTTCCGTGTTTTCTATTAGCTCAAATTTGAAAAAGTCATCAATTGGCCGTACATTTTTCATTCGCCACCATATCGCCACCAGTGCTTCAAACGTTATGAAACTTAGGCAATATCATTAATAGATTTTGTAGTTTAACATACCCATTAACTGTTTTTTATCTGATTTAAAATAAAGATTCTTCATAGAAAAGTAAGTGCATATTTTGGCTAAAGTGAAGGGGGTACCCAGCTCTTAGTCGTAACAACGCCTTTGAAACTGCTTTAAATTTCACATAAATTTACAGAAACATTGTCAGTATAACGATACTTCCAATTTTAATTCTAAATGCCACAGTAAACGCCAAAAATTGTTCTAAGCTTGGAAATATTTCGTGTTTTTCTATTTCTGACCGTAAAATTCGCATACGTTTTTCATTATATCTCATTAACGACAATCACAAATTTGATAAATTTTTGACAAAATCATTGTAACACAGTCTTGAAGCACAAATGATAATTCACTGTTTGTTTACTCTCGAATTCGGCGTTTCACACGGAATAATGTTCAATACTACCTATAACTCACAGCCAAAAAGTATAGTAAATGATAGTGTAAAAGAGAAACAAGTACGGAATTGATCATTCCGGGTCGGAATTGACAGATAAAAATGACAGTTTTTCCACGTTTAAATCAAAACTAACTGCCGTATCGAAATAAAATTTATAGACAATAAAGTATGTATACATGTCAATATGAATGACCAGTTTCATAAATGATACCTAAAAGATTTAGAAATTATGATTAAAAATCACCCTTTATTTTGCTAATATTTAAGGAGTTTTTCAAATCGTGTTATGTATACGAAAACACACCCTATAGATTAACTTAATGCATTTCTATGCAAGATATGTCTATTTTGAAAGTCATAAATTCAAAACCAATGCTAGAATGTATTTTATTTGTTTTGAATACTACCTTTTACTGTCATACCATCAAAGAGTTGATTGAGGGTACCCTTGTTTAGCGGATTATTTTGATCACCACGACCATCCGAACTTCTTACGACCACTAAAATATTAAACTAGAAGCTTGTACCTTTCGTTTAAGCCCACAATTAGCCGTATGTTCTGTGGGTACATTAAACTTTTAAATAAAGCGTCTTTTTTCATTCCGTCTACTCTACTACTAGTAGAAAAGTTCAAAATTGAGTTAAAAGATATGATAGTTAATTGTTTTAATTAGTGTTTGACTGGTCTGCTGTACTGAGATGATCACCTCAATATCCCTATTGTGTCTCAAAACTATGTTGTGTTCTATGGTCATTACCGGATCCTAAGATCGCAATGGAAGAGGGAGGTTTGGCGCCATAAAACCTGGTTTAACCCACCATTTCGTTTGAAATGCCTGTACCATGTCAGGACCATTGCGATCCACCAGTTCTCCGGTATGACTGATTCGTTTTTTTGTCATTTTCTCTGGACTATGAGATTGATCATTCAAGTTCGGTAGTTTTGTTATTACCTTTTTTTCATGTTCATCGCCTGTAAATAACCTATATAGCGTTGCACGGGCGTAAAACACCAACTCACTCACTCACTCACTGTCCGTCCGTCCGTAGCAAAATCAGTTTTCCGCACTTTTTCCATACGCTTGCAGACATTGGACAATATTTGGTATAGGCCTGTAAATAATCTATATAGCGTTGCACGGGCGTAAAACACCAACTCACTCACTCACTCACTGTCCGTCCGTCCGTAGCAAAATCAGTTTTCCGGACTTTTTCCATACGCTTGCAGACATTGGACAATATTTTGTATGTGAGTCAAGTATGATGAGTATGGGTGTTATGGCCCTTTGAACTTGGAAATTCACTGAAATTTCAGTTTTCCACCCTTTTTTTAACGCTTGCAGATAATGAACTGTTTTTGGTATGAAAAGTTAAATATCAAGTTAATGTTTTTTTCCGGTACACAGATTTTTATTAGAGTCATGGCTAGTTGATAATTAAAATATGTGGCCATAAGGGTACTATGTATTGTTTTGCAATACTCGGAGAATGCTTGATCCGTATCAAAAGTTTATAGTCCATCCGCCATTTACCACATGTGTCAAAAAGAAATACTGGGTCCATATTGGTCCCGAAGTACAGGGTTCAACTAGCGCGACCCTTAGAGATGGCTGCCATCTCCCTGATATCTAGCTTCTGTTTATTTTCCTTCCATGCAATAACACAAAGAACAAGAGGCTCTTAGGAGCCTGAATTGCTCACCTGACTTTAATGTGCCTTTTTTTACATTGAAATGGATTTAAGTTTAATAAGGGGTCACCTGACAACATCGATTAATTTAATGCATTTAATTATCCAGTCCAATTACCTCAACATTTTAGCAATCAAAAACTGTTAATTATTTTCTACAGTTTGCCAGTTGTATAAACTATAAACAGTTATTTTGACATTTAAATTACCATAACTCCTATGAGGGGTCATTATAAATTTCATTATATTGAGTTTTTTGTAGAGCTTTGTAATACGTATGCCTTACTTGTGGACCCATCTAGGCCAAGGTAGACCCCTGGCAGGTGTACCCCGTTACTTTAGACCAGGACAGGGAAAGGAAACTTCACAGTCTAAGTGGTCTTTTATTTTTTCATGAACCAATTTTTGTTTATAGGGTGACCAAATTTTACTACACTGCCACATAAAGCCTTATTTGTGGACATCTCTATCCCCAAGTAGACCCCGTTACACTAGGCCAGTACAGGGAAAGGACCCAGCTACAAAACATTATCTTAGTGGTCTTTTATTTTTTAGTCTTTTCTAGGGCGGCCAAACTTTACTATACTGCCACATAAGGCCTTACTTGTTGACCCTTCTAGGCCCAGATAGACCCCTAGCAGGTGGACCCCTTTACTCTAGGCCAGAACTGGGAAAGGACCCAACTTCACAGTCAAATTGGTCATTTATTTTTTATAGACCAGTCTTTGTTTTTAGGGGGACCAAATTTTACTATACTGCCAACTATACGCATTACCTGTGGACCCCTCAATCCCGAAGTAGACCCCGTTACACTAGGCCAGTACAGGAAAGGACCCAGCTACACAATCTACTTGGTCTTTTATGTTTTAATGGACCATTCTATGTTTCTATGGGGAACAAACTTTACTAAACACCTACATAACATCTTACTGGTGGATCCCTCTGGGCCCATGTAGACCCCTGACAGGTCAACCCCACTAATCTAGGCCAGGACAGGGGAAGGACTCAACTACACAATCTAAGTGGTCTTTTATTTTTTCATGGAGCAGTCTTTGCTTCTAGGGGGACCAAACTTTACTATACTGCTACATAAATTCTTACCTATGGACCCCTCTAGGCCCAGGTAGACCCCTGGCATTGGACCCCGTTACTCTAGGCCAGGACAGGGAAAGGACCAAATTACACAATCTTAGTGGTCTTTTATTTTTTCATGGACCAGTCTTTGTTTCTACGGGGACCTAACTCAACTATAATGCCACATAACGCCTTACTTGTGGACCCGTCTAGGCCCAGGTAAACCCCTGGCAGGTGGAACACGTTACTCTAGACCAGGACAGGGAAAGGACGCAACTACACAATCTTAAAGGTCTCTTATTTTTTTCATGGACCAGTCTTTGTTTCTAGGGGGACCGAACTTTACTATACTGCCACAAAACGCCTTACTTGTGGACCCCTCTAAGCCCAGGTAGACCCTTTGCAGGTGGACCCCGTTACTCTAGGCCAGGACAGGGAAAGGACTCAACTACACAATCATAGTGGTCTTTGATTTTTTCATGGACCAGTCTTTGTTTCTATGGGGACAAAACTTTACTATACTGCCACATAACGCCTTACTTGTGGACCCCTTTAGACCCAGGTAGACCCCGTTACTCTAGGCCAGGACAGAGAAAGGACCCAACGTCACAATGTAAGTGGTCTTTGATTTTTCAATGGACCAGTTTTTGTTTCTAGAGGGACCAAACTTTACTATACTGCTACATAAAACCTTACCTATGGACCCCTCTAGGCCCAGGTAGACCCCTGGCATTGGAACCCATTACTCTAGGCCAGTACAGGGAAAGGACCCAATTACACAATCTTAGTTGTATTTTATATTTTCATGGACCAGTCTTTGTTTTTAGGGGGACTAAACTTTACTTTACTGCCACATAACGCCTTACTTGTTGACCCGTCTAGGCCCAGGTAAACCGCTGGCAAATGAACCCCGCTACTCAAGGCCAGAGCAGGGAAAGGACCCAACTACACAATCTTAGTGGTCTCTTATTTTTTCATGGACCAGTCTTTGTTTCTAGGGGGACCGAACTTAACTTAACTGCCACATAGCGCCTAACTTGTTGACCCGTCTAGGCCCAGGTAGCCCCTTTGCAGGTGGACCCCGTTACTCTAGGGTTGGACAGGGAAAGGACCCATCTACACATTCAAGTGGTCTTTGATATTTTCATGGACCATTCTTTGTTTCTATGGGGACAAAACTTTACTATTCTGCCACATAACGCCTTACTTATGTACTCCTCTAAGCCTAGATAGACCCCTTGCCGGTGGACCCCGTTACTCTAGGCCAGGACAGGAAAAGGACCAAACTACACAATCTTAGTGGTCTTTGATTTTTTCATGGACCATTCTTTGTTTCTATGGGACCAAACTTTACTATACTGCCACATAACGCCTTACTTGTGGACCCCTCTAGGCCCAGGTAGACCCCTGGCAGGTAGACCTCGTTACTTTAGTTAAGGACTTGAAAAGGACCCAACTACACAATCTAAGTGGTCTTTTTTTTTCATGGAACAGTCTTTGTTTCTAGGGGTGACCAAACTTTACTATACTGTCACATAACGCATTACTTATGGACCCCTCTATCCCCAGGTAAACCCCTGGCTGGTAGACCCCGTTACACTAGGCCAGTACAGGGAAAGGACCCAGCTACACAACACAATCTAAGTGGTCTTTTTTTTTTAGTCTTTTCTAGGGCGGCCAAACTTTACTATACTGCCACATAAGGCCTTACTTGTTGACCCTTCTAGGCCCAGATAGACCCCTAGCAGGTGGACCCCTTTACTCTAGGCCAGAACTGGGAAAGGACCCAACTTCACAGTCTAATTGGTCATTTATTTTTTATAGACCAGTCTTTGTTTCTAGGGGGACCAAATTTTACTATACTGCCAACTATACGCATTACCTGTGGACCCCTCAATACCCAAGTAGACCCCGTTACACTAGGCCAGTACAGGAAAGGACCCAGCTACACAATCTACTTGGTCTTTTATGTTTTAATGGACCATTCTATGTTTCTATGGGGAACAAACTTTACTAAACACCTACATAACATCTTACTGGTGGATCCCTCTAGGCCCATGTAGACCCCTGGCAGGTCAACCCCACTAATCTAGGCCAGGACAGGGGAAGGACTCAACTACACAATCTAAGTGGTCTTTTATTTTTTCATGGAGCAGTCTTTGTTTCTAGGGGGACCAAACTTTACTATACTGCTACATAAATTCTTACCTATGGACCCCTCTAGGCCCAGGTAGACCCCTGGCATTGGACCCCGTTACTCTAGGCCAGGACAGGGAAAGGACCAAATTACACAATCTTAGTGGTCTTTTATATTTTCATGGACCAGTCTTTGTTTCTACGGGGACCAAACTCAACTATACTGCCACATAAAGCCTTACTTGTGGACCCGTCTAGGCCCAGGTAAACCCCTGGCAGGTGGAACACGTTACTCTAGACCAGGACAGGGAAAGGACGCAACTACACAATCTTAAAGGTCTCTTATTTTTTTCATGGACCAGTCTTTGTTTCTAGGGGGACCGAACTTTACTATACTGCCACAAAACGCCTTACTTGTGGACCCCTCTAAGCCCTGGTAGACCCCTTGCAGGTGGACCCCGTTACTCTAGGCCAGGACAGGGAAAGGACTCAACTACACAATCATAGTGGTCTTTGATTTTTTCATGGACCAGTCTTTGTTTCTATGGGGACAAAACTTTACTATACTGCCACATAACGCCTTACTTGTGGACCCCTTTAGACCCAGGTAGACCCCGTTACTCTAGGCCAGGACAGAAAAAGGACCCAACGTCACAATGTAAGTGGTCTTTGATTTTTCAATGGACCTGTTTTTGTTTCTAGGGGGACCAAACTTTACTATACTGCTACATAAAACCTTACCTATGGACCCCTCTAGGCCCAGGTAAACCCCTGGCATTGGACCCCATTACTCCAGGCCAGTACAGGGAAAGGACCCAATTACACAATCTAAGTTGTATTTTATATTTTCATGGACCAGTCTTTGTTTTTAGGGGGACTTAACTTTACTTTACTGCCACATAAGGCCTTACTTGTTGACCCGTCTAGGCCCAGGTAAACCCCTGGCAAAGGGACCCCGCTACTCTAGGCCAGAACAGGGAAAGGACCCAACTACACAATCTTAGTGGTCTCTTATTTTTTTCATGGACCAGTCTTTGTTTCTATGGGGACAAAACTTTACTATTCTGCCACATAACGCCTTACTTATGTACTCCTCTAAGCCTAGATAGACCCCTTGCCGGTGGACCCCGTTACTCTAGGCCAGGACAGGAAAAGGACCAAACTACACAATCTTAGTGGTCTTTTTTTTCATGGATCAGTCTTTGTTTCTAGGGGTGACCAAACTTTACTATACTGCCACATAACGCCTTACTTATGTACTCCTCTAAGCTTAGATAGACCCCCTGCCGGTGGACCCCGTTACTCTAGGCCAGGACAGGAAAAGGACCAAACTTCACAATCTTAGTGGTCTTTGATTTTTTCATGGACCATTCTTTGTTTCTATGGGGACCAAACTTTACTATACTGCCACATAATGCCTTACTTGTGGACCCCTCTAGGCCAAGGTAGACCCCTGACAGGTAGACCTCGTTACTTTAGTTAAGGACTGGGAAAGGACCCAACTACACAATCTAAGTGGTCTTTTTTTTCATGGATCAGTCTTTGTTTATAGGTGTGACCAAACTTTACTATACTGCCACATAACGCATTACTTATGGACCCCTCTATCCCCAGGTAAACCCCTGGCTGGTGGACCCCGTTACTCTAGGCCAGGACAGGGAAAGGACTCAACTACACAATCTAAGTGGTCTTTTATATTTTCATGTACCAGTCTTTGTTTTAAGGGAACCAAACTTTACTATACTGCCACATAACGCCTTACTTGTTGACCCGTCTAGGCCCAGGTAAACCCCATGCAGGTGGACCCCGTTTCTCTAGGCCAGTACAGTGAAAGGACCCAAACTACACAATCTTAGTGGTCTCTTATTTTTTCATGGACCAGTCTTTGTTTCTAGGGGGCCGAACTTTTACTAAATTGCCCCATAACGCCTTACTTGTGGACCCCTTTAAGCCCAGGTAGACCCCTTGCAGGTGGACCCTGTTACTCTAGGCCAGGACAGGGAAAGGACCCAACTACACAATCTTAGTGGTCTCTAATTTTTTTATGGACCAGTCTTTGTTTCTATGGGAACAAAACTTTACTTTACTGCCACATAACGCCTTACTTGTGAACCCCTCTAAGCCCAGGTAGACCCCTGGTAGGTGGACCACGTTATTCTAGGCAAGGACAGGGAAAGGACCCAACTACACAATCTAAGTGGTATTTTATTTTTAATGGTCCTGGTAAAGTAACGGGGTCCACCTGCCAGGGGTCTACATGGGCCTAGAGGGGTCCACAAGTAAGGCGTTATGTGGCAGTATAGTAAAGTTTGCCCCCTAGAAATAAAGACTGGTTCATGGAAAAAGACCACTTAGATTGTGTAATTGGGTCCTTACCCTGTCCTTGTCTAGAGTAACGGGATTCGTTTGCCAGGGGTTTTCCTGGTCCTAGAGGGGCCACAAGTAGGCGTAATTTGGCAGTATTGAAAAGGTTGGTCCCCTACAAACAAAGACTGGTCCATAAAAAAATAAAAGACCACTAAGATTGTGTAGTTGGGTCCTATACCTGTCCAGAACTAGAGTAACGGGATCCACCAGCCAGGTGTCTACCTAGTGATAGAGGGGTCCTCAAGTAAGGCGTTATATGGCAGTATAGTAAAGTTTGGTCACCCAAGAAACAAAGATTGGTCGATGAAAATTAAAACACACTGTCTTTCTGTCTGTCAGTTCGTCAGTCCACATACCTCAGAAGCCCCTATCCTCCTAAACCGCTCAACTGATCACACTTAAATTTATGTAGTTTGGTCCTTTCCCTGTCCTAGTCTAGTGTAACGGGGTCCACCTGCCAGGGGTCTACCTGGGGATAGATGTGTCCACAGGTAAGGTGTTATGTTGCAGTATAGTAAAGTTTAGTGCCCCTAAAAACAAAGACTGGTCCATGAAAAAATCAAAGACCACTAAGATTGTGTAGTTGGGTCCTTTCCCTGTCCTGGCCTAAAGTAACGGGGTCCACCTGCCAGGCTTCTACCTGATCCTAGAGGGGTCCACAAGTAAGGTGTTATGTGGCAGTATAGTAAGTTAAGTCCCCTTAGAAAAAATGACTGGTCCATGAAAAAATAAAAGACCACTTAGATTGTGTAGTTGGGTCCCTTTTCTGTCCTGGCCTAGAGTAACGGGGTCCATCTGCCAGGCTTTGCTCGGGGATAGATGGGTCCACAAGTAAGACGTTATGTTGCAGTATAGTAAAGTTTGGTCTCCCTAGAATCATAGATTGGTTCATGAAAAAATAAAACACCACTTAGATAGTGTAGTTGGGTTCTTTCCCTGTTCTGGCCTAGAGTAACGGGGTCCAGCTGCTAGGCTTCTACCTGATCCTAGAGGGGTCCACAAGTAAGGTGTTATGTGGCAGTATAGTAAAGTTTAGTCCCCCTAGAAAAAATGACTGGTCCATGAAAAAATAAAAGACCACTTAGATTGTGTAGTTGGGTCCTTTCTCTGTCCTGGCCTAGATTAACGGGGTCCATCTGCCAGGCTTTTACCCGGGGATATATGGGTCCACAAGTAAGACGTTATGTTGCAGTATAGTAAAGTTTTGTCCCCATGAATCATAGATTGGTTCATGAAAAAATAAAACACCACTTAGATTGTGTAGTTGGGTCCTTTCCTTTCCCTGTCCAGGCCTAGAGTAACGGGGTCCACCTGCCAGAGGTCTACCTCGGGATAAAGGGGTACACAAGTAAGGCGTTATGTGGCAGTATAGTAAAGTTTGGTCCCCCTTGAAACAAAGATTGGTTCATGAAAAATTAAAACACCCTGTCTGTCTGTCTGTCCGTCAGTCCACATACCTAATAAGCTCTTCTTGTCCTAAACCGCTCAACCGATCACACTTAGATTTATGTAGTTGGGTTCTTTTCCTGTCCTGGTCTAGAGTAAAGTAGTTTACCTGCCAGGGGTATACCTGGGCCTAGAGGGGTCCACAAGTAAAACGTTATGTGAGAGTATAGTAAAGTTTTCCCCTTAGAAATAAAGACTGGTTCATGAAAAAAAGACCACTTAGATTGTGCAGTTTGGTCCTTCCCCTGTCCTGGCCTAAAGTAGTGGGGTCCATCTGCCAGGGGTCTACCTGGGCCTAGAGGAGTCCACAAGTAAGGCGTTATTTGGCAGTAAAGTAAAGTTTGGTCCCGCTGGAAACAAAAACTGGTCCATGAAAAAATAAAAGACCACTTAGATTGTGTAGTTGGGTCCTTTCCCTGTCCTGGCCTAGAGAAACAGGTCCATCTGCCATGGGTCTACCTGGGCCTAGAGGGGTCCACGAGTAAGGCATAATACAAAGCTCTACAAAAAACTCAATATAATAATATATTATAATGACCCCTCATAGGAGTTATGGTTCCTTAAATGTCAAAATAACTGTTTATAATTTATATAACTGGCAAACTATAGAAAACAAGAAACAGCTTTCGATTGCTTTTTATGTTCAGGTAATTCGAACTTGACAATTTAATGCATTTACTTAATCGATGTAGACAGGTGACCCCTACGGTGGCAGAATGCGGCCATGAGAAAAAAAATAATATCGCATTCCCTCGTGATACCATCACGTTCCCTCAAGATAGTTATTGCGTTCCCTCAAGATAATTGTCTCGTTCCCTCAAGATAATTATCTGGTTCCCTTAAGATAACATCACGTTCCCTCAAAATAACATCGCTTTCCCTCAAAATAATTATTGCGTTCCCTCAAGATAATTATCTCGTTCCCTCAAGATAGCATCGCCTTCCCTTGAGGAAACGCGATAACTTTCCTGAGGAAACGAGATGTTATCTTGAGGGAATGCAATAATTATTTTGAGGGAACGCAATTACTTTTTTGAGGGAACGCGATGTTATCTTGAGGGAACGCGATAACTATCTTGAGGGAACGAGAAAATTATCTTGAGGAAACGCGATGTTATCTTGAGGGAACGTGATGTTTTCACGAGGGAACATGATGTTATCTTGCGAGAATGTGATAGTATCACGTGGGAACATGATATTTTTTTTCTCATGGCCGCATTCTGCCACCAAACTTATAGGCCTGTAATGTAAAAAAAACCCATTTAAGTCAGGTAAGCGATTCAGGCTCCTAAGAGCCTCTTGTTCTTTGTGTTATTGCATGGAAAGAAAATAAACAGAAACTAGATATCAGGGAGATGGCAGCCATCTCTAAGGGTCCCGCTAGTTGAACCCTGTACTTCGGGGACCAATATGGACCCGGTATTTCTTTTTGACACATGTGGTCAATGGCGGATGGACTATAAACTTTTGATACGGATCAAGCATTCTGCGAGTATTGCAAAACAATACATAGTACCCTAATGGCCACATATTTCAATTTTCAAATACATGAAGTCATAACTCTCATAAAAATCTGTGGACCGGAACAAAACATAAACTTGATCTTTAACTTTTCATGATAGGCTCACATACCAAACAAACAGTTCATTATTTGCAATCGTTAAGAAAACTGAAATTTCAGTGAATTTTCCAAGTTCAAAGGGCTAAAACGCCCATACAAATTTGCGGACCGGAACGCGTAAAAATGAACTGTAACTCATCATACTTGACTCACGTACAAAATATTAGCCCAATGTCTGCAAGCGTATGGAAAAATTGCAGAAACTGATTTTGCTACGGACGGACGGACGGGCTGATTACTATAGTGCATGATTGGGCCCTAAAAAGAAAAATAATCATGTACATGACGTAACACAGGGCATGATAACAATGTCTCAATAACGAAGATTACCAATCATGACACCATGGAATCCCTCTCAGACCCCCTGAGGTACCAAATTCTTGGTCTTATCAAATAGAGTAATAATAGATATCGTTATAGGATAGAGATCCAAGTGGTTTTCAAAAAGTGTAGTAATTAGCATTCGGTCATTTGAGTGTGGTTGGGCGTGACCCCTCAGATCCCTTGCCTCTAAGATACCAAATGCTTCGTCTTGTCATAAGGAGCAAAAATATAAAAGTATATGGCTCAAGGGTGGGGATCTAAATGGTTTTCAAGATATAAAGCATTTTGTCATTTGATAGGGGTGGGGCATGATCCCATCAGAGCCCTCCTTTTTGTATCAAATGCTTTGTCTTGTCATCAGGAGTATTACTATATATAATTATTGGACGTATGAATTAGGTTTTTACCTATCAAACAGAGATCAGATTTTGAGGTGTATGGAGGGGTGCGTCGCGGCACTGCTTTTGGGCCCCCTTCTCTTGAAAAATGTCAAGTTAGAAGCTTAAAGGCAACACCTCATATGATACTGCCATTAAGCAAAATTTGATTGATATCGGAAGTATTAAGTACAAAAGTGCCCAGGACAAAGCTGGCGGTGCAAGAGATAAGATGAAGAATAATAATGAGAAGGAAAAAGCGCAACAAAAATTATAAAAGGCTCAAACTTTGTTTTGGAGATTTAATTAAGGCACTTGAAATTACAAGTCAAAATAATAAAATTTCGGGGATAAGCGCAAGGTGAGTTTTTAGGGTTAGTCACTGATAATATTTATCTGCGACTATCCCCGAAATTTCGGGGATAGTCGTATTTCGGGGATAGTCGCCCCACAGACGTCTCAACGAACTCGTCGATCATCTTCATCTAGATAAAGAATATTATCTTCATTAACGTACGACATTACTATGTGTAGCTATTTTATTTAAACCAAGAAGTACTCACGCTGTAAACAACCTTTTCAATATGAAGCACGATAATAAAGTAAAACCTAAAACATCGCTACAACAAAACGTAAGCGACTTCAAAATACAAAAATATTTCTCTATCGAGAATGATAGCTATGTGATACCCGAATGAGCCGAAAGGCGATAATGTATAAGAATAAATATAATGACTCAGCAAATTCAAGAAAATCTAGTTTAGTGCATTTTTTCTCGAACTTGACCCTCAATGATAAAAGACTTTTTACAAGCTTTCTAAAAAATAAAATGGCAGGTCATCTTTCATTTCTTACAAATGTATTTTGCAATACTACTTTGCTCTGGCTTATTGGCGTTTCGCAGTTTTATTATTCGAGGTTTTTCATTGACGTAAAGTCAGACACAATTTAAGCTGTTTTTTTATGAACGTAGATTTTGGTGGAGAAATATTTGTATTGTCAATTTGTACAAGTTAATGTGAAGATACAGTACACAAGAATAACAGTACTGTAATAACATGGACGCACTTTTAATTATAGACCTAATTTTTTCTTGTAATTATTTTTGTTGCAGTGAATACATGCTCTTACAAAAATTGTCCATCTGAGTTCGTGACAATTAGTTAAAATATCCTAGGTTAAAACGATAAAGACTATTGCGTGTCTTTAATATTCGCGAAAATCTCTTATAATCAAATGATTTTTTGTGTGTGTATTTACAGCATTTTTAAATGTTCTTGTAAAATTTTGATGTTATGATTTAAAGTAAAGAAAAACAAAATTACAACAAAGTTCCAGACAAAAGAGATTCAACAAAGTCAAAGTCAATAAAGAGATGTGTGTGAATTTAGTTAGTGTACATGATACCGTCCTCGGTAATAATACACAATAGACACAGCAATCGACAAAATGTAACGTTGGGAAAAGAATGATGTAGTACTTGTCTGAAGCGGGAATGGCCTTAACCCATTTTCTATATGTGCTCATCAATGCTAATAATATAGGCCGGGGGCAAAAGCTTTTACCCTCCCCCAAATACATTTTGAAAAATTGTCCAAGTGGCAATTGCTTCCGGCCCTAGTTTCATAAAACATCTCAAATTTGAGATTTCCTCAAATCCTTCCTCAACTGAGATTTCTTGCAATTTCATTGGTGAATATTTGAGTTGAGGTCAGATTTGAGGAAATCTCAAATTTGAGATGTTTTATGAAACTAGGGCCTGATACTTTGTTAATAGTTTACTTTTTTCAGCTTAAGCCTATTATTCATTTCTTCGGTTTACTTAAAAGTACTAGTAGAACGTTTAAGCCGAAAACAGTTGATGTCTTTTTCTGTTATCATTCTTTATCAAAGAATGATTAAAGGCTTTATTGCCTTCCATGTTTTTTAATATTCTGCTGACATGACACAGCTGGTTTTTGGCCTCATAAATAATGTTTGGCCTCCGGAATAGGCCTCCGGAATAATGGTCTTACGTTTATTTATCTAAAGACCTTATTTATGAATGAATGAGTAATATCCACTATTTGTTATATCCGTTTTTCTCAGAAGAAGACCAAGGTTTAAGATTTTAGGTCGTATACGTGGTTTGATTAAGTGGACTACAAATCATAGGTAAAGATTTAAAATGCAAAGTGTTTCCATCTATAGGAATTTATTACTGTAAATTGACAGAATTTAAACGCAAAGATGGGAAGTTGAGTACTAGTTAATACTTTTAATTTTGAATTTATCATACTAAAAGAAATATTCTTTTCCTGTATTTTCCTATCGACTGAAACATATAACCAAGTCCGAAAATGGACTTTTTGTCCTCTGTCTGAGTGACCCAATTGTCTTAAACATTCATACGTCACTTCCAAAAAACAGGGGTACAAATGGGGCAATTCGAATGTCGAAAATCCAAAATCTCAATGACCAAGCCACTAAACACGACCGAGAACAACACAAAAACATAAAATATCAACTGATTATTATCGGCAACGCTTTATCAAGGATATCATGTATCCCTCAAGATTTTGGAAATACGTAAAATTCATGACCTTAAGTGGAAAGGATATTGATCTTTTTAGAGCCAAAATGTGCCTGTCCTAAGCCAGGAATCTTTACGCGATTTTTTCTATATTGACATACTCACATTTCTTCCAGATTGCATTAATGTGTAATAATTGCGCAAATACCCCCACCTGTTTGGGTGGTTTGATCGCACGATGGATATCACGCTAGGATTCCAGAATCATTCCACATATAATTTATATGTGAACAGTTCTTCCAGAGTCAATACGCGATGATTGCGTTATGAAAATGAAGTGTGAACACGGTATATGTTCTAGCTTTGCATCTTGAAATTGGCCATCATTGAATACTTTTTACAAAGCAATATTACAATCGTTACGCTTTTTACTTAATTCCTATCGTCATCTTACTTTTCTTATATACCGGGGTATACACAATGTTAATGTTTTAGCAACAAAACTTTGCTCTTTCGCAGCTTTATCATTTGGCGTGTAACGTCTGTGACACAAAAACTGCTATACTCTAAGGGTGGTATCTTTATCAAGAAAGAAGTAGGGGCGATAAAGCCTGTTTTGGCCTAAAATTTTACAAAAATTCTCAACCTTTAAATACTGTCGTCATATGTTGATAAAATATTTATTGAATTGATCAAAATGAAAAACCAAATATATTTTTTTTCAGTTTTCAATATACGTTTTGATATAATTTTCTTCAATTTTCAGCATTTTTTAAGATACATTTTGGACTAGAAAAGTGTCGACGTACATGGAAACTACTAAATATCTTTAATATGGTTTATGTTAATCTACTCTAAAAATAACTTTTTTCTCGTGTACAGACGATGTTGTCTGGTCCAAAGTGTAACTTTAAAACGAACAAACATTCTTTTTATATTTTTTTATTTTTGATAAAATCACTAGAATTAAGACGTCATTATGACGCTATAATTTTGAAATGTCATGTTTTCCTTTAAGCAGAGTTTACACTATATGGTAGCAAGAAATGTACACTTTTGCATAACTTTCATATATTTAGGCTAAACAGAGCAACAGTATCTATAAGCAAAGTTCACCACGGTATATGTTCACGAGCATACCGGACATTCACCACCGTACAGGTTAAAATAAAATTAGTTTCATTCCCCGTTAAGAGCATCCTCATGGAAAAGTTAAGTTTAATATAAAATAAAGTAATAAAATCTATATGTACAAAAATGAATTGATGTTTTAGGATGTAACCTGTTATTTCACTGTTCTATAGTACTCGTTTTATATTATTATCTTACAGCTAAATTTTGTAAGTAAAAATGTAATATAAAACAAGGAAATGTGTCAAGATGACACTGATGCCCCGCTGGCAAATTAAATAAAACTGTTATTTTTACCAAATTTGCTAAGGCCAAGGGCCCTAATTTGGGTCAAAATCAGTGGACCGGAACGAAACTCGAACTTGACCTGTAACTCATCATGGTAGACTCACATACCCAAAATCTTTTGAATATATGCAAGGATGTGGAAAAAAAGTGCGGAAAACTTTTTTTTTTTACAAAATTTGCTAAGTCCAAGGGCCGTAATTTAGGTCAAAATCAGTGGACCGGAACGAAACTCGAACTTGACCTGTAACTCATCATGGTAGACTCACATACCAAAAATCTTTTGAATATATGCAAGGATGTGGAAAAAAAGTGCGGAAAACTTTTTTTTTACAAAATTTGCTAAGTTCAAGGGCCGTAATTTAGGTCAAAATCAGTGGACCGGAACGAAACTCGAACTTGACCTGTAAAAAGTTGGCGGGGCATAAAAAACATAGAACCTTTCACTGAGGCATTAACTCGAATAATTCAAGCCATTTCCGTCTTCGTATACTTCGGCGGAATGTAATGACCGTAGGGAGTGAAAGATAACGGCTGAATTATTCGGGTTACTGAGGCATTTGCTTTTGATTATTTATATAAACATGCATTATACATATTATTTTATCTAGATTTGAAATATGAATAAGATTCTTTTCGAAAAGCAAGTTTAATAGTGTATTCATTGTCGGTTTATCAATTAATGCGTCTTGTAATCTATTTCTATCCAAGCTTTTATTTTGTGATGATTGTCCGTGCATCGAAAATGGAATTAAAATTTTAAAAAAAGGTTACATGCTTAAAAATTATAACTTTATTCTCATTAACCAATATTAAAAAGGTTCAGAGAAATAACATTTAAATACATACGAATACTACAAATACATGTAATAAATTGTTTGGAAACACGTTACAATGTAAATGATCTTGAATCCCAATACAAGTAATCAGTTTAAGTTGATTATGATGATCGAACATTAATCCCATAATAAATTGATTTGTCAGCCCAGCTGCACAAGCATTTTATGTTTCACATGTCTATGACACTCTCTTATCCAATTATTATTTCTTCATGTTAAACCGAGCGTGTTATGTACATAACTGTATAATAAATTTCATGAACCAATTTTCCGACTCTCACTTGACACCATTAGCGAGGTTGGTCTCAAGGAAAGATGTTAGTCCTTCGGAAGGAACGAAAAATGATGTCCCTGGTATGTGGAGAGCAATACCCCATGCACGTAAAAGAACCCTTTGTAGAGTTGATAAGAGGAGGCTCAAAGGGGGCCGCTACACAGGCCACACTCTAAAACTCCTAGCTGGAGAGGGATTCACGTAAGCATAAGTCTAGCTTGTTTCCCAATCCAGGGTGAATAAATATGTTTAAAGAAACTGAATAAAAAATTGCCCGTTAGCTTACTTACAAAAATGGCATCGTTCAGAAGTAGAAACGGGACAATGTAGTTTCAAAATCTCGTATATTGTGTTTCACACATTTTCTCTTTATAATTTGAAAAACTAATATGATGTTTAACTATTTTTTAGACTTAACGTGCCCGGAGGGGGGGGAATGATCTCCTATTTAGCGCATACCTATGTGTCGATGGGTGTCAAACCTGGACCTCTTCATGACGTAAAAAAACATACAAAACCATACAGATATTTATTATAATGACATGTTCAAAAGGGAAGAGGTGTTTTATACAGTTTTAAGGACATATTAACGAAGACACAGGTGTTTTTAACAGCTTTTAAAGAAGATATGTTCACGGAGATCAAGATATTTTATACAGTTTATAAGGACATGTTAACGAGGGTACAGGTCTCTTACATAGATTATGTTTAGGAGAGTATTGGCGTTTTATACCGTTTAAAAGGTCATGTTCACGAGAGTACAGGTCTGTTATACAGTTTATAAGGACATATTCACGAGGGTACAGGTGCTTTATATACAGTTTATAATGAAATGTTCACGAGGGTACAGGTGCTTTATACAGTTTATAAGAACATATTCACGAGGGTACAGGTGTTTTATAGAGTTTATAAGGACATATTCACGAGCTAGGGTATAGGTGTTTAATACAGTTTATAATGAAATGTTCACGAGGGTACAGGTGTTTTATACAATTTGTAAGGACATGTTCACGAGGGTACAGGTGTTTTATACAGTTTATAAGGACATATTCACGAGGGTACAGGTGTTTTATAGAGTTTATAATGAAATGTTCACGAGGGTACAGGTGTTTTATACAGTTTATAATGACATGTTCACGTGGGTACAGGTCTGTTATACCGTTAAAAAGGACATGTTCACGAGGGTAAAGGTCTGTTATACCGTTAAAAAGGACATGTTCACGAGGGTACATGTCTTTTATACAGTTAATAAGGACATATTCACGATGGTACAGGTCTGTTATACCGTTTAAAAGGACATGTTCACGAGGGTACAGGTGTTTTATACAGTTTATAAGGACATATTCACGAGGGTACATGTGCTTTATACAGTTTATAATAAAATGTTCACGAGGGTACAGGTGCTTTATACAGTTTATAAGAATATATTCACGAGGGTACAGGTGTTTTATAGAGTTTATAAGGACATATTCACGAGGGTACAGGTGTTTTATACAGTTTATAAGGACATATTCACGAGGTACAGGTGTTTTATAGAGTTTATAAGGACATATTCACGAGGATACAGGTGTTTTATACAGTTTATAAGGACATATTCACGAGGGTATAGGTGTTTTATAGAGTTTATAAGGACATATTCAGGAGGGTACAGGTGTTTTATACAGTTTATAAGGACATATTCACGATAGTATAGTTGTTTAATACAGTTTTTAAGGACATATTCACGAGGGTACAGGTGTTTTATACAGTTTATAAGGACATATTCACGAGGGTATAGGTGTTTTATACAGTTTTAATGAAATGTTCACGAGGATACAGGTGTTTTATACAGTTTATAATGACATGTTCACGAGGGTACAGGTGCTTTATACAGTTTATAATGACATGTTCACGAGGGTACAGGTGCTTTATACAGTTTATAAGAACATATTCACGAGGATGCAGGTGTTTTATAGAGTTTATAAGGACATATTCACGAGGGTACAGGTGTTTAATACAGTTTATAATGAAATGTTCACGAGGGTACAGGTGTTTTTTACAGTATATAAGAACATATTCACGAGGGTACAGGTGTTTTATAGAGTTTATAAGGACATATTCACGAGCTAGGGTATAGGTGTTTAATACAGTTTATAATGAAATGTTCACGAGGGTACAGGTGTTTTATACAGTTTATAATGAAATGTTCACGAGGGTACAGGTGCTTTATACAGTTTATAAGGACATATTCACGAGGGTACAGGTGTTTTATAGAGTTTATAATGAAATGTTCACGAGGGTACAGGTGTTTTATACAATTTGTAAGGACATATTCACGAGGGTACAGGTGTTTTATACAGTTTATAAGGACATATTCACGAGGGTACAGGTGTTTTATACAGTTTATAAGGACATATTCACGAGGGTACAGGTGTTTTATAGAGTTTATAATGAAATGTTCACGAGGGTACAGGTGTTTTATACAGTTTATAATGACATGTTCACGTGGGTACAGGTCTGTTATACCGTTAAAAAGAACATGTTCACGAGGGTAAAGGTCTGTTATACCGTTAAAAAGGACGTGTTCACGAGGGTACATGTCTTTTATACAGTTAATAAGGACATATTCACGATGGTACAGGTCTGTTATACCGTTTAAAAGGACATGTTCACGAGGGTACAGGTGTTTTATACAGTTTATAAGGACATATTCACGAGGGTACAGGTGCTTTATACAGTTTATAATAAAATGTTCACGAGGGTACAGGTGCTTTATACAGTTTATAAGGACATATTCACGAGGGTACAGGTGTTTTATAGAGTTTATAAGGACATATTCACGAGGGTACAGGTGTTTTATACAGTTGATAAGGACATATTCACGAGGTACAGGTGTTTTATAGAGTTTATAAGGACATATTCACGAGGGTACAGGTGTTTTATACAGTTTATAAGGACATATTCACGATAGTATAGTTGTTTAATACAGTTTTTAAGGACATATTCACGAGGGTACAGGTGTTAAAGAGATTTAATGAAATGTTCACGAGGATACAGGTGTTTTATACAGTTTATAATGACATGTTCACGAGGGTACAGGTGCTTTATACAGTTTATAATGACATGTTCACGAGGGTACAGGTGCTTTATACAGTTTATAAGAACATATTCACGAGGATGCAGGTGTTTTATAGAGTTTATAAGGACATATTCACGAGGGTACAGGTGTTTAATACAGTTTATAATGAAATGTTCACGAGGGTACAGGTGTTTTTTTACAGTATATAAGAACATATTCACGAGGGTACAGGTGTTTTATAGAGTTTATAAGGACATATTCACGAGGGTACAGGTGTTTAATACAGTTTATAATGAAATGTTCACGATGGTACAGGTGCTTTATACAGTTTATAAGGACATATTCACGAGGGTACAGGTGTTTTATACAGTTTATAAGGACATATTCACGAGGGTATAGGTGTTTAATACAGTTTATAATGAAATGTTCACGAGGGTACAGGTGTTTTATACAGTTTATAATGAAATGTTCACGAGGGTACAGGTGCTTTATACAGTTTATAAGGACATATTCACGAGGGTATAGGTGATTAATACAGTTTATAAGGACATATTCACGAGGGTACAGGTGCTTTATACAGTTTATAAGGACATATTCACGAGGGTACAGGTGTTTTATACAGTTTATAATGACATGTTCACGAGGGTACAGGTCTGTTATATCGTTAAAAAGGACATGTTCACGAGGGTACAGGTCTGTTATACCGTTAAAAAGGACATGTTCACGAGGGTACAGGTGTTTTTTTACAGTATATAAGAACATATTCACGAGGGTACAGGTGTTTTATAGAGTTTATAAGGACATATTCACGAGGGTACAGGTGTTTAATACAGTTTATAATGAAATGTTCACGAGGGTACAGGTGCTTTATACAGTTTGTAAGGACATATTTACGAGGATAGAGTTGTTTTATAGAGTTTATAAGGACATATTCACGAGGGTACAGGTGTTTTATACAGTTTATAAGGACATATTCACGAGGGTATAGTTGTTTGATACAGTTTTAAAGGACATATTCACGAGGGTACAGGTGTTTTATACAGTTTTAATGAAATGTTCACGAGGAAACAGGTGTTTTATACAGTTTATAATGACATGTTCACGTGGGTACAGGTCTGTTATACCGTTAAAAAGGACATGTTCACCAGGATAAAGGTCTGTTATACCGTTAAAAAGGACATGTTCACGAGGGTACATGTCTGTTATACAGTTAAGAAGGACATATTCACGAGGGTACAGGTCTGTTTACCGTTTAAAAGGACATGTTCACGAGGGTACAGGTGTTTTATACAGTTTATAAGGACATATTCACGAGGGTACATGTGTTTTATAGAGTTTATAAGGACATATTCACGAGGATGCAGGTGTTTTATAGAGTTTATAAGGACATATTCACGAGGGTACAGGTGTTAAATACAGTTTATAATGAAATGTTCACGAGGGTACAGGTGTTTTTTACAGTATATAAGAACATATTCACGAGGGTACAGGTGTTTTATAGAGTTTATAAGGACATATTCACGAGGGTACAGGTGTTTAATACAGTTTATAATGAAATGTTCACGAGGGTACAGGTGTTTTTTTACAGTATATAAGAACATATTCACGAGGGTACAGGTGTTTTATAGAGTTTATAAGGACATATTCACGAGGGTACAGGTGTTTAATACAGTTTATAATGAAATGTTCACGATGGTACAGGTGCTTTATACAGTTTATAAGGACATATTCACGAGGGTACAGGTGTTTTATACAGTTTATAAGGACATATTCACGAGGGTATAGGTGTTTAATACAGTTTATAATGAAATGTTCACGAGGGTACAGGTGTTTTATACAGTTTATAATGAAATGTTCACGAGGGTACAGGTGCTTTATACAGTTTATAAGGACATATTCACGAGGGTATAGGTGATTAATACAGTTTATAAGGACATATTCACGAGGGTACAGGTGCTTTATACAGTTTATAAGGACATATTCACGAGGGTACAGGTGTTTTATACAGTTTATAATGACATGTTCACGAGGGTACAGGTCTGTTATATCGTTAAAAAGGACATGTTCACGAGGGTACAGGTCTGTTATACCGTTAAAAAGGACATGTTCACGAGGGTACAGGTGTTTTTTTACAGTATATAAGAACATATTCACGAGGGTACAGGTGTTTTATAGAGTTTATAAGGACATATTCACGAGGGTACAGGTGTTTAATACAGTTTATAATGAAATGTTCACGAGGGTACAGGTGCTTTATACAGTTTGTAAGGACATATTTACGAGGATAGAGTTGTTTTATAGAGTTTATAAGGACATATTCACGAGGGTACAGGTGTTTTATACAGTTTATAAGGACATATTCACGAGGGTATAGTTGTTTGATACAGTTTTAAAGGACATATTCACGAGGGTACAGGTGTTTTATACAGTTTTAATGAAATGTTCACGAGGAAACAGGTGTTTTATACAGTTTATAATGACATGTTCACGTGGGTACAGGTCTGTTATACCGTTAAAAAGGACATGTTCACCAGGATAAAGGTCTGTTATACCGTTAAAAAGGACATGTTCACGAGGGTACATGTCTGTTATACAGTTAAGAAGGACATATTCACGAGGGTACAGGTCTGTTTACCGTTTAAAAGGACATGTTCACGAGGGTACAGGTGTTTTATACAGTTTATAAGGACATATTCACGAGGGTACATGTGTTTTATAGAGTTTATAAGGACATATTCACGAGGATGCAGGTGTTTTATAGAGTTTATAAGGACATATTCACGAGGGTACAGGTGTTAAATACAGTTTATAATGAAATGTTCACGAGGGTACAGGTGTTTTTTACAGTATATAAGAACATATTCACGAGGGTACAGGTGTTTTATAGAGTTTATAAGGACATATTCACGAGGGTACAGGTGTTTAATACAGTTTATAATGAAATGTTCACGATGGTACAGGTGCTTTATACAGTTTATAAGGACATATTCACGAGGGTACAGGTGTTTTATACAGTTTATAAGGACATATTCACGAGGGTATAGGTGTTTAATACAGTTTATAATGAAATGTTCACGAGGGTACAGGTGTTTTATACAGTTTATAATGAAATGTTCACGAGGTTACAGGTGCTTTATACAGTTTATAAGGACATATTCACGAGGGTATAGGTGATTAATACAGTTTATAAGGACATATTCACGAGGGTACAGGTGCTTTATACAGTTTATAAGGACATATTCACGAGGGTACAGGTGTTTTATACAGTTTATAATGACATGTTCACGAGGGTACAGGTCTGTTATATCGTTAAAAAGGACATGTTCACGAGGGTACAGGTCTGTTATACCGTTAAAAAGGACATGTTCACGAGGGTGCAGGTGTTTTTTACAGTATATAAGAACATATTCACGAGGGTACAGGTGTTTTATAGAGTTTATAAGGACATATTCACGAGGGTACAGATGTTTAATACAGTTTATAATGAAATGTTCACGAGGGTACAGGTGCTTTATACAGTTTGTAAGGACATATTTACGAGGATAGAGTTGTTTTTATAGAGTTTATAAGGACATATTCACGAGGGTACAGGTGTTTTATACAGTTTATAAGGACATATTCACGAGGGTATAGTTGTTTGATACAGTTTTTAAGGACATATTCACGAGGGTACAGGTGTTTTATACAGTTTTAATGAAATGTTCACGAGGAAACAGGTGTTTTATACAGTTTATAATGACATGTTCACGTGGGTACAGGTCTGTTATACCGTTAAAAAGGACATGTTCACCAGGATAAAGGTCTGTTATGCCGTTAAAAAGGACATGTTCACGAGGGTACATGTCTGTTATACAGTTAAGAAGGACATATTCACGAGGGTACAGGTGTGTTTACCGTTTAAAAGGACATGTTCACGAGGGTACAGGTGTTTTATACAGTTTATAAGGACATATTCACGAGGGTACAGGTGTTTTATAGAGTTTATAAGGACATATTCACGAGGGTACAGGTGTTTTATAAAGTTTATAAGGACATATTCACGAGGGTACAGGTGTTTAATACAGTTTATAAGGACATATTCACGAGGGTACAGGTGTTTTTTACAGTTTATAAGGACATATTCACGAGGATACAGGTGCTTTATACAGTTTATAATGAAATGTTCACAAGGGTACAGGTGTTTTATAGAGTTTATAAGGACATATTCACGAGGGTACAGGTGTTTTATACAGTTTATAAGAACATGTTCACGAGGGTACAGGTGTTATATAGAAGTTATAAGGACATATTCACGAGAGTACAGGTGTTTTATAGAGTTTGTAAGAACATATTCACGAGGGTATAGGTGTTTTATACAGTTTATAATAAAATGTTCACGAGGATACAGGTGCTTTATACAGTTTATAAGAACATATTCACGAGGGTGCAGGTGTTTTATAGAGTTTATAAGGACATATTTACGAGGGTACAGGTGTTTAATACAGTTTATTATGAAATGTTCACGAGGGTACAGGTGTTTCTTACAGTATATAAGAACATATTCACGAGGGTACAGGTGTTTTATAGAGTTTATAAGGACATATTTACGAGGGAATAGGTGTTTAATACAGTTTATAATGAAATGTTCACGAGGGTACAGGTGTTTTATACAGTTTATAATGAAATGTTCACGAGGGTACAGGTGCTTTATACAGTTTATAAGGACATATCCACGAGGGTATAGGTGATTAATACAGTTTATAAGGACATATTCACGAGGGTACAGGTGTTTTTTACAGTTTATAAGGACACATTCACGAGGGTACAGGTGTTTAATAGAGTTTATAAGGACATATTCACGACGGTTCAGGTGTTTAGTATAGTTTATAATGAAATGTTCACGAGGGTACAGGTGCTTTATACAGTTTATAAGGACATATTCACGAGGATACAGGTGCTTTATACAGTTTATAAGGACATATTCACGAGGGTACAGGTGTTTTATAGAGTTTATAAGGATATATTCACGAGGGTACAGGTGTTTTATACAGTGTATAAGGACATATTCACGAGGGTACAGGTGTTTTATAGAGTTTATAAGGACACATTCACGAGGGTACAGGTGTTTAATAGAGTTTATAAGGACATATTCACGACGGTTCAGGTGTTTAGTATAGTTTATAATGAAATGTTCACGAGGGTACAGGTGTTTTATAGATTTTATAAGGACATATTCACGAGGGTACAGGTGTTTTATACAGTGTATAAGGACATATTCACGAGGGTACAGGTGTTTTATAGAGTTTATAAGGATATATTCACGAGGGTACAGGTGTTTTATACAGTGTATAAGGACATATTCACGAGGGTACAGGTGTTTTATAGAGTTTATAATGAAATGTTCACGAGGGTACAGGTGTTTAATACAGTTTATAATGAAATGTTCACGAGGGTACAGGTGCTTTATACAGTTTATAAGAACATATTCACGAGGATGCAGGTGTTTTATAGAGTTTATAAGGATATATTCACGAGGGTACAGGTGTTTTATACAGTGTATAAGGACATATTCACGAGGGTACAGGTGTTTTATAGAGTTTATAAGGACATATTCACGAGGATACAGGTGCTTTATACAGTTTATAAGGACATATTCACGAGGGTACAGGTGTTTTATAGAGTTTATAAGGATATATTCACGAGGGTACAGGTGTTTTATACAGTTTATAAGGACATATTCACGAGGATACAGGTGTTTTATAGAGTTTATAAGGACATATTCACGAGGGTACAGGTGTTTTATACAGTTTATAAGGACATATTCACGAGGATACAGGTGTTTTATAGAGTTTATAAGGACATATTCACGAGGGTACAGATGTTTAATACAGTTTATAATGAAATGTTCACGAGGATACAGGTGCTTTATACAGTTTATAAGGACATATTCACGAGGGTACAGGTGTTTTATAGAGTTTATAAGGACATATTCACGAGGGTACAGGTGTTTTATACAGTTTATAAGGACATATTCACGAGGGTACAGGTCGGTTATACAGTTTAAAATGATTTAAAATGACATGTTCATGAGGGTACAGGTGCTTTATACAGTTTATAAGGAAATATTCACGAGGGTACATGTGTTTTATACAGTTTTAATGAAATGTTCACGAGGATACAGGTGTTTTATACAGTTTATAATGACATGTTCACGAGGGTACAGGTCTGTTATACCGTTAAAAAGGACATGTTCACCAGAGTACAGGTCTGTTATACTGTTTAAAAGAACATATTCACAAGGTTAATGGTGCTTTTTACAGTTTATAAGGACATATTCAAGAGGGTACAGGTGTTTTATACAGTTTAAAAGGATATGTTCTAGAGGGTACAGGTCTCTAATACAATATAAAATGACATGTTATCGATGGCACAGGCGTTTTATACCGTTTAAAAGGACAAGTTATAAACTGTATATAAGTTGGATACCCTCGTGAACATTACCATAGAGATTGTATATAAGACCGATACTCTTGTTTATGTGACCACAGAAACTGTATACAAGACCGATATCCTCCTGAACATGTCCATAGAAACTGTATATAAGACCGATACCTCGTGAACATGACCATAGAAACTGTATACAAGACCTGTATCCTCGTGAACATGATCATAGAAACTGTATACCCTGTTACATGACCATAGAAACTGTATACAAGACCGATATCCTCGTGAACATGACCTTAGAAATTATATATAAGACCGATAACCTCGTGAACATAGCCATAGAACCTGTATATAAGACCGATACCCTCGTGAACATGACCATAGAACCATAGAACATGACCATAGAACTCTTCCGGAGCACCTGAGTTCACTCTTGTTTCGACTGGAGTTCGCGTTGTTGATTGATATTCAGTTATTTTGTGTTTCCATGTTTTACATGTTGTCTGTTTTTGTCCCGTTCTTGTTGGTGTTTACTGGTTTTGTCTCTGCCCTTTCGGACTTTTGATATTCGGATACCCCATTGGTACCTCTGCTTCCTGTATATATGACATGTACCCTCGTGAACATGACTATAGAACGCGTATATAAGACCCGTACCATCGTGTACATGACTATAGAAACTGTATATAAGACTGATACCCTCGTGAACATGACCATAGAGATTGTATGTAAACCGATACCCTCGTTAACATGACCATAGAAACTGCATATAAGACCTGTACCCTAGTGAACATGGCCATATAAGCTCTATTCAAGACCTGTATCTTCGTGAACATAATCATAGAGACTGTATATAAGACCGATAGACTCGTGCACATGACCACAGAAACTGTAAGTAAGACCGATACCTCCGTGAACATTACCATATAAACTGTATATAAGACCTGTACCCTCGTGAACATGGCCATATAAACTCTATTTTAGACATGTATCCTCGTGAACATATTCATAGAAACTGTATATACAAGACCGATAGCCTCGTAAACATGACATGCATAGAAACTGAATACAAGACCGATACCTCCGTGAACATGACCATAGAAATTTTATGTAAGACCGATCCCCTCGTGAACATGATCATAGAAACTGTAAACAAGATCGATACCCTCGTGAACATGACTATAGAACCTGTATACAAGACCGATATCCTCGTGAACATGACCATAGAAATTTTATGTAAGACCGATCCCCTCGTGAACATGACCATAGAAACTGTATACAAGATCGATATCCTCGTGAACATGACCATAAAAATTGTATGCAAGATCTAGACCGATACCCTCCTGAAAATGACCATAGAAATTGTATATAAGACCAGTACCTACGTGAACATGTCCATAGAAATTATATATAAGACCGATAACCATAGAACCTGTATATAAGACCGATACCCTCGTGAACATGAGCAAAGAACCTGTATATATGACATGTTCCCTCGTAAACATGACTAAAGAAATCGTTTATAAGACACGTACCCTCGTGAACATGACTATAGAAACTGTATATAAGACGGATACTCTCGTGATCAGGACCATAGAGATTGTATGTAAACCGATACCCTCGTTAACATGACCATAGAAACTGCATATAAGACCTGTACCCTAGTGAACATGGCCATATTAACTCTTTTCAAGACCTGTATCCTCGTGAACATAATCATAGAAACTGTATATAAGACCGATACCTCCGTGAACATTACTATGTAAACTGTATATAAGACCTGTACCCTCGTAAACATGGCAATATAAACTCTATTTAAGACCTGTATCCTCGTGAACATATTCATAGAAACTGTATGTAAGACCGATAGCCTCTTTAACATGACATGCATAGAGACTGTATATAAGACCGATACCTCCGTGAACATGACCATATAAACTGTATGTAAGACCAATACTCCCGTGGAAAGGACCGTAGAAACTGTATATATGACCTGTACCCTCGTGAACATGACCATAGAACCTGTATATATGACATGTACCCTCGTAAACCTGACTATAGAAAGCGCATATAAGACCCGTACCTTCGTGAACATGACTAGAGACTGTATATAAGACGGATACCTTCGTGAACATGGCCATATAAACTTTATTTAAGACCGATATCCTCGTGAACATATTCATAGAAACTGTATATAAAACCGATAGCCTCGTAAACATGACATGCATAGAAACTGTATATAAGACCGATAGCTCCGTGAACATGACCATATAAACTATATATAAGAACTAGTACTCTCGTGAACAGGACCATAGAAACTGTGTATAAGACCGATACCCTCGTGAAAATTTCCATAGAACCTGTATAAATGACCTGTACCCTGATGAACAAGACCGATACCTTCGTGAACATGACCATACACACTGTATGTAAGACCAATATTCTCGTAAACAGGACGATAGAAACTGTGTATAAGACCGATACCCTCGTGAACATGTCTATAGAAACTGTATACAAGACCAATACTCTCGTGAACATGACCATAGAAACTGTATACAAGACCGATACCCTCGTGAACATTACCATAGAAACTGTGTATAAGACATACTAGTATAGCGTCGTGAACATGTCCATAGAAACAGTGACAGACCTGAAATCGAATCCCTCGGTATGGGACTGCAAGTTGATGCATGCTGTATACCAAATATCAAGATGCTGTGATTAGAAGTTGCTGAGAAAACTGTTACGGAAATATTGTCACCAAGCGACCCGCCCGCCGCCCGACAATCTGGATTTTCACTATGGTAAATCCGGCCAAAAATATGAATAATTCAAAGCTATCAAATAATCTTTATTAAAGTCATATCGAGTAATAACTCACTATATACTAAAATATAAAACGAGTCGGACGATATAAAACATGCTCAAAATGATAAGTTTCAAGATTTTCTCCCTGCAAAATATTTGGCTAAGATATTTGGCCAACAAATTCAATAAAAGGAGATTCTCTTTCACAAAAAAGACATAAAACCTGAGGAATATGACCTCATATAGGAAAGCGAATTATAAATGGCAGAACACTCGTGGATACAATAGGCAAACCTACTTCTCAAGCTTCCTAGTTCTGTAGTTGGTTATTGATGAAATCAGAACTTAATATCCCGATAGTTTAAAAGGAGAACGCTCTAAAAGAAGAGAACGTAACCGATAAAATCTTAGTTTTTACTCAGAATGCGAGGCTATGTACAGAAATGTAATCTAAATGTGGCTTTCAATTTCAAAGAGCCCGTGGGACTTTGAGAAAATAAAACATGTATTGTAATGTAAGAGACTTGTGCAAAAAAGACAAGACTGTATAAGGCAAACATACTAGACACTCTTCTTGATATGGAAGATAAAACCCCCAAAGCCTACTGGAACATAATTAACAAATTCAAACAGCCCGAAGATGATGACTGTGATCAAAGTTCAAATATTCCCTCCGACAAATGATGAAGATATTTCAACATCTTGCTGAATATCCACATCGACAACGAAACTTTATGTGAAAAACTAAATAACTATAACCCAAATCTCGACCGTGAAATATCAATGCAGGAAATTTCCAAAGTGAAGTTGTTATAAGCTTAAAACAATATAAGTATTGGGCTTGATTCTACAAGTAATGAAATTTAAAGCACTCTTAAGTGGATTTGCTCCTTTGCATTTGTAAACTATTTAATCTGATATTGAAGTCCACTGTTTTACTTGTAGCTGCATGGATTAGTCAATATTAAAATCCGGTGATAAAAGAAACCCGGGAAATTAAAGAGGCATAAGCAATTTCAAGTTGCTCGAGCAAGTTCTAGTTTGTTAAAATTTTATGTAACCGCTTAGACATGCGAGAACAATATTCTACGGGCTTCCAAATGTGGGTCCGACATCCCGATAGTCCGACACCTCAATAGTTCGACATCCAGACAGTCCGACATCTCAATAGTCCAACACACCGATAGTCAGACAATATAATTAATTTTATTCTATCTTTTATCAAAATGTATCATTCAGGAAAACCGATGTTTGTCCACTGACAAATCTATATATTTTGGTATACAACATGTATTTAGAGATACTCTGGTCAAAGTTTAACCAAAATCAAAGCATGCAATTACATGACGTATATAACACGATGCAAAATCAAAAGTTAAAGATCATAAATCGACTTTTTTAAATGTTTTTAATAAGTTTAGTTTTTAAACGGACATGCATTTTTTTTGCGATAGTATGTTATGGCGATGTCGTCGTTGTTGTCGTTGTCGTCGTCTGTGGACGTTTGGTTTCCGTGTTTCAATTAAGATAAGTAAATTATAAAATTTGTATTTAATGTTTTTATCTACTAAAGGAAACTTGCTATACATGTTGAATTTGGGTGTTTTGGGTCCTATTGCGTTAAAAAAAAGGTGCAAAAAAGCTGAAATGAGTGTATTTACAAAACTTCCAAAGAATGTTTATTTTTTATCTGATATTAATTTTTTTAAATTGTATTCCTCATGAAAGTCTGTCAACTTAATGTATCAATGTTTTTTTTATGTGTTTTCACCGTTACCGTGAGTGCTACAGGGGTTCAAATATGCATCCCCCCCCCAAAAAAAAACTAACTTTTTATTGGTGGCATGATTATCACACCTGACGCTCTATCCCAAAAATAAAAATGCTAAACACTATAAGAATATGATGAACATAGAACAATAAACCAATCTAATTACACATGTTACTTATTAAGTTAATGGTCTTTAAAAATGTTTTTTTTAAGCCTATATTACTAATTCTAGGAAGGCAAGCCTACTTCAATTTATCAATTTTATCAATTTCTTGAAAAAAGGACCAAAGTTTAGACCACCTACTAAAATTAATTGGAATTCCTGCCTAAATTGTATCAAAACTTCCCTTCTCTCTTATTGCAAATCTTGGATCAGGAGAGAAGGGGCTGACTCAAAATCTCTAGACCGTTTTATTAATAAATTTATGGCAATTGTTCAACTCAGAATTAGCCAATTTCAAAATTCATTTGTAGATTTTAGGCCTAATACTTACCTTAATAGAATAAAGTCAAAAATCCGTTTACTTGGTTTGCGATACGTGTTTGTTCCCGCCGACAAAGCAGCTAACAATGTCGTTGTGGTATGAAGAAAGTATTACCTTGAGGTTTTAATGCACGAAATAAAAAATTCGAACACTTTCGTTCCCGTGCATTCGACAGAATCAGGTATCATTGACGATCATATCATAGCGACCACAGCACTTCGAGTTGCCCCGACATACTTTAAATTACCTACTATGTACTGGATACCTAAATTGCACAAAAATCCATATAAATCTCGTTTTATCTCTGCTTCAAGTAAGTGTTCTTTAACCCATATTTCCAAAGTTCTATCACTTACTTTAACTACTATGAAGGAATTTATTATTCAATACTGTGAAAGGGTATTCGAAAACAGTGGAATTAATTATTTTTGGAGTGTAAAAAATTCTCTTGATGTTTTGGACAAGCTTCGTGCTTTTGAAAATACTTTTCATACCGTTGATAGTTACGATTTTTCTACTTTATATACTAACCTTCCACATAATCTGATTAAAAAGAAATTTGAATATTTGGTTAAATGGTGTTTTGACAAATCTAAAAGTGATTATATCTGTTCTAGAGTTTCAAAATCATTTAGTAAATCATTTTTTAGTAACGAGACTCAAAAGGGTTACATCAACTGGACTGATGCAGAAACTATTACTGCTCTAAATTATTTGTTAGATAATATTTACATACGTTTTGGTAAACAAATTTATCGCCAAATTATTGGTATTCCTATGGGTACTAATTGTGCGCCACTTATAGCCGACCTTTTCCTATACTGTTATGAATCACAATTTATGGCTAAATTACAAAAAGACCCGAACAAACAGAACCTAATCGAAACTTTCAATTATACTTTTAGATATTTAGATGACATTCTTGCACTCAACAATCCTTCATTTTCTAATTTTATTACAGATATCTATCCTTCTGAATTAACCTTGAACAAATCTAACGTCACCGGTGATAGATGTCCTTTTTTAGATTTAGATTTAAGTATTATTGACGGAAAATTACATACCAAAGTATATGATAAACGTGACGACTTTACCTTCCCTATTATAAATTTTCCTTTTCTTGAAGGAGATGTTCCACTAGCGCCGTCATACGGGGTTTACATTTCACAGTTAGTAAGATATGCTCGGATCTGCAGTTGTGTTTCTGATTTTAATAATAAAAACCGTTTTATTACTGAAAAATTATTAAAACAAGGTTATCGATACCACAAATTAGTAAAATCTTTTTCTAAATTCTTCCACAAGTATCGATCTCTTATTGAAAAATTTAATTGTACACGTCACTTTCTTATAGTGAAAGGAATATCACATCCTGTATTTTATGGTAATGTTTTTTATAAAGCTCACAAATTTAAAAGCAATCCAATAGAAATGAAAAATTGGCTTCAAAATTTATTACGGAAAGGATATGAAATGAATATCTTGGTTAAATCTTTGAATTTAGTGTTTTTTGGAAGAAATATTGAAAACTTAATACTCGCTTTAAAAGTTCCATAAACGTTTTTACTATTGTCATTTTTAAGCATTATAGCGATCAAGCGTGTCGGTTTTGTGTGATGACACTTCACTAAATCATTATTGCTTGAAGTGTTGTGTCGGATTTAAAATCGATACGTTTGATTTTTTTACATCAGTCGATTGATGATTCTCAGCTAGCTGTCAGTAACAGCGAGTGTTCTATAGAGAGTTCCTTTACCGTCCTTTTGTTTGTTCTTGTTTTTTGTCTTAGGTTCTCTCTAGTAGAATTGGACTTTGATCGATTTGATTTTTATTGTGTGTTTAGTTTTTGTGCTTTGTCTAGGAATATTGATAGGGGGAAGGTTGGGCCCAAAAAACTAGTTTAACCCCGCCACATATTACATGTGCCTGTCCTAAGCCAGGAATCCTTGACAAAGCTTTCGTTTGTACTTGTCTTTTTGATGTTTTCTGTTCCTTGTTTAAGAAGGGGGTCTATCTGTGACTATTTCAGGGCTGGATTTGAATTATATGCATCTTATTTAGACCATGGGCCAATTGCATAACCGCGAGCAGTGCCAAATGGCCTCGTTGAAGGCTGCTGGCGGTTGTCCATTGTGGTTTTTCTAAATTGCCGTCTAATTGTGGGCTGTGTCGCGTACACTTATTCCACATCTCTTTATTTTCTATTCAGATTTAAATCTACATTTCGAGACACTGAATGAAAACTTTTAACAAAACTAAATGAAACTACTAAAATCGACCATCACTGTTATCATCGTTTTGTCTTTATAGTTAGTTAGTTATTGCTTTACTCTCAAGCAGCACGATTTGTGCTTTATGAGGGAGATGAACATAAATGGGGCGATAAAATGAACATGAAATGATGATGGAGTAGAAGAAACGGGACATCGGGGATGAGAGTTTTAACTGCCATTGGAAAATGGAGAAATGCGTATGATCGGACAATTTGGCAACATAAATGGGATCCTACGGGTCCTTACCGGAACCTGCAGAAGATTAATTTATTCAACATCCAAGGAACCTGGGGCCAGGTTAATGAAGCTGTCCTAAGCTGTGTCCTAAACCATGTCTAAGGACTTAAAATGGGATGTAGAAAGGATCACCATTTGACGCGTCCTAGGATGTAAACGAAGCCATCTTAGGATAACCACATCCTTATGCGAATTTAGGATAATCCTAAATAGCTTTATGTAATGCATTTACGCCGATGTAAAGGCGTTTGAAAAAAGGAGTTTTTTTGTTTTACATTTTCAAAATGTAAAATAGATTTAAACTTTTTTTAATTGCGAGACCTTTGTGTTTTTTAGGTAATAAAAATAATTTATTGCAATATTATTGCATTTCTTCATTCGTTTCTGTGTCATTTTGGCGCCTCTCCCCTTTTTGCCCCCTCTGATTGTTTGTTTTTTTTGGTTTATTTTTTTTGGCAAAAAGAATTTTTGCTTATTAAAAAATGACCCTTTTTTTTCGCGCGAAAACGTTCCAGGGGGTCCTAAAGGGGTCGAGGGGGCAGCAATGCCCCCCGTCAGGATTTTTTTTAATTCTAAGGACTGTGACAACTGCTCCCAAAATTAACTCAAATGCTTTTTTTTAATTTTAGGTCAAAGAACAATTGGACTTGCCCATATATTTTTTTAATTCAAAGGTAAAAAAAATGGTTGTCAAATGATGGAAAAAAGCCATACTTGACCTTTTATGGCCAGTCTTGGTTACCATAGCAACCGTGAAAATGGCGGTTGAAACCTGTTCCAATAAACCCTGGGCCAGTGAACAGCTTGACCAAGTTTCAAAACCTTTGGGTGAAAAATAATTTTTTTACAGCGTTTTCATTTATTTGCCTTTTTTCATTTGGCATATCGCCATGTTTTCACTACTGTTCATGGAGGAAAGGGTTATAGCCTGACGAACCCGGCATTCATTACGACATTCAACCACCTGGGGCACACATCCCTCTCGCTTTGTGGACAAGGCACCCTGACCCAATATCAACTGCAAGTTCCTAAGCACTATTTAGTGGACTTTTACCGACAAACCCTGTAGCTTTTGTGTTTCCATTTAACTTTTCATTTCATCATCATTTTATCATGGTCTTGTCGTTTGTTTATTTCAAATGTTTCTCCTAGTTTTAGCCTTCCATCCAAAGTGCTTTGTAGTAAAACAAAATAATCGGTTACGATAATTTGAAACGTGATTTTTAAGTATTTATCATGTATGTTCGAATTCTTCGTTGAAAACAGGCATACTAAATTGGTTTGTACGTTTGTCCATTCTTTTGCTATATTAAAAGATACCGTTGTCAATGAACTTGCCAATAAACCATGTAATATTTAGGCAGGGTGGTGTATTTGGGTGTAAAATTTTAAAAATTTTTGTTAAAAATGCGCCTGTGTTTTATATACTTTTTTCACGGAACCGTTATTCTTACATACGAAATGAAAGTAGATATACTAATGTATTTGCTTGGCATCCATAGCTACCAAAACGGAGCCATTTTACGTTTGTTTCTGAATCAAAATTGATTGGACCCGATTCCTGGTGGGTGTAGGTAATCATCGAGTTCGAGTCAGAGTTCGAGTTAAAGTTCGAGTCTCGACTCGAGTTCGAGTTAGAGTTCGAGTTACAGATCGAGTTAGAGTTCGAGTTACAAAACGATATTTATTTTTTTGCACACTTTCTTTATCATTTATGTTGGCAAATCTGCTACATGTAACCAGCAATCTACTTTGAGATACTAACTTAGTAAGGTACTGATCCATATTAATAATGCGGTTACAGATAAAAACCCGACTTATTTTTCTTCTAAAACGAATTCAAAAATTCTAACACAGTGTTATGTTAGTGAGCAACCATTTGATTTTTGTTTGGGGGGGGGGCGGGGCGGGAGGGAGGGCTATGATTAATTTGAAATAAAAGGCAGGATGCCAAAACAGGAATTTAAAAAGCTGGACGGTGCTCTGAATTAAAAAAAGGCAGGATGGTGTTTCTGCCTTAAATAGATTATGTTAAGTTTTAAATAAAAATCATAAATGTGTGCAAAACAAAACATCCAGGCTTCGATTTTTCAAAAATAAAAAGGCGGGACGAAGAAAAAATCCAAAATGGTTGTTGTCTTCATTCAAGAAACTTGATAGAAAACAAATAAATTTGTGAGTTATTGCTCACAAGTGATACGCCCGCTCCCAAAATAATGCCTTGCGTTTAAGTATAACAGGAGGAATACATAGGATTAAGTTATATAAAATAAAACAGACATTTACGTCTGTCCTAAGCCAGGAATCTTTGACAAAGATTTCGTTTGTACTGGTCTTTTTGATGTTTTCTGTTCCTTGTTTAAGAAGGGGGTCTATCTGTGACTATTTCAGGACTGGATTTGAATTATGTGCATTTTATTTAGACCATGGGCTAATTGCAGAACCGCGAACATTGCCAAATGGCCTCGTTGAAGGCTGCTGGCGGTTGTCCATTGTTTTTTTTTTTTAAATTGCTGCTTAATTGTGGGCTGTGTCGCGTACACTTATTCCACATCTCATTATTTTCTATTGTCATAAATTTGTTGTAACTACAACTGCTTATCGCAAATTTTAGAATATTATCTATCTGAATTGATCACCATTATTTCAGGGACTATGGTAGTACTCCACAATTAATTTATTTGGCTCATTTTTGCATGTGCTCGACGTTGACTATTTTGTCCCGGGTTCTTGTAATCGCTTAAACTGCTATTTGCACTTTAAACTAGGTGGCGTTCCCAACTCCGGGCATGTTTAGTCGTGTTTAGTGCCGTATTTGGTTTCTTTGATGTACTCGTTGCCCCTAGCAACTCTTAACATATGTCAAAAATTTGGCGACAAAAATACGCAAAAATCGGGGTTTTGTCCTTTTTTTGAACGTTGCTCAAAAAACGTTAATCGAGCTTTCGGTTCAGGTGAAACGTAACATGTATGAAATGAAAGCCCGAAAACAGTCCTTTCTTTTAAGGCCAAATAAACCTATCCGACTTCGGCTCTTTTTTCCGCTAAAATTGTTCAAACTTAAAAATCTAAAAATAGCACATTTAAATTTAAGCCCATCCGCTGGTCACCATGCACAGCCGGAAGCGACGCTTTATGAACATTGGTATTGATTTTTTCGAAATTATTCTTTAAAACAATAACCGTGGATCGTAATTTTTATATAACGGGTCCAGATTTTTTATTGTTCTTATTTTAAGACCAAAACGAATCAATATTTTCATTTAACAAAAAAATTAATCTGAATTTAGTAAATTTAATAAAAGATAATGTACAAAAATAGCATACCCAATCCAACTCGAATCTGGTCTATCAGATCCTTTTTGCTCAAACATCGGTGAATGTTAAGCCCTTATGATATATGATTACACGCCAAAAAAAAATAGTTCAAAAGTATCTTGATGAGAGTCATCGCAATACTAAAATAACTCATAACTAAAGTTTATTTTTGTGTGTGTGAAACCAGTTTTAAAATACGGAAGCGAGCCTGTTGTTACCATGTATTTTGTATGCTTCTAATATAAAATGGCCACTATTCATCTCTGTTATATTACAGTCTGTTAAATACTAAATATATTTATTCAGAGATTGTGGTAAATTAGCATATAGATCAGCGGATTGCATTGACGAAACTTCTCCAAGTTGTTTAAACAAAAACATATTCTTGAACTGCTCAAACAATGAGACTTATTCATGTCTGCAATAATTAGGGCACTTAATTATTTGTTTGAAGGAAAGCTCGCATACCCGTTAAGAAGGAAATTTAGAGAAAGATACAACACAGGCAGGCCTCAGGCAACAGTTATTAAAACATCTTCTCAGCACCGAGGGCGTAAAAGTTTTGACTGCTCCATGAACAGGCATTAAATCACTGTTTATTAACCTGTAACTTCTTAGAGTGTGTATGCTTGTTTTTAAAGTGCGACGCCATAAGACTTTTTAACATTATAATTAATATGTTTTGTTATCTACCCACCAACTAGAGGTTTTCTTTCGGATTTCCAAATAAACCTACTTTAATTAGATAATTATTCATGGAAAACTGTCAAGAATTGACCTGGGAATATTTGTTACAAAATTTGATTTATACACTGTAAAGTAAAATACTTTTGACGTTACACGTACTTTACTTTGCATCGTTCACGCACATGGAACAGTTCGTTCCAGGAGGAGTGAAACATTTCGAAGAAAAATAAATGAATTCAAATATCCGAAACTACTTCAGATGAAAAATAGTGACTATAACATGTATAAGTTAATAATTATGTATCTGTAGAAATAATGATCGGATCAGGAGTGTCAGAACATTAAATGTGTATGCAGCTGACAAATCAATTAATTACGGGATTCATGCACGTGGATTAATGAGCTCATTATAAAAAGTTGAACTGGGCTACCAGATAAAAAATGTGATGCGTGCGACTTTATAAATAACTTTGATGTAAATTTCCGTACACTTTAAAAATGTCATAAACATAAAATAAGGGCTAGCATATGGCTTGTAAATAAAGTATAATTGGACAATAAACACACTTTTCGTGCTTATCAGGCTAAAATCTAAAAACATGTTTATTCCTATTATTACAATCAAAATTAAGATTTTTTTTTATATCAAATTAATAATTGACGGGAGAGTCGAAAAAGTCCTTATTATAAGTTGACTTATGTGAAAAATCCTTTGTTGTTGGTTCAATTTTATATACTGTTTTTTACTCACGTATTACATGTATTAGCTGTAAGATTGCTATGAAAATTATACCAACGCAATGACAGTGTACATACATGTATTTTAACCGTAAACAATTTTATCAATAATGCATATAATAAAGTATTTTAGAAATATTTCATTTAGTTTTCCACGAAGATGTTTTTATATCGGGGAATGAAACTGACTATATTTTAACCTGTACGGTGGTGAACGTCCGGTATGATAGTGAACCTGTACAGTGTTGAATATTCTCTATAGCCGCTACTCAAACAGAGGCCATATCGCCCCTTCTTCTTTGATTGGATACATGATGTATTCTTTAACAAACACGGAGTTTGTTTCCCTCTGATGTGTGTCGATATGTTGGTCATGAGATTTTTGAAATGTCCACCTTTACCAGATTTACTTAATGAATCCAAATGATCAAATGTTTCACGTTCACATACAATGCAAGACAATATAGGCTTAATTATAACCAATATGCATTTTTTAATAACTAGGCTGGAAATTTGTTGCAATTTTGTTTAAAGCTTTTTAAAGAGAGTATGCTTTTAAAGATATAATCTATCTAAGATTGTGACACATTTTTTACATGTTTAAATATTCAGAGTTTCACACTGCTCGAGCATCATTGACATATATATGAAGAAGGTTGAGGCATTCCGTAACAACTGCCTCAGAAAATAAAATGTATTTTCTGGTCAAATAATATAACATACATGTAGTTACTCCGAAAGAGCAAAATCAAACGCATTTCAAGAACAACTGAGATTAAGCTGAGGAGAATTAGATGGCTAAGACATGTAATAAGAAAATCACCCGAAAGAAACCCTAAGATAGCTCCACAATGGCCAACAACTAGAACAAGGATGAGAAGAAGACTACAAACGACCTGGAGGAAAACAGTAACATCAGAACTGCAAGACTTGGTTATCGTGTGGACAGGCGCAGTCCATTGCAAAAGACAAAGGTAGGTGGCGGCAACTTGTTGAAGCTATATGTCCCTTCGGGGTGGGGGGGGGCGTCAGAAATGAATGCACATCTAAAATTTCGATGTTATGATCTTAATATAAATAGCAAATGGAATTCTACAACATCACATTCACAAGTGTAAGGACACAAACACAATTCGTATATATACATGAAAATAAATACATGCAGCAGCAAGAAAACAGTATTCACTACAATTAAACCCGAAAAAAATATGATATTTATCGCGCAATAGAAATTATAAAAGTTGCTACATGTAACAGTTATTTTGAACGAATCAATTAAACATTTCTTTATAAAAAAAAGGGTGAGTCATAGGAGGGGATGTGACAAGTACAGGTAGAGTAGGCTTACCAAACTTTTAATATTTATAATTTTACAGACACAGTAAAATCATAGTTAAATAATTATTATGTGTTGATGAAATGCATTAGATGAGCCTTAAAATGTTCATGTAAAATAACAAATAAATAATTCATAAATGATAAAATGTAAAACACTACATGTATAATATTTTCTGATGTAAAATAAAATAAGTGCGTGCGAACCAGAAACTGGTGGATGCAGACTGTTATCTATAATTTGTTATATAATTTAGAGTACTTTTGCATTTTTTAAGTATAAATATAAGATATTAGGGCTTAAATCATGTTGGTAATTTTTGCACGTTCATGCAGCATAAAATATCATTATGTCTACATGCTTTGGTTGTTAAAGTGATATTGCCCGTTATTATATCATAAAACAATGAAGATTTAAACCAGTATGTACTTCTCTTGCTTGCATGTTCGTGCAGTATAAAAAAATAATTTATCAAATTAATTTGATACATGAATCTTATTGATATTGCTAATTACAACATAAAACAATAACCATATTTACCTTTGCTTAAGATCAATAAGTCTACGCATATGCAACAATGCAAATTTATATCTGAAGTTACATATTTTAGACAAATCGAATTTAAATATTATCTATTGTACACAAGATACTTGTGTTATCACAGTCTTTATGTGTTCTTTATCGCACTCATTATTTACCTTGTGTCGTCTTATGATTTAACAAGCCTACTGGTCACTCGAGGGTACATAATACAGATAAAACAGGGTCCGGGCAATAAATGAAAGCTCTTCTTGTAGAGAAAAAAGATTATAATTCTTTTAAGCTAGTAGTACAGATAAGACGACAATAAATATTTATTGATAATTAAACATTAACCTTACATAATAGTAAACTTATATGCATTTATTTAGACCATGGGCCAATTGCAGAACCGCGAGCAGCACCTACTGACCTCGTTGAAGGCTGCGGGCGGTTGTCCATTGTGTTTTTTTCTGAATTGCCGCTTGATTGTGGGCTGTGTCGCGTACAATTATTCCACATCTCATTATTTTCTATTGTAAATAAGAAAATATACGGGGCTTAGGGAAAACATGATGTTTAGTCAAATCACATGATCAAAACAGGCACCTCTTAGTGCGGTGACCAACTTTATTAAAGTCGATTATTAAGAGAGTTTAATTTCACTTCATAACATACAGCTGAAATTTGGCACATTTGTAGAAAAATGATTATTCTTTGAAATTAGCTTGGTCGTCAAAAAGTCGTACGGTGCAATTTTTTGCAAAAGTAAGTTTTTTGAGAAAAACAGGAAAGATATATCTACAAAAGTCGCTTTCGAAAAATGTCTATTTCCGATTGAAAATGTCGAAAATTGTCGGTTTTTTGAACAATTTTTACAAAAACCTTCATTGTTTTACATAAAAGCATAAACCTGTGGAGTATAAACTCCCTGACAAAAGAAATTTTGGATTCAAAAGACATAAATTCTGCATAAAAATCAGCAAACACCTACTTCCGTATTTCATTTATCAAAGATGCTATGATATTATTGAAATTATATATGCCGAAAATAATATTTAAGGCAAGAGCCTTAAAATCAATTTGTAAAATTCCAAAATTCTCTTGTATTTATAAAGTATTCATTCATATTCAAAGATGATATGGATAGAAAAGATACGTCTATTTCACGGAAATTTCCGTTAATCCGATATGTTTTAGATATACTAATCACCTTCATAATAAAAACATGTCGAGTGCACCCAAAAACTCGATTACTTGCTTATGTATTTTGTTGATTTATTTGAAAATTCTGCTTTTTGTAAGGTTAATAACTGTACATTTATGGTAGAATACATTTTTCTAAATGGTCTGTCATTTATTATTTCAAAATAGTATGTAAATAAAGTTTTTGATATCACATAATTTTAAAAACAAAACCAAAGACGGTGAATCTATGATTTTGATTTGTGAAAAAGAAATATCTCTGATTGCAAGAACTTGTTCTTAATAACGCCTTTTGAATGTGAACAGTACCATAAGTTTTTGTCTACAATTGTTTTGAATACTTAGCTATGCGAACTGGTCTTTTACAGGCTTTAAAGGTTGTCACAAACAGAAAGTAATCAGTTTGTGTATATTGAAGAAGCGATTACTGCATATACATACATCAGATTGCAAGAGTTCAATTAAATACACAAAGTTTTCGTCTCTACTGTATTGTACAGTGTGTCTTCTTGATTTTGTTGGTTACTATAGGATTGTTATATCATTTTTCATTACTATGTGTGATGGACACAGCCATTAAATCTCAATGAAGACCCGCGTTTTGGTATTGTAAGAAACCGATTACTTTTCCCTATAAAAGTTATCTCACGTTATTTTAAGTCTCAGAAAAGTGTGTCGTTACCCACTGATACATGTAATCTTGTTCGTGTTGTCAGTGTTTCTTTTTCTTAAATGTCAGGTCGAATGTACATTTGGTGTTTGCAATTGTCTGCATCAATCCTAAATATTATGCAAGCCAAATTAACTGTCACAATGCATGTTTTAAAAAGCGTTTCCTTTCTTTAGTCCCTAACTGTATGTGATTAGGTTTGTCAGTTACCTGCCCAAGGTCGGTGGTTTCCTCCGGGTACTCCGGTTTCCTCCACCATTAAAATTGACCACCCTACATGATCCAGGTGTGTCAATAAAGGGCGTTCAACACAAACCAACAAACAAACGATCCTTTCTTTAGTCATGGCACAGACGTTCCAATTTAAAGCTAATATTTGCAAATACAGTAAGTCTGTAACGCCATAAATCTTAACTAAAATGATCAGTTCACAATTGTCTTTACTTGGTACAGGTATTGCAGTGGGTAAGTTAAACCAGGTCATCGCAGAAAACAAGTTTGAAAAGTTAATGGCGAAAAAGTTTCTTGTAGTGTGGTATAGTCAGATTCTGTATTGTGTTTTATTTATATGTGTTGTATTTATATGGTATTTTATATTTTAGTTTTGTTCCACAGCATTATCAGGTTTATTTATATCTGTCAGTTGCTGTGTATTTCTATTTTATCTAGTTGTTTGTAGTCTGCTAGTTTCTGGAGCCTCTAGTTTCTTCTGGTCACATGATTTCTGTCACATGACTTACTTCATTTTTCGGCGGGAATATATTTCTAGGTCATTCTTTATTCTATTGTGGTAGCCATTAGATGTTCATTTCAATACTCTTTATTTCTGGATACTTTCTCTATTCCTGGTGAAGGTATGTTTGCTTCATTTTAGTATTTAATAGTATTGCCCTATAATGTCCTAGAGTGAGAGAGTTTCTGAGAGTTATTTACTTGAATAAATCTGAGACTGATAGATTTATGAAAGGGTCTGTTTGAATGATTGATTGTGAGTGTAAATCAACATAAATTTCAGATTAAACCATTTAAAATCAGTTTTACAGTCAAGATGACTTAAATATGATAAATTTATATAAAACTGATAAATTATTTATAAATGTAAATAATAGGATAAATAATATTAAATGGTTCATTATTTTAATTGAATGAATGAATGGACATAAACAGGTTTAAACTTCATTGTAAATTTCAGTTAATTTCTATAAAATTAATAAGTTCCATATCTCTAAATTTTGTAAAAGCAGTACTGCAATATTCAGAAGTAAAATGTTTATGATTGTAAATATTTGTACTTCAGGTCTGATGATGTAGATTTATTATTACCCAGTCAGATGTTAGATCATGTAGATTGAGGATCAACACACATTAAGCCTTTGTAAGATTTTACAAGGTTGGTTATTGTTTTCTTTTGTATTTTTATAATTTTCATGGTTTGTATATGTTTATAAGCTGACTAGCTTTCATTTTTATGATACAAGCCATTTACTTATTTTTGGTAAATATATTCTCAGCAACTTACCTGTGAAATATCTAGAATATGCATTTATGTCAGATTCACATACATGTATGACTTAATTTATACAGTTTGTAGTATTTTGAATATTTATTCAAAATGGTGTAATAGTCTGATTCATTTTAAAGTTGTGCTATACACAGAGATGCAATTTACTCTGTAGTGTGTTACTAATATGATTATAATTACATTTTATTTATAACTGTTGTTATTTAAAACTTATGATTCTTATTTTGTTATATTGTAGGGTTTTTCCTTGTCATCCTTGAATTGACTGTTTTAATTAGAACTGAATTGTCAACCATAATATGATGATGATTTGATATAAAGAACCCTAACCTGAGATTGTGTTTGTCTAATTTTATTATTGTGAAAACCGGCCCAACCCGCACTTTCTACAATACTACATGTGGCGCCCAAGATTTATTCATCAGTGTTGACATTCCGATGTGTACTAGTACCAGCTGATTACGATTGGAAATTCCCGTTTCTATATTTAGGATGCGTGCGCACTAGTGTTTCCGTAAATAGACTTTGAGAGGACGTACGTCATACTTCCGGAAGTGCTGAAAGTGGGTCAAGTCAGGATTTAGGACGTCAACATTGGAAATTATTCTGGAGCTGTTCTATGTGTATTTTTGATCTAGATCAAGGGTAAATATTGTAAAACTTATTTTTAAATCAAGCTTATTGTAGCTTTCCTATGGTGCACCAATTTTTGACAATTATTGTAAGATATTTGGTAAAAACTTTGTGAATTTTCACTTTGACAAAAACTTTGAAAATTTGTCAACTTTTATTTGGTATATTGAAATTTATTTTCAAATTTGAGTAACACTGATTCACATTTTGGTTATTCAGACTTAAGGTATTATTATACCATTGCGTGATTGTGACAGTGTATATTTATTGTAACATCAAAACATTTTAAGATGCACACATAGACAGTCTACCCCCCTGTTGACCTGACACCCCCTTTTTGACCACACCCTTTTATATAGCAAGGTCAAGGTCAACCGGAAGTTGATTGAATACTGATATTTGGAGATTACTGGTAGAATATAGATACGTAGTGCATATTTTTGCATACTTTTAGACCAGTTACGACTTATGTCTGACTGTCACATATATTGATAGATTGTACAGTCAGGGTACAGTACTTACATACCCGTCTTACATTTAGTTACCCCCTATCCATTACACATTTATTGTTTACAAGTTGATTTGTGTATGTGTGCTTGTCTTGTCTTGTATTGTATATGTGTATATGTATTTTGTTTGTGTATGTGTACTATTTTTATTTTGTTTTTGTGTTGTAAATGTGTATTGACATCAGTGTTTGTGTACTGTATTGTCATTTGTGTACATGACTGGTTTATGTAAGCAGTACCGTTAAAACTTTTAATCAAGTTAAACCTTTGATAAAACTTTACATTTAAATAGGGTATTAAGACGTATGTGTGTTGGTGTGATCCCTATCCTGTAACACTTATACCCAAACTTATTGCATGTAGTAACATACCCTATCCAACCTACCTTGATATCCCTTACCCTTTGTAATCACATGCTTTAACACCTTTTGTAGGTATTAAGAGTTTTCCAGTGTACTTAGGGGAGGTTTTTCTTGTTGGAGTTTACTGTTAGCTACAGTTCAGGTTAGTCAGTTGATACTTAGTTGATTCTAGTTTGTTGACTGTTGCTCAGCAGTGTTGCTATTCTTTAGTTAGTATTCTTTCAGGCAGTTTATCTTTGCATTTATTTCATTTGTTTATACATACATTAATCTTTTCATTTCTTTTTGACATGGGTTTGTGAACGTACAAGCTTCACACACACATTCGAGTTTAGGTATTAGAGTATCAGGTACGTACATTGTGTAGATTGATTACGTCACTTGTTGACTGTGATTGATCAGTTGATATTTTGTATATATATATATTTTCTTATCATCTATTTATATTTTCTTTTCTTCTTTCAGAGTGACTGATTGATAGTTGTTACTTGTCCATATATATATTTAGTTTGTATTTTCAGCCCAGATACATTTATTTTTGTATTTGATTTCATTCTTTGATTGCTTTGCTATATCTTGCTTTGATTTTTGACATATTATTTCTTGTCTTATATTTTCTCTTTTGCAGCTATTTCATATATTGATCTCATTTTTGACATTGATTTTTATTTGGATTCTTTAGAGTTTACTTTATTTATTTAGTCTTTTGAGACTTTATTGATACTTTATTTTTGTGAAACTGATTACAGTTTACTTTTGAGATTGCAATCACATTTTTGTGAAACTTGAAACTTGAAACTTTATTGTTGAGAAACTTTACTTTACACATTTATTGTGACTTTACATTTTGATTTTTGAATCACATTTGTGTGAAACAACTTAAAGTTTATTTAGACATCTTAGTAGTTTACCTACTTAGCTTTTATAGCTTTACTTGAAATCATATTTACTTTAGCTTTATTTAAAGTAATTTACTTCTGCACCTTAGTCTTACTCAGTTATTTTGTAGCCATGTCCCAAGAAGAAACTGGCAAGGGAACCATATCACCTGAAGACCTAGCATTACTGAAACTGCTTAAGAAGGAAGTTAAAGAAGCACCAAAGGGAAAAGATGCTAAAGGACTTAAGGAATGGATGCTCCATTATCTCGCCACAAGCGGAGAACTACAACCCAAACCAGAAGACACAGATGAATCCCATACTAAAGTTCCACCTACACCCAGTCCGAGAATGAGAGAACCACCACGAGTATCTACATTTTCTGGTAGCAATGCTAAAGGTGAACCTACTTATGAACTCTGGAGGTATGAGGTTTGTGGATTGATGACAGACAAACTGTATGATCCTGAGAATATCAACTACGCTGTTCGCCGATCCCTTAAGGGTGATGCCGGTGTGATTGCAATGCATTTAGGATCCAATGCCAGTGTAATTGAAATCATAGAGAAACTTGACAGCATATATGGAGCCATTGAAAAGAAGGAGGACATCCTAGGTCAGTTTTACAGAGCTCGACAAGGTGATGATGAGACAGTAACCAAGTGGAGTTGTCGTCTTGAAGCCCTTATAGGCCGTGCAGTAGAGAAGAAGATTGTAGCGAAGAAAGACGCTAATGACATGCTGCATTCTATGCTGTGGTCCGGTTTGAGAGGGGATTTGAAGGATGTATCCGGCCATAAGTATGATTCCATCTCAGATTTCGATCAACTACGTGTAGCCCTTCGACAGATAGAGCAAGATCAAGAAGAGCGACGTACTAAGAAGAATACAGCGAAGTCGGCAGTGACAACAGCTGAAGCCACCAACAGCCAGTTTGATGAAGTTAAAAGTATGGTTCAGCAACTCAACGCTAGATTTGATAAATGGGAACAACGTCAAGATAGCCAGTATTCGTCATACAACCAGAACAAAGGAGGCTACAACAAGTCCTACAACAAACGTAACAATAGGAACCAACAACGACAACAACAACAACAGCATAACTCAACACAACCATCATCTGCACCTAACCCGGACACGACCAGAAAGAAGATTGTGTGTTACAACTGTGGGCAAGAAGGACACAAGAAGATCGGATGTGCCAACCCACGCAACTCTTACAGACAGAACCAGACGTCAAACTACCAGAAGCCTATGGAGCAGGACCGCAACTAGGCTTATGCAGTTCATCATCAGGTCCTACAGTCAACTCGATCACCAACAGTATACCACCTGGTTTATTTGGTCCACCTACAGAAACTGAAGTTATTCTGAATGGTAACACAGTCAAGACTTTATTAGATACCGGTTCAACAGTTTCAACTGTGAGTGACTCCTACTACAACCAGCATTTGTCATCACTACCAAAGCAGACCATCTGTATCTGTATCTGTACTGGTACGTCGAAGATACCACTTCTGGTTTTTACTCGACGGGGAGAGAGAGCGCGCCGGATTAGCGGGCGCCGGTGAGAGCTGATTTAAAGCTCTCTACGCTTGTGGAATTGACGGTTGTTTCCTTCAACTGGTTCCACTCGATAATTGTTCTGACAAAGAATGAGTTTGAGTATTGCTGTGTTTTGCTCGGTGGCACTACAAAACACTTTGTATTGTTTCTGACTTGTTTGTCAATAATATTGTTCGTTTGGCAGTCACTGAATGTTTTAGCTTTAATGAGCCGCTTTTGTCGTGCTGGTTTAAGGAATTCCTCGGCTTCAATGGCAGGAACCAACCCCTCAACCACCTTGTACAAGAAGAGTAACCTCTGGCTGGTACGTCTGTCTTTTAGTTCTTCCAGCTGTAGTTGTGCTAGCATTCTTGTGACGCATCCTTCATCTCTGGATTTGTAGTCGCCTGTGATGAACCTAGCTGCCTGGCGTTGTACTCGTTCTAGTTTGTTTATGTCCCCAGTGTTGTAGGGGTCCCAGACTGTTGCTCCATATTCCATTGTGGATCGTACAAGTGAGATGTAGGCTAGTTTTTTGCAACTTTGTGGACAGTATTTTAGGTTTCGCCGGAGAAAGCCTAGGGTGGAGTTTGCTTTCTTGGTGACATTTGCGATATGGGTTGTCCACTTCAGATCCTCTGAGATTTGTAGCCCAAGGTAAGGGTTGTTTTGTACTTGTTGAAGGACATGGTTGTTCAGCGAGTAGAACTTGTTGGTTTTGCTCTTGATACTCATGATATAGCATTTTTTGGCGTTAAATCTCATGCCCCAGTCTTCTGCCCATTTTTCAAGCTTCTGTAGGTCGGCTTGTAGTATGCTGTGGTCGTTGGCTGTTTTGATGTTTCTGTATAAGAGGCAGTCGTCCGCAAATAGTCGAACAGATGAGTTTACTGAATCTGGCAGATCGTTGATATGGCAGAGGAAGAGTATTGGGCCTAGAACTGTGCCTTGGGGGACTCCTGAGTCCACAGTGACTTCTTCCGAGTGTTCTCCTTCCACCACTACTTTCATTGTCCTCTGTGTTAGGAACATACGTAGCCAGTTATTGATTGTGCCCCGGATTCCGTACGAATCTATTTTTTGTAGGAGTTTGTTGTGTGGTACAGTGTCAAAAGCCTTTGAAAAGTCCAGGATGGCTACATCTGTTTGAATACCTGCGTCGTATGACTTCATGAAGTCGTTTATTGTGGTGAGTAGTTGTGTTTCACAGGAATATCCAGATCGGAAGCCATGGTTTAAGGATGTTAGGACTCTGTGTTTTTCTAGGTGTTTTAGAATGTGTCGACATATTATGTGCTCTAGTAGCTTGCTTGGAACTGATGTGAGTGATACGGGTCTGTAGTTTTCAGCTGCGTGTTTGTCTCCTTTCTTGAAAACACATGAGATGTTTGCTGTGAGCCAGTCATTTGGTAGTTGGCCAGTGTCAACAGAGCGTTGGAAGATTGCTTGTAGTCCAGGTGCAATAGCAGTAGCACATTCTTTCAGTATGCGGTTTGGTATGCCGTCTTGTCCTGAGGCTTTTGATGGATTGACTGCCTTAAGTAGTTTCTCTACTCCATTGGTTGTTATGATGAGGATTCCAATAGTTTCTTCCACGTGTTTTGATGTTTTTGGTGTTGTTTGGTTTTGATCTTGAGTAAATACGGATTTGAACTGTTGAACCAAAATCTCTGCTTTTGCTTTGCTGTCGCTGATGAGTTTTCCTTTGTTTTTTAGAGGCGATATTCCTATGTTGTCTGATTTCCTAGATTTGATGTACTTCCAGAATGGTTTGGAGTTGTTTTCTTCTAATCCTTTGATGATGTTTTCATTGATGTAGGACCATTCTGCTCGTCTTACTTGTTTCTTTACTTCTTTCTGGAAATGGCGATAGTTTTGCCATTTGTTGGTACGTTTTGCCTGTTTGTATAATCTTGATTTCTTTTTAAACATCTTACGTATCTTGTGGTTTATCCAGGGTAATTTATTTTTTGATTTAATTGTTCTTGATGGTATATGTCTGTTCATGCTGGCTAATAACTCTGTTTTGAATGTGTTCCACATGTCTTGGATGTTGCTCTCTTCACTGTACATCTGTTTTAGTTTAGATGAGGTTTCGCTGATCTCTTTGTTTAATTCTTCCCAGTTTGCTTTCGGGAAGATGTAGCATTTCCTTGGTTTTGTGTGCTGATAGTAGGGTTTGGTGTCGCAGTCTGTAACTATCATTTCATGATCTGAAATACCAGGTGCGTTTTCTGATGTTTTAACCAGGGATGGGTTGGTGGTTAGGACTAGGTCGAGTTGGTTGTTTTCTCTGGTTGGGTATTCATGTATTTGAGTCAGATTATATCGTATTGTTACTTCCATTAGCTTCAATTGGACATCTCGGTCGCTAGCGTTCTTGTTGACTGTCATTGTATCCCAGTCTATGTCCGGGCAATTGAAATCCCCAGTAAGAATGATGTTTTTGCAGGATTTTGTTGCAAGTTCTAGTGATTTTTCTAATTCTTCTATGCATTTAGAGTTACGATGTGGCATGTAGAAGGTTCCTATTAGTTGTTCTTTCTTTCCTTTTAGTTGTATTTTAACCCATTCTATTTCACACTCTGTGATTAGCTCTGTTTGTTCTGTGGATATTATGTTTTTGTTTATTAATACAAACACGCCTCCCCCGAGGGTTCCTCTATCATTCCTATAGCATATATAGTCGTCTGGGAACACTTCGCTTGATTTGATGGCGTCTTGTGTTGGATTTTTTCCAGGTTGTATCCCTTTAAGCCATGACTCTGTACCATTAATTATGTCCGGTTTTATGTAATCTACTGCGGCTGTAAATTCAGAACGTTTGTCTTTAATGCTTCTGCAGTTTACTGTTAGTATTCTCAGGTTCCTTTTGTCAGGTAGGTTATATATGTTTTGGCTGTTCTGTGTGGTAGTGTTGCCATTTTTTGCTGATGATGTTGTTGATAGTCTTTGTCTGGGGCTGCTGGCTTTGAGCGGGCTAAAGTTGCTCGATGTGATGGATTCTAACGTTGTGTTTTCATCATGTATTGGGTCGTAGTAGTTGGTGTTGTTGAGCTGGTAGCTATGGAAAGTGAATGTTGTGACATTGATGCTATCGCATTTGCAGCATAACCATTGGATATTTGAGTGTTGTAGGAGTTCGTAGTCTTTGGAGCACAGTTCTATGCATGACCGGTGGTGCCAGACACTGCAATCGTCGCAGCATACTCCTTCATTTTCCCAAGTGACTGGGTGCTCACATAGGCCACATGGGTAGATGGATTCTTGTTTCCCCCGCGGACCAGGATTTGTTTCAATGTCGCCTCCAAGTAGTATAAGAAGTAGTGTTATGTTAAGCTTGTAGCTTCTTTTTAGTGGCCAGGTTATTGGTCTCCTGCCAGTGTGTGATAGTCTATTGATGGTAGTACAGCTGAGTAACTGTTGGTTTTGCCATGATTTTTGTTCTTTGTTGGTACCTAAGCAAGCAATTAGGTGGATTAAAAACAGTATGTTGATGAGGTTTATGTTCATGTTGCTATTTCCTGTTGTTGGTCGTTGACTGGATAATGGACTGTGTTAGCTTGTACTTACAGTGATTTAGCTCGGAAGAGCCCGTGCATACCAGCTGATGGGTACAAGCTACCAGCAGTCAAACAATGCCTGTCTTGCGATCTTTAGTAACCAGGTCCTAGCTAGTAATGTGTCTGGGTGGATTCCGTCTACGTAGAGGTTGTAGTTGTAGTATTCTGTCTTTGTTCTTTTACGATTTTTCCCTTTTTTTACTATTTTGCTTGCATGTAAGTCGACTGAAAATTTGGGGCTATGAGAGTTGATGCTGATGTTGAGCTCGGTGACTTTGTTATTTAGCTTTATGATCTGTTGTTCCAACTGTTGATCTTCTTCTGTAAATCTGTCTGGCGTTCTATGGTTGTGTTTAGCGTTCCAGGTTTTGATGGAGTACACTGGAGTTTCTAGGATGGTGATTCTGCAGTTTTCAGTGTTTTTGACTAGTTCAATGCAGTTTTGATACTGTTCTACAATTTCGTTGATGGTTGCGTCGTTCGTAGATGTCAATGTGATGAATCTGTTTTCGTATGATGTAAGATTACATGTACCAAACCAGGTGTAGATCCAAATGGGTCCGTGTTTGTCTACTTTTTGTTGCAGGTTGTTTTTTAGCCAGTTGTAGCGGTTTTCACTGGTTGCACTACTTTGATTCCACCAGAGTATCTCTCGGTCTGCTTGAGTTGATTGTCTCACTTGTCTTTGTAGCCAGTTTCCTTTGCTGTCTGATAGAACTGCTGGGGTGTATTTTCGCTCTGATGTAGGGACTTCTGCACTGTTTTCATCTAGGAATTTAACTAGTTTGTTGATCGACATGGATTGTGTAATTTATTTTTTTTTTAGTCACAGTAGATATGAAATGTTTGTAAGTATGATGTGGGTTGGCGGTTGTTTGTTCAAGTACAAGGTGATGTATTGGGGCCGGCGCCGGTGGGAATTAGCAACTCATTTCAATTTGTGTTTTGTTTACAAATATGTCAAAAAATCAAGATGGCGTCGATATGGTGAAAAAGTTCACAGTTCGTTAAAGTTGTGGAAATGACGGATTTACACTGAGTTTGTTGATGTTTTATGGTAAGTGGTCAATTATGAATGTTTGTATGCTATTTTCCTGTAATTTGAATCGTTGATGACACTATAATCTTCAAAGTTTCGTCAATTTTTTCTTCTCGTTTGAAAATTACGCCATGCACTTTTGCGCATGCTCTCTCTCTTCATCAACTCCTTACTTGATATTGAGTGTGCTGGAGGTGAGCAGCTACCTTACTCTGGTATTGTTGAAGCTGAAGTTACTTTGCCTGGTCATGACATCACCCATCCAGTTCTACTGTTAGTGATTCCAGACAGCAGATACAACACCGAGGTTCCACTGCTTCTAGGTACCAACATCATCACTCCCATCATGGAGAGTTTGAAGCAACAACATGGTGACCGCTTCCTACAGACATGCCAGTTGACCTCACCGTGGTATTTCAGTTTTCGATCTATCAACCTTAGAGAGAGAAGTTTGGTGAAGAACAACAATGTACTAGCTTTGGTAAGGAATACCCAGGAGCCAATTACCATCAAGCCCAATACCAGCCTACGAGTTACGGGATACTTAGACAAGCAGTTGCCCTATTCCACCACGCCTGCTATGTTACAGTCATCTACCCTTCAACGTAACTGGAAGGATTTGGACATAGAGCCAGGTTTGATACAGTACAGATACCATGACAACGATCGAGTGGAAGTACTTGTTACCAACATTACGACACGCACCATCTCTTTACCACCCAGAGCAGTTATATGTGAGGTCCAGCCTGTTGCAGTCCAGTTTAAAGACCGAGATGTATCTACACCAGCAACAGCCTTTCTCGATCAGATAAAGATTACCAGGAGTGATTTGACAGAGGAGCAGTTAGATACTGGAATTACCCTCATCACCTCATTCCAGGATATCTTCGCCAAAGATGACACAGATATAGGCAACACCCATGTAAAGCACCGCATCGATTTGCTCGACGACAAGCCATTTAAACAGAGGTTCCGGCGAATACCACCTGCCATGTTCAACGAGGTAAAAGACCATCTACGCCAACTTCTATCGAATGGAACCATCCGACCATCACATAGTCCATGGGCCTCCAACGTGGTCTTGGTTCGCAAGAAGAATGGTAAGCTTCGTCTTTGTGTGGACTACCGCCAGTTGAATTCTGTGACCAAGAGGGACTCTTACAGCCTCCCCAGAGTGGAAGAACTTCTTGATTGCCTGGCAGGGAGTACTTTCTTCAGCACAGTTGACATGAAGAGCGGGTACCATCAGATAGAGATACTAGAGGAGCACAAGGAGAGAACCGCCTTCACTGTGGGTCCCCTAGGATTCTTTGAGTACGAAAGGATGCCATTCGGACTGACGAACAGCCCAGCAACATACCAAAGAATGATGGAGGAATGTCTTGCGGATCTACATCTCAAGATTTGTTGCATCTTTATAGACGATGTCATCATCTTTGGGAGGACTTGGGAGGAGCACCTGGAGAATCTGACACTGGTATTCGAACGACTCCGACAGGCCAACCTGAAGCTTGCTGCGGACAAATGTTCCTTCTTCAAACGCAAGGTTACCTACGTTGGACATGTCGTCTCAGACCAAGGTGTGGAGATTGATCCAGAAAAGACTGCCAAGGTTGTTGATTGGCCCAAGCCTACCAGCCCAGAGGATGTCCGACGCTTTCTTGGTTTTGTTGGTTACTATCGACGCTTCATCAAGGGATTCAGCTCCATCAGCCGCCCACTGACTGATTTGATGCCACCAACAGGAGGAACCAGCAAGACCAAGAAGACAAAGGAACAGAAGCCATGGTCATGGGGTCCAGAACAAGAAGAGGCATTTGAGACTCTGAAGCAACACCTTATTACAGCACCCATCCTTGGATACGCCCTGAGTGATGTACCGTATGAGCTACACACGGATGCTTCCGGTACAGCCCTAGGAGCAGTTCTTTACCAGGAACAAGAAGGTGTCAAGAGGGTCATTTCCTATGCCAGTCGAGGACTAACCAAGTCAGAACGCCGCTACCCGCCACACAAGTTGGAATTCCTGGCTTTGAAGTGGGCAGTCTGCGACAAGTTCAAAGACTATTTGTACGGCACCAGGTTTACAGTCCTAACAGACAACAACCCTATGACATATGTGTTAACCACTGCGAAGCTCGATGCCACGGGACACAGATGGCTTGCTGCACTTGCATCTTTTGAGTTCCAGATTCTCTACCGTCCAGGAAAGAAGAATGGTGATGCTGACGCACTTAGCCGCCTTCCTCAACCTGAAGAATCAGATAACAGAGAGACCATCTCCATTGAGTCAGTGCAATCCATCTGTAATTCCATCATCCCTCAAGCATACATCGAGAGTTTGGCAATCAACAAGGATACAGTTCAGCAAGAAGATCAGTTGACACAGGAAGATTTAGTGGATTGGACAGCCGCACAAGCCATGGATCCTGTTATCAAGCCCTTTGTGCAGTACGTCATTGATGGACAGAAACCCACTGCTGATGAAGTTGGACCTACACCACTTCTACGCCAGTTCAAGCATCTGAAAGTCAAAGACGGAGTACTGTATAGGGAAGTCATCATTGACAACGACAGGAAATGCCAGCTTGTTCTACCATCTGCTCATGTACCTACAGTCCTAGAAGCACTCCATAACGACATGGGTCATCCAGGGAAGGACAGAACGTTATCACTCGTCAGGGATAGGTTCTACTGGCCTGGGATGGATAAGGATGTAGAGGAATGGTTGTCACAGTGCAGCAGATGTGTGAAGCGGAAGACTCCACCTACCAGTCAGAGAGCACCACTTGTCAACATCCAGACACAGTTTCCGCTGCAGTTAGTCTGTATGGATTTCCTCAAGCTTGAGCGATCGAAAGGAGGATACGAGAACATCTTGATCATCGTAGACCATTTCACTCGCTACGCACAAGCCATTCCAACAAGGAACCAGACAGCCAAGACTACAGCGAAGGCCTTCTTTGATAACTTCATTTGCCACTACGGAATCCCGGAGCGAATCCACAGTGACCAAGGAAAGAACTTTGTTGGAGAAATCATCAAAGAACTCTGTACATTGACTGGAATGAAGAAGTCAAGGACAACACCCTACCACCCCATGGGAAATGGTATGTGTGAGAGGTTCAATAGGACTCTTCTGAACATGCTAGGAACATTGGAACAACATCAGAAAGCCAACTGGAAAGACCATGTGCTGCCAATCGTACACGCCTACAACTGTACCCGCCATGAGTCAACCGGTGTTTCTCCATACTTTTTGATGTTCGGGAGGAATCCTCGCCTACCAATAGACCTTGCATTTGGACTTCACAAGGATCAGAAGTTACCAGCTACGCAGTACGTGAAGAATCTACGTGACAGATTAGCACGAGCATACGAGCTGGCAGCTGAGTCGTCCAAACAGTCACAGGCCAACCAGAAGAGCTACTATGACCTACGGTGTAGAGGTGCATCCATCCAGAAAGGAGACCGTGTCCTAGTGAAGATTGTTGCCTTTGACGGTACCCACAAGCTAGCTGACACCTGGGAGGATTCACCATATGTTGTCCTAGACCAGCCGAATGACAGTATTCCTGTGTTTACAGTTACCAGAGAAGACGGAGAAGGCAGACCTAAGACAGTACACAGGAACCTTCTACTACCTATTGGTTTTCTGAGGGATAGTTCTACCCCAGATATACCCAGACCAACACCAAGACCAAGAACAAGACTACAGCGACCTGCAGCCAGACACCAGACAACTCCAGATGAGTCAACTGACGAATCTTCTGAGGAGTCTGATGCTGGATATGTGCTGGAAGATACAGTGTACAGAGGACCAGAACCCACTGACGACATCACTGTAGAGGATGAACCAGCACTAGGCATTCCAATTCCACCAGGGGACGCCCTGCTTGAAGACATTCAAGGGTCCGAATTGGAAACAGGAAGCGCTTCCGACATTCCACCTGATCATGCTGATGTTACACCAGATCTACAGGAAGACACACTTGAGACTGAGGCTGTACATCAGGAACCTGAAGCACCACCCAACATTCCAAGACGATCGGGTAGAGACCGTCGTCCACCAAGATGGTTGGTATCAGGTAAGTATGACACTAGTATGGTTGTCACAGGTTCGCCTAGTCATTCTATTTCCGATCCAGATTGTACTACCACTTCTACTACTACCACTACTACTAGTCCTGAGTGGCAGAGGAAGGCTGAGTATCTATCTTCTCTTGCAGATTCACCATTATTTACAGGCTTGCAGAGAGAGACAGCACTTGCCATTCTGGAGGTAGTCTCGCACCAGTAGATGCTGAATGACGGGACGTCATTCCACAGCTGGGGGGAGTATGTGGTATAGTCAGATTCTGTATTGTGTTTTATTTATATGTGTTGTATTTATATGGTATTTTATATTTTAGTTTTGTTCCACAGCATTATCAGGTTTATTTATATCTGTCAGTTGCTGTGTATTTCTATTTTATCTAGTTGTTTGTAGTCTGCTAGTTTCTGGAGCCTCTAGTTTCTTCTGGTCACATGATTTCTGTCACATGACTTACTTCATTTTTCGGCGGGAATATATTTCTAGGTCATTCTTTATTCTATTGTGGTAGCCATTAGATGTTCATTTCAATACTCTTTATTTCTGGATACTTTCTCTATTCCTGGTGAAGGTATGTTTGCTTCATTTTAGTATTTAATAGTATTGCCCTATAATGTCCTAGAGTGAGAGAGTTTCTGAGAGTTATTTACTTGAATAAATCTGAGACTGATAGATTTATGAAAGGGTCTGTTTGAATGATTGATTGTGAGTGTAAATCAACATAAATTTCAGATTAAACCATTTAAAATCAGTTTTACAGTCAAGATGACTTAAATATGATAAATTTATATAAAACTGATAAATTATTTATAAATGTAAATAATAGGATAAATAATATTAAATGGTTCATTATTTTAATTGAATGAATGAATGGACATAAACAGGTTTAAACTTCATTGTAAATTTCAGTTAATTTCTATAAAATTAATAAGTTCCATATCTCTAAATTTTGTAAAAGCAGTACTGCAATATTCAGAAGTAAAATGTTTATGATTGTAAATATTTGTACTTCAGGTCTGATGATGTAGATTTATTATTACCCAGTCAGATGTTAGATCATGTAGATTGAGGATCAACACACATTAAGCCTTTGTAAGATTTTACAAGGTTGGTTATTGTTTTCTTTTGTATTTTTATAATTTTCATGGTTTGTATATGTTTATAAGCTGACTAGCTTTCATTTTTATGATACAAGCCATTTACTTATTTTTGGTAAATATATTCTCAGCAACTTACCTGTGAAATATCTAGAATATGCATTTATGTCAGATTCACATACATGTATGACTTAATTTATACAGTTTGTAGTATTTTGAATATTTATTCAAAATGGTGTAATAGTCTGATTCATTTTAAAGTTGTGCTATACACAGAGATGCAATTTACTCTGTAGTGTGTTACTAATATGATTATAATTACATTTTATTTATAACTGTTGTTATTTAAAACTTATGATTCTTATTTTGTTATATTGTAGGGTTTTTCCTTGTCATCCTTGAATTGACTGTTTTAATTAGAACTGAATTGTCAACCATAATATGATGATGATTTGATATAAAGAACCCTAACCTGAGATTGTGTTTGTCTAATTTTATTATTGTGAAAACCGGCCCAACCCGCACTTTCTACAATACTACAGTAGTTTAGTGTTCCGGTGCAAATACAGGATTCAAAATTAATCATCATAGGAGCAATGTCGAATATAAATATACAAGGTACTTGAAACTTATTCAATTTAAAATCAATCTTGGAAAATTGCATTAATATTCCTTAATGTCAAAGAAAAAAGACATACATACAAGCAGGCAAATGTTTTCATTGTCTACATATTCTTCCAGGGGCCTTTGTATAGGTCAAAATGTACCTTAAAAACAAAAAAGCAGTATATTTTTTATGACTTAAGTCGAGTTTTTTACATATAAAATTAGTTTCCATTTTCCTTCAAAAGTTTATTTTCCTTTTGTAAAATTCTGCAACTATAGCCAAATAATTAAAAATACTTTCAACACTAAATGATAAATAAAAGTAAATTTGTTGTCTCATTATACTATTGGTATGATACATTGTACTTCATTTTTACTGACACTGCTATAAACTAAGGGAGCAACCATTAGATTTTTATTTAGGGCATGGATTTTTCTTCATCTTCACGCGCCTTTTTATTTTCGAAATATGTGATTTTTTGTGGATAAAAATAATATGGTTGCTCCATAATACCACACTAGCTTTTCCATCATTTCTGTTAACTCTGAGATATTGAAAAACTTGTTAAACGCATTAAAACTGGCTAATTCAAGAAATGTTTAATACATGTGACGTAGATGTGAAATAATGGTCACTGTCTACTGTCGTCCAATTGGCCTGTGGAAATGTGTTATGTATATGTTTCAAATCTGCTTCAGAATTTTTAAACAACTGTCCCTTTCTGGATCTAAAACATAAATGGAAAATGAACAAAAATAATATTTGAAAAAGATTGGTGGCTAAGGAAAGGCACAAATGAAATGCTTTTTGTGCGACAGAAACGAAAAAGCCAAATGTGTGTATTCTCTGCAATGCATGTACAAATGCGTTAATTATTGTTAATTTTACACTGTAATTGTTAAAAATCAATGTAAATAATTTTTCATATATAATATTTTAAACAAAGGTATTTCTTTTTTTTACTTATTTAAACGTGATATACTTTTTTGATGGAGTAATGATGGCCCTCCCCCTTTTTTCTAAATAAACCTCGATGTTAGTGATTAACAAATCCGATAATTTCATGTTAAATGATGTATTTGAAACATGTCTACTTCTAGTTTAAGTTTATGCAAAAAAAAAAATAGTAAAATTGCAATAGTTCTGAACTTTTGTAAAAACAGATATTTTTGTAATTCACAAAGTTGTTTGGGGTACATGTCATTTTGTCCAAATTATACGCCTTATGTTTAGTTTATGCTGATTTCCTTTTAAATATTAAAAGAGATATGATACTTCTTGCACATTTTATCAAAATTAACATTTAAAAACTCATGGAATTTTCTAGATAAAAAACTTTTAGGTGTCAAAATGACACAAATCCCTCCCCCTTTTCAAAGGTATATATAATCGAGAAAGTTTATCTTTTACTTTGAACAGGCATGAAAATCGGTACAAATATAGTCAAATATCAAGTTTAATTGGTTAAGTCGGTTTTGGTACCTCAAATATCTCTTCAATTGTAAGAAAATTGTGTTTATGCAAAAAGTTCAAAAAGCACATGTTGACCTTTGACCTTGTTTTATGAAAATTTGAACCAATATTGGCTTTGACGACCAATCTGATTTTGAAGAAGAGACAATAAGGAATCGAAAGAGGTATGGTATAGCTGTATGTTATTCATGACGATTAAACTTTTTGAAATGTGGTCTTGGTCACCGGCCTATCTTGTCCTTTAAAGGATTTTAATAGATTACAAACTTTAAGGCGAAATATTGACATACGTTTAACCATACGTCATGGTGAACATATGTCAGACGCAGGATGTCAGGACGTATGTTAAACGCATTTTTTTAGACGCATGTTAAACTTATACATGTAGCTAGATTAGTATTTGTCGTATGTCGTAAGTCAAAACGAGATAAAACTCAGATGTGATAAGGTATACCTTTTTCAATATTTTAGATATAAGTTAGGGGTGGGGTGCAGGTTACTCCTACCAAAAAATATATGGAGTGACCCCCCCCCCCCCTCCCGCACGAGATTCCGGAAAGGTTACTTCGTATAATATATGTTTAATGAATTTATATTACCACTAAGCACAAGATCTTGGAGAGTAAGTAATAAACAAGAGTTATAAATTCCCCGAGGTTATCCGCTCCGGCACTTACACTTTTGTGTTGGAGAACACATTAAAGCTTTAAATCATCCGTTTAAATTTCAAAATTGTCTAAACTCTAAGGTTCTTCCTACCCCAGACAAAGGTCAATCATCTTAGTTATAATTTGGTTCCCCAGATCTGTATTTTGGGTTTTATTGTTCTATGCTCTTAATTGATAATCATGTAGTTTTGGCTTTTTCAGTATTTTTGGTAGAGCTCCTCTGATGAGTCTTGAATATACGAAACTCGTGTTAGGCGTAGCAAAATTTATTGTCTGGAACTTTGTTGTCATTTTAATTCTAAATGCTGAAGTATGCCCATTTTTCTACACCTTAATTTGAAGTTCAAGTGTTGCAATTGAAGTATCCATTACTGAAACTAAATATTATCCATGCAATCACTATAAAATCTCAATTATTCAATTTTCATTGAATTTTCATAATCGATCGCTGACGATATTTACAAATATTACAAGCTTCTAGTAACGACTCTCTATTTATCTAATCATTCAACGTTGACAGAAAATTCCATTTTAACAAAACACACGACTGCCTGAGAAAAAAATCATCCGTGTATACTTTGCTTCGTGCCCAGGGGAGTGAATTATAGCGTTATTCCGGAGTAAGCGTGTATTTCCATTGATTCTGTTTTACTATCGATCGGCAGTGGAATCCTGGAAATTTGTTACAACAGTCAACACGGTTATATTTTTGGTTGTTTCTATCTAGGCTGAGTGGGGATTATTGGAAGTGTTAGGATGGACCGTTCAACCTGATGATAGGATACAATAGGGTGAGTTGACATCTGACCAAACCATTTCTCTTCTATCGACCTCAATATCGTAGACGTTCATTTGGCAGTGAGCACGATATAGAATATTAACTGCCTTTATGAATAAATTATTGTGTCTCCGGAGTAATGAATGGTATTGATGAATGCTTTATATCATGAGGTATCTAGTGCAATGTTTTAACATGCAGATATACATGCTTTCTGATATTGTTTTAATATATAATAATCTTGCTCAATTTGACATACTGGAAAGACATTTTAAGCGTTCGAAAGTAAATGCTAAAGAGGTAAACAAGGTACCATTTTTATCTTTGCAAATTTAACGCTGATGGTATTTTCCTTTTTAATGATCTTTTTATCTTTATATATTGTTAGTGAAATTGAAACAAGTTAAAAAGAGAATAATCTTCTAATACAAGAAGCAGAGGTACCAATGGGGTATCCGAATGTCAAAAGTCCGAAAGAGCAGAGACAAAACCAGTAAATATCAACAAGAACAGGACAAAAACAGAAAACATGTAAAACATGGAAACACAAAACAACTGAATATCAATCAACAACGCGAACTCCGAATGTAAGATGTGTGTTAGATTTTATGGCCAAAAGAACAAGCCCAACTTTAATCAAAGATATTGGAAACTCTGACACTAAAATGTTTTTGGTACACTTTTCCTACCTTAAGTGTCGATTCTTTATACTGTTGTTTCATTGTTATTCGTGGGGTATCAATTTTCATGGTTTCGTGGGTTACAGTCAACCACGAAAATAAGAATCCAACGCAGTGTTATTTTTACATTGATTCCTATAAGCAACATGAACAAACCACGAATTCAACGAAATGTCTTCTTTGGGTAAACCACAACAATTGATACCCACAAAAATAAATGAATCCACAGTATTTTAAGTTTTACTTGGGCATTCATCTTTTAACTAGAGCATCTCTGATGAATATTTCAAAGACAAAACTCATGTTTTAAATGATTTGCCTCTTTGTTATTGATACAGGTCATGTTGCAGAATATTAGCAGTTGATATTTTTCCTAAAACATTCATAACTACATTTGCACCACTGCTAATGGAACGTCAATCCTTTTATTACAGATTACTTAACTTCCATGATCTGTTGTACATCATTTGATACAGACAGTCAGTCATTACGTGTTTCTTATGAAGTACTCTAACCAATTACATATTCTATATTTCCCTGACAATTTAAGAACTTTTATAGTCGACAGTTTAAGAACTTTTATAGTCATAAGTCTAACAACTTTGTAGTCGACAGTTAAAAGAACTTTTGTATTCCTGACTGTTCTAGAATTGACACCATGTTTTGTTTAAGCGACATGTTTCCTTTTTGTATGATTGGTCCGCTGGTACTTTGCACATGAAACTATAAATCAAATACCTTTTACTAATACTTTATCGTTTTAAAGCCTCGGATTTTTTTAAATATATGCCTTCACGTTTGAATCGAATCATAGAATAGGCTTAGATTTTTTTACGACCATGTCTTGCATTTCTTTCGTATATCACTTTTTTTTAGCGTTTATGATGAGATAGTCATTTCTTTAGTCTTTTGGCATAAAGATAATTAGTGGAGGATGAAAAGAAAACCTCAAACAATCATGCAACGGCATACATAACTACATGTTAGAACATTGCACTAAATAATTTTTGATTTGAAATAAATGTTTCGTAAAAATTATTTAATACTACTATAAAGATTTTAGAAACACGAATTAACTAATCTATTTTATCTTTTTATCACTGATATTAATTAAAAAAAATCAAAAATTGTTTAATATATAAGGGGTTTTCTACCTTTGAACATTTTGATTTAAGAGCTCATGGTGCTGCTGATTAAAAGTTACTCTTTAAAATATGCAAAATGCAGCAAAACGAAACTTACCAATTATTTGTATTTTTTAAGTTCAAGAAGAATTTCAATGAGCTGAGGACGTTCCTGAAACATAATTAAGACGTGGGTGTAAAACAGTAAAAGGACATGATTGAAAATTGTTATGTATGGTAGAGTTGTCAAAAAGCATGCATCTTAAAACATATCTAAAATTTTCATAAGTGATATCAGAACTGACCACAACTCCAAAATTTGTCTTATTATATTGTCATTGCCTTTTTATGTTTTTATAAATCATAGGATATTTAATTGTAGATTGAAATCCCATGGATGTTAAAATTGTTTCGCTTCCTTTTAAATTTTGATTAGTTTTAACAAACTTTCATTTGATGATGTGACACTTCCCCTATCCGCAGTCAGTCTTGCCTTTAATAGAAACTATTTTTGTTAATTTTCTACGTCAATACCATAAAAGTTGATTTACTGTACAATTAAGTAAATTAATTTAATGCAAATGATTGTTCTTATTCTTGTTTTGCATGTCAAACCACAATTGATATGAAATTCTGAAGTAGTTCCTACAATCTGAAACGGATTTTTTTCTCATTTTGTATGATGTTATGATTTTTAGTGTTACACTTGTAACATATGTACGCAATAGTTTGAATAGCCATATTCATCTCACGCATCAATGGAGGGCATAGAAACTGACAGTCAAATCATACCTACCATTTAAGGATTGATACGAACATATTGATGGAATCGCTTATTTGACATGTACAAGATGCGAAAACGACGTTTTTACGTAGCTCTTGAAGTTGCTGGTTGTTTTATTTTTATTTGGATGAAACAAGTGAAAGTCATTTTAGTAACAAAAAAAATAACGATGCATGAAATCATCCAAATAAAAATTAAACACCAGGAGCTACGTTTCAGTCGAAGGCAGTGTGAGGAGTTATGGGTTCGAAATTTTTCAAGCTATATGGAGAGCCAAGGGCAGAAAAAAATATTCTGACTTTGCTTAAGCTTTTTTAATCTCTTGTTACTTTCAGGGTGTTGATTAGATTGTCAAATCAGATCCCCAGTAAATCTCTTACAATAACTTTTCTTTCTGACTTGAGAGGCAGTGTCACGATATACGTTTTACAGTCCTAATTATTGACTAAATCAATGACGGAATGGTCCTGATAAATATCCGCCATCACGAAAATGTCAACCAATGATTTATTATAGCAAGTTTATAATTACTCTGACAATTTTACAGGGATACCTTATATAGTCTGAAATTGTTAGATTTTATGAGATTCTGCAACCTTTTATAAGAATGAGTCACGAACCAGTACAGTTTATGTATTTTATATGTCAGACAGACCATTATTATTTATTGTCATTGCCTTAGTTTACAAAGATAGCTATCAAAGATACATGAACTAGTTTTGTGATAAGAAACGCTGACTTCTCGGCTAAAAGGAGATTTTGATTACTAGTATCATGGATACATAACTTTTTACAATTAATTCTAAGACAAAATTTTTTATATAAAGTTCTAAAATACCAAACCTTTCATTTTAGTACTTTCGTTCTGTCTGAATTTTGTCAATTACATTGAATCCCTGTACTTGTTATGCCCCGTTTACGAAAGAAGGGGGGCATATAGTATTCTGGTCCGTTCGTCCGTCCCAAATGTTACAAAGTGGAGCATAATGTCCGTTAGACATATTCTTTTTTATATAGATTTGCTAAACTTTTTCAATATGATTGACTGTTCTTTTGTTTATTTTTCGTAACCCTTAATTCCCATCAGCATTACATAAAACTACTGTGATTTTTAGGGCGTATAACCTCAACCCACTCATTCCCTTCAGTCATGTGCAAGGTTGCATTTTTTACTTAAACCGGTTAAAGACTAATAACTTTCTGTCGTCTTTCTTGAAAAATATTATAGCATTCTGGGTAAAACAGATGCTTACGTGGGATATAATTGCATTCTGGAAATTTTCACTAATTTTGAAACAGTTAAAATCTACAATAAAACTTCAGACATGCTGTTTTTCTGTTATGTCACGTCACTACTGTTCTTTTCAAAATTGATCCGAGAACAAAGACAATAAAGTAAGAACTTAACTATAAAGTAAAGAGACTTTAATGAAATAAAGGCAGAACAAAACGTTGCACACCATCCAATGCCAACAGACCTCAATTTTAGATAGCAAATAAATCTTCCAAAAATGAATGAAATGTCCAATAAGTGTATGCAAAACAACCTCCATACATAGGGGGAAATTAAATATCTACAATAGAAAATATTCAGTAGCGTTCAATGTGACCATTAAGTCATGAACATAACTCCATGATATCACAAAAAGTCGCTGCTCGCAGTTTTGCAATTTGCCAAAAAAATATATGTATTAGAAATATTCTGCATGCGATTAAAAAGCATTCCAAAAAATGTCAAAAATCCTGAACTGTACAAAGACGACGGGTATAAGCTTGTGCTCTGATAAAGGGTTTTGGCCAAGGGCGGGACACAGATACATAAAAATGTAGGGGAGTTGAACTAGTTTTTTTCGATCTACCTTAACCTTGTTGGATAGTTTTCATCAAAACACAGAAATGGAAGTTTTCATGTTCAATTAAGGGACCATTTCATGCTTAATAGAGAAAACCTAGTTAACGTTGGCCTTTCAACCTTTGGTTATAGTGTTTCCAATATCTGAAGAGTCTTATAATAGACAAAGCGCGTGTCAGACGCAATTGTTTGCTTTGCACTATATTGTAATTCTATCTTTTAAGATAAGGTATTGACGTTTCTAAAAAATGACGTTTACAGCAAAAAATTTTCATGATTGGCACACATTTTCACAACCCTTGTCATTTTTCTTTTATTAAACTTAAGTTATTACCACAACAAAACAAATTAAAGATATAAAAATTCTTCATTAAGTTCCTTATAAAGTAATTTGATACCAACTAAAAACAAATCTAAGAAAATACAGCAAAGCTTTATTTAGTTCCCATAAAGAACTCTTGTGAATAGAATGAATGGAGGCAATTGTCTTTTGTGATATAAAATCAATAAGACAAAACGACAAAAGAATAATAGATGACATCGTTAGAACGTTAACATAGAATGGCAGGAATACCAACTTGTTAACTCATCCCAATTAGAACACATATAATATCAGCAATTGCTGTAAAATTTGCTAACTTTCATGTTTTTATTAACTTTGTTATGCAATTGAATAGTTTCATATGTTACAGTAACAAATCTTAAATTTAACACTTAAATATTTCACTATATTATACTATACTATACTATAATATTATACTTGATTAGATACTTCACCTTTTAATTTTAAAATAGCCATCATGTTTACAATAATAAACAACAGTTAAGATCGCAATGAAAGAGGGATGTTTGATGCTATAAAACCTGGTGTAACAACCAATTTCTTATGAAATACCTGTACAAAGGCAGGACCATTGCTGCGATTTACAATTTCTCTGGTTTGTTTTGTCTTTTCTCTCAGACATTTGAGATTGATTCTCCAACTTCGATTGCTTTGTTATTATCTATATATACAGATTCATACTTAAATAGTTTTACAATTTTATACTTGAAAAGTTTAATAATTCATACTTTAATTGAATAGTTTAACGGTTTCATCATTGGATAGGTTAACTGTTTTATATTTCAATACTTTTACTGTTTTATTTTCGTGGAGTAAATTGCATATTCATGGATTCATAAATTCGTGGTTTTAAAAAAATTCTTTTCGTAGGGAATCTAATTTCGTGGTCTGGCTGACAAACGAAAACCACGAAAATTGGTAGCTCACGAACATTAATACTTTCACAGTAAATACATATCTAGTTTTATTATTCTTTACGTCGAAGCCTTGTTCTTTTTTTTTACCTTGGTGTGAATCAAGGGCTTTCAGTTTTCCAAATTATGGAGTATTGGTGACACATTTTTTGTTTGTTTTGTTCATTCATTTTACATATAATAGACAATATTGAGATGTGGAATAAGTGTACGCGACACAACAAACATAAACAAACAGCAATTCAAAAAATCCCAACGGAAAACAGCAAGCAGTCTTCAACATGACCATAGGTCACAGCTGCTTACCGTCTTGCATTGGCCCAAGACTTATAATACAATACAAAAGTATCAAAACCAATCCCTAAATCATCAACGAAAGACCCAATTCTTGACATAAAACAGTTAACACAGAATGACAAGGACAAACAAAGGCTTTGGCAAAGTTTCCTGGCTTAGGACAGGCACATATAAAATGTGGCGGGGTTAAACTAGTTTTTTGGATCCAACCATCCCCCTATTGTTAAGCTTGCACAAAGCATACATATAAGTATTCTTTGACAAATAGTCCCTATAATTAAGTCGATGAATTTAGCACAGAAATACAAAAAGGAGTAAAGATGGGTTGTACATTGAATTACAACCACAATTTTCTTCCGATTTTTTTATGAAACTGGTCAATTCAGTTGTCAAATAATATGAAGTCATTGGAAACATTTCATGTTATATTTTTTTTACCCATGGTATTAACTACTCAATTATCCTTCAATTCTTTACGAAACAATCAGAAAACGTCTCTAATGGTTGCTGACGTCTCTCTTTCTTTCGATAGACTATTGACATTGATGCATTCTACGATGAATTTCCCGGAAATGATTTACTCAATTTCTGTGTATTAGGGTTCCACAAAAACAATACAAAAACAATAAAACCCTGACAACTTAAATTTAGAGTTTAATGAGAATTCCCTTGAATACACTGTGATGCTTTGGAGTGGGAAGCAATTTTTGTTTGTTGTGACATTACCGTTAGGATGTCAATGAGGTCGAATCCAGTAAATGGAAGAAAATACATAGGCTTCATGAAAAACTAACATCCGACCTCATCTGAGAGATCGACTTCCAACATTTCCTTGAAAGCAATTATTTGTTTTAGAATTAGTGTCAAACTTATGAAGATAACATCTGACAAACTAATTGCAACCCTGAATACTTAAATAGCAAAATCTAATCGGAACTTTGTAATAAATCATGAACTACTCCCACGAACAGCTGAAAGTGTATCCGCCTTCTGATAAGTAGTTGTTAATAAAACTCGGTCCGTGAGTCAACAAATTCTTCATACTATGGTTTCTCGTAAAACTGAGTCGGAAATTAACAAACCTACCTACTACCTTTGTTGGCATACCTAAGACTTTTATCATAGATGTCTTTTGAGATGATAGATCGTTAACCTTGGTCAGTGAAAAATTGTGGTACAACAAAATGTCAGAAAGCATGCATAAATGTCAGTTTTGTTGTCGATTTTGATTTATATAAAATATTTCTTATAGAATATCTTTAATACATCAAAATGAGCTGCTACATGTATCTGTTAAGAATTCATTATCTGCTATATACATCCTTATAAGATGTGACAGATAAACTATATGACTGACGTGTATGATAGTCTTCCTACCAAAGGCAATTCAATTAAATTATAGAGTATTAATAAATGTTTGATTAACGGGGAAGACCAGGAAGCAACTCCACACAAGAAATCATCATAGATTTAGATTGGATTAAGACGTATAGATAGTAGATGAAATTGAATAACGCTACAACATTTGGAAACGTTCTAATTCAATTGCTTTAATGTTAAATTTCTCATCAAGTAGTTTGCTTTTGTAACTGTCACGAAATAGTTGATTTCTTCTAAGAGTTTCAAAACTTTAAAATGAAGACAAAATATAGGCATACATCATAAAACTAAAAATTGACTACAAAAATAAAAACGACTTCTAATATTTAAGTCGATTATCGAAACAAGAGACATTGAACATTAAATAAATGCTAAAACACAATTATAGTATGCAACGGAAACATAAACCACGCATTAACGACGCAACAGAAACATATACTATGCATACACATTGCAACAGAAAAAAAAACAACAAGCAAACAGTTAAACGTATGGAAACAAAGTATATACAACGTATAAAAAGTACAACGGAAACACAGACTGAAAAAAATAACAGTGAAATCAAAACACATTCAATGCATTATCAATTCAACGAAAACATTAAAAACGCCCCAAAAATGCAACAGAAAAACATACCACGCATACGCAGTGCAATGGCAAGACAATCACTTATATACAGAGCAGCGAAAACACATACATGTACAACACTTTAACAAAAAAAAAAAAAACACATGGAAATACAAAGAACGTTTGAACAATTCAATTTGAACAAGTGTTAAAAATAAAAAGTGCAACTGAAACACATACAGCTCATTTACGGTCCAATAGATACATAACACTCATAAACAATGCGTATGGTAAGCCGCTGTTTTATATAGAACCTATGATTGTCGTCGAGGGGTCCATAACAATGGAAACAAAAACTACACATACATAGTGCTACAGAGACATATACAAAACATACACAACGAAAAAGAAACACATTCCACGCATAAACAATGCAACGGAAACACATTATACACATACACAAAGCAACGGAAACACATACCAAACATAAACAGAGCAACGGAAACACATACCACATATAAACAGTACAAGTCAACGGACACACATACCACACATAAACAGTGCAACGAAACACAAACCGTCACAACAACGCAACGGAAACATATATCACGGATGCACAACACAAAGGAAACACGAATTACGCAGGCAACTAATCGACAAATAGCAGCAAAAACTTTTCCCACAGAGTAATCAAGTGGTTGCATGAGGTAACACTGTCCAAATTCAGACCGTAATGCCCAAATATAACTTGACTGCTTAATTTTCATAGTGGTGCATCGTATTGGCAAAGATGTCACGCGTTTGTCGCATATTAAAAATACCCGCTTCGATCCCACAAAGAGGGTGGGGGCAAAATTTACGACATTTTATCTACCTTTAATGTTCATCCCCCCCGAATTCGTGCTTTGCTTGGGAGTGAAGCAAGCAATGGCAAACTTACTACATCTAAACCTTATTAAACTCAGATGGTGTGGTGTGATTGACAATTCCTCCTAGTGCAACAATGCGTCACATTTTGGTGGGGTTTTAATGGGGGGAGCCAAATCCTATAACGGGAAAGAGTAATGATTACAATAAACTACTTTTGTTTGCAAAACCCTTATAATGAACGGCACTTACCTATCTACAATGATCAAATCTATCATTCATCCCATATTAAAGATTTTTTTCCCTTTTCCTTCCTGAATTTTCTTTGAATTCTTTGAATCGGTCAATTTAAGTGAAGTCATTTTTTTTAACCCTATATAAATGTCACAACAAAAACAAACAAAGGAAGCTTAAATGACCGGAGAGTCAGTAACCCGGCGTACCTTGTAAGAACCTTGTAATTACAGATAAGTCAGTGATACTTAGCCATCAAAAGCACAACACAGATTCTTTTAGGAGTTTTATGTGTAATTAGATAAAGGCTGTCAAACACACAAGACTTTCTCCCAACAGACACGAGTTTACATCTGATATTTCCTATTATAAATGTCAATTTGTCATACAACACGGTCCTTGACTTTGTCTTAAGATCAATTAGAATGTTCTGAAACTAAAAGTCCTTATCTTGGGGTCGTAATGCTGAGCTAGACGTTCTTACAATGATATGAAATGTTGTTAGTTGACATTGCATCCGGGCAAATGAACCAACCTTTAGAACTATTTCAAAAACCATCAGCAATATATCTAAATTAGAGTCATCAGAATTCATTTTAAAACCAAAATAAAATGCACATCAGAAGTAAGGCTGGCCTGAATACAAGTCCAATACAAGATACTGACTGACATATACTATTTGCACAATTGAGAGAAAACAATATAAAAAGAGCTTTGTTATTCTAGTTCCTAATGCACCGTGAGAACAAAAATAGCATTCAGAGATCAGAAACATCAATTTTGTAGATTTTTTACTGGGTTAGTCAGACAAGACAATCTTTCAAACTTAAATATGGTCTTTTTATAGACAGTTGAAAGCAAGTACATAAATTTCATAGAAAACATTTACTTTCTTCACTCTACGTAAATCGATGGTTTGTTCAGAAGTAATAGCTTTACATTTTACTAATTATTTTTCAGGACTTTTGTAGGAAGATGTTAATAGAATATAAAGCAGTTCTTTCTCGTCTATCGCCAAAAAACGAGTGAAGTTCACGATAGAAAATACAAAATCCAATAGATTAATATTCCAGCACCCCAGGAACTTATCCATCTCATCTCCGTTTCTTATAAACAATAACTTTATTACGATGAAATCGAATAATCATGCTTAATTAGATCTTAATCAATAATCTTTACAAAATCCTCATCCAATACTCGATTTCTCCATATAGTAATGAAGATAAATGAATTAGTGATAATTTTCACCGTAATATTGACAACATATTGTCGAGTTTGGTCCTTTCATTTCAACACTTACAATGTCAGATCGATGAAGAGATCTATATTCTTTATTTACAGTGAGAATGAGCGACGTGGGGACTGCTTTACTGGTGCTAGCTCTCTGTGCTGTGGTAGGGGTGATAGCCGCCATCTTGTTCCGGTTGTTCGGGACGTACTGGTTGACGGCGTGTTTTGCTACTGGTGAGGAGAAAGCGGTACTGACACAACATGATCAGTTCAACGGGTACATGGTGAGTACATGAAATAGCTTGATCATAGATCTAGAAAAAACGTAATGAATGTATTAATTTTACCCTTTCTACGCACATTTTGGTTATTTGCTGCAGTATTCTAAAACTGTTAGAAAACATCTAAAATGTTCTGATCTGTTTTAGATTCGATATTTGGAATAGTATTTTTGAGTAGTCGTTTTACAAAAAATGTTTTATACTTTTGGCTCTGAGCTTTACTGTATCTAAAGCCAACAAATCATCCACCAGACACTAGCACACATTATATATAGCTTAAAGAAGTAAGATATTTTCATAAAAATGCGATAAGTCAGGTACAGTGGTGCATAAAATTTATGCTTTTCTATAATTTATAAACTTACTTTCTCTTCTTTACTGATATTCTATTCCTTCATTTCAAGGTCAATTCTGAATCAGATTTTGTCCTAGACCAAAGTGGTAAATTTATACAGTATGACACAATTCAAAATGACCCTCGTTACGCACAGACAGACAGATATTCACCACCGCTCGACGAAAGCTCAAGAAGCAGTCCTGTCTCAGTTAGTAATGCTTCGGTTGGTAAGTATCTTTACTAGATATGCCAAACGATGTCGGTATAGGCGGCAACAGGCAGGGCTTGGGGTCTCCGTTTTTTCAGAAAAGTAACAACAGCTGTCAAAACGCCAACAGCTTGGATGAGCAACAAATGAATTTATAAATTAAATTTTACACAATCAAAATAACACCTGGTAAGCCTCACTGGGAGGGGTACACGAGAGATGAAAGAAACTTACCAAGTTTGGGTTTGTCTTGTATTCCGGGATTTTAATTTTCGTATCGAAACACAAATATTTACCAAAGCCATTTTATGTGAATTCACCTTACTAGGAGTAAAATCCTCGTTTGTGCTTGTTAGATCTTATTTCAATCTAATCCATAAAACCTACACGTAGCATATCAATGTATCTGTGGACAATTAAGGTCGGAGAATTACGTAAAAGTCGGGCAATAAGATGTTAATACTGGGTTAATCTTTCCACTCTGGAATTTCAATGCACGGACACGACGACGGTTATATACTAGTAATCATAATATGCAAGATAGCTATAGTATAAGTCGTCAAACTAGTGTTTTATATACGACTTTTTTTCTGGTTCAACAAAAATTTGCGAAACCTCGTAGCTATACAATGGGATATGGTGTTCAGGGTTAAGTTTCTTGACGTTTTGTGGGCTACAAATGTACATGGAATTTCAGATGTTGTAAAACTCATCAGCTATTTTCAACGGTATTGAAAAAAATAACTTTTTTATCTTATTATATATAAATCATTAATGTACTAATATGAGCAATGCCAGTCAGGCTGAACATGATATAGTAAAAGCTTAGTATGAAGCTAATTCAGATATAAATTATTCATAGAAATCCTAAAATAAAAGGGGCCAAGTAGTTCACTTATTAGGTACATTTTTATTTCGAATGCATCATAATGCGCAATACTAGTATATCATTATCAGCCACTAGTAGAAAAGTTCAAAATTGAGTTAAAAGATATGATAGTTAATTGTTTTAATTAGTGTTTGACTGGTCTTCTGTACTGAGATGATCACCTCAATATCCCTATTGTGTCTCACAACTATGTTGTGTTCTATGGTCAATACCGGATCCTAAGATCGCAATGGAAGAGGGAGGTTTGGCGCCATAAAACCTGGTTTAACCCACCATTTCGTTTGAAATGCCTGTACCAAGTCAGGGCCATTGCGATCCACCAATTCTCCGGTATGACTGATTCGTTTTTGTCATTTTCTCTGGACTATGAGATTGATCATTCAAGTTCGGTAGTTTTGTTATTACCTTTATGTACCTATTGTAGCAATATATATTTTATTAAGAAATTTGGTGGAAAGAAGAACTATAGTTTAGGGGATATTTAAGTAGGCGTAGACCGTGATATACAGATGTTTTGCTAGGGCCATGTTTTACTGTTGTTTCCCGTGCCATATTAAAGTGAATAACGCATTGACCGCTATATTATTCCTCTTTGTATCAACCAACTTAGTATTTTGATTTGGAAGGAGGGGTTGGGGGTACTCTTAAGCACTTTTCTGAAAATTATTTTCATGTCGCTCTTTTTAAGCATGTACATGAAGTTACTCTTATTACTGAACGAGTCCATGATGTTCAAAATAAGCATGTCCATAAAAGTGCATTGTTTTATAGAAAATTCCTTAGTATTTCAACTGTAAGATCATATATATCGACAAAGCCTTAATTGTGCAACACTTCTAATGATTCATGTGGGAGTCTCTAATTAAGTTTCAGTTCTATCTAGAAAGTAAATCCATCAGGTTTGCTGTTAATTTCCTGAGATTTATTAAAAGTGCATTACATGTGCATTGGAAATATTACAAAGATCATAACGGTTTTTAAAAAAATGAAGTCAAGGTACTCTGCTTGGTTAAATAGTGTAATTTCACGACAGGTTTCCTTTGTTCATTTTAACTTCGGTAAGAGGAAGCATAGCCTAGGTATTGTTTGTTAAAACTCCTGTTTCAAACCAATGAAGACTTAATTTGAATTTAAAGTACCACCAATGTGATAACAAGAACTTCTTTCTCCGTCTCTCAGAACAAAGGGCAGGGTGGTACTTAAATTTCGATGTGCGTTTTTCGTCCTTTAAAATATAGACGACTTTTCTAAAATTTCATGGAAGAAACGGGTTCTCGGAACTCCTTCAAGAAAAGTCGTAGAATAGGTGATTTCTCAATTTATTTTTTATTACTATAGAGTTATTTTGCGTTTAAACATGGTCACAAATGGTCTTGAGATTCTGATGTTGTTCATTTTAAAGTGATTCCCCCTTTTCTCTCCCTAGATAAACCAAAATCTAGAAATTAGTCCTATGTAAGATTAGGAGGGAAAACGACAGCCAGTTTGACTGATTTGAAACTGACTTACGAATACGCACTTAAGATTGCCGACATTGCACTTTGTTCTAACTACATTGATTGATTTTTAGGATCAGAAGTTGAAATTCCACAGGGCCTTCGGAGAGCGGAATCATGTGAAAGTGTAGCATCGGATTCATCAGTACTAGAGATGCAACCAGACATGCCAAAAATAGGTCAAATGGAGTTTGCTTTGGAATATGATAGGTGAAGATACATGTATAGTCTTTTGGTCAAGACATAAATTAGGACGTTTGATATTTTTTCTTCCTATCCATAAATATGTCCTTTTTCAAGGTTCCCTTTAACTGCAAAGTGGTTAATTTCTCTCAATAAGTTAAATGGTAATATATATTTATATAAAAATAGGCATATGATAAACAAATATAACACAAACTTTGCTGTAAGCGCAACAATTCACTAACAAGTCAACTACTTCAATTACAAATGACCAATAATGGTACTTATATATGAATTTTACATTTATTTATCAAATCAATAACACAATTTTATTTCAAATTTCAGAGAGGTCTCAGAGCTTGTGGTCAGCATTATCCAAGCTAAAGACCTAACACCAAACCAGTACTCGGGGTCTCTCGACACTTATATAAAAGGCACGATACTTCCGGATACATCAAATACATTCCAAACTAAAGTAAGAAAACTCGTACTTGTTTACTACTAGTATTCAGTTGTACCCATAGCATGGAACTGGGTCCTAAACCTGGTTAAAGGACCAGTGCAACCTTTAGAAAACGAAAGAAGTACAAAATGAACATTCGATTGTCCATGGGCAAAAACTTTCCCAGTACAAAAAAGATAACAAATAAAAGACAGAATCAGACTAACACAAAACACACACATGCAAAGTTTTAGCTTAAAAATGTAAATAAGGTTTGGTCGGTGAATTAGTGAGTACCAGTCTCTATTTTTTTTTTTGTTTATCTAAACATGTAGATATTCGTTCATTAATTCCACCAAATAATTAACTGAAATTGGAAATATGCTTATCATATCATGATATTGTAAGAAGAATCAATGAACGACAAGCATAAAACCCATCAAGCTACTTTATTACCTACAAACAAGGTCACATAAAATGGATTTAATATTAATAAAATGACTAATTACATGGTCTACAAAAATATATATGTATGTATTACAAGAAGTACAAGATATATGACGAGTGTATGAAGTGAAAAACATTGTTATGATATGAATATAAAAAGACAAGAGGCTCCCAGGAGCCTGAATCGCTCACCTGACATATGTGCCTGAAGTAAAGGTTATTAGCCAAAATCTATTTGACATTGAAAGGGTCATAAGTTTAAGAAGGGGGTCATCTGACAATATGGTGGATCTTAAGGTGCTGATCACTTTTGTTCTCAATCAAAATTCAAAAACCTGTCACCCTTTTTGAGTTATTAGCAAAAAAATGCAATTTAACCATATGTTCTATTTTTAGCCACAGCGGCCATGTTTTACAACCAATCAAAAATCCCCACATCAGTTCTATACACCTAATGCTAATAAATAATAATACAAAGTTTGGTTACAATTGGACTAAAAGTGTCAGAGGAGTTAAAGTTTTCAATGTAATGAGGAAATGCTTTTTAAAAGCTCATTTCTGACGCTCTAAGGGCAATAACTCCTCAAAGGAAAGGTCCCACAACGTTGACCCAATTACATATTTTGTAGATCTTGGTGTGCTTAACAATATGCAATTTAAATTTTTCAAATATCTTGAATACTTTTCAAGATATTGAGCTAAACAGGTGCAAAATTTGCAAAAAATCCACAAAAAGGGCAATAACTCCTACACGGGTTGTTGGATTTTCTTCAAAATTTCAGGGTAGGTAGATCTTAAGGTGTTGATCATTTTTGTTCCCTATCAAAATTTTTAAATCTGTCACCGTTTTTGAGTTATTTGCAAAAAAACTGCCATTTACCCCTATGATCTATTTTTAGCCACAGCAGCCACGTTTTACGACCAATCGAAAATCCCCACATCAGTTCTATACACCTAATGCTAATAAACAACTATACCAAGATTGGTTACAATTGGACTTGTAGTGTCAGAGGAGTTAACGTTTTCAATGTAAAGAGGAAGTGCTGATAAAATGCTCAATTTTGACGTTCTAAGGGCAATAACTCCTAAAAGGAAAGGTCCTACAACATTGAATCTATTACATATTTTGTAGATCTTGACATGCTTAACAATATGCAATTTAATTTTCTCAAATATCTTGTATAGTTTTCAAGATATTGAGCTAAACAGGGGCAAAAATTGCAAAAAATCCACAAAAAGGGCCATAACTCCTACATGGGTTGTTGGATTTTCTTCAAAATTTCAGGGTAGGTAGATCTTGAGGTGCTGATCACTTTTACCCTTGCCAGAATTTTGATATCTGTAGCCGTTTTTGAGTTATTTGCAAAAAACTGCATTTTACCCCTATGTTCTATTTTTAGCCACGGCGGCCATGTTTTACGACGAATCAAAAATCCCCACATCAGTTCTTAGCACCGAATGAACAACCATACCAAGTTTGGTTGCAATTTGACTTATGGTGTCAGAGGAGTTAACGTTTTAAAAAGTTTACGGACGGAAGACGGACGACGGACGACGGACGGACGACGGACGACGGACGGACGACGGACGGACGACGGACGCTAAGTGATGACAATAGCGCACATGACCCTTCGGGTCAGGTGAGCTAATAATGAAACTGTATTAATATTTTTTTATAGTTTTTGTCCAAGGCGAGTTATCATCCAATTACCATGATTACCAAAGCTATAATCAGGTTCCATCGGCAAGAAAATGTAATTTCCGCCAAAGCTTTTTTTCTCTTGTTTACTTTTAGATACAGAAGCATTCTACAGATCCGGTGTTCAAGGAAAGGTTTTTGTTTAACATTGAACCTTTCCAATTAGACAGTAGAATTATCCAATTCCAAGTGTTCGCCGTAGACAAGTATGCCCGACATAAAGTGATTGGTGAATCGGAGATCCGTGTGGGTGACATAGACCTCCGAATTCCGATCAAAATGTGGTTGAATTTAAGAGATATTGATGACGTAAGTCGACTCCTTTACATCCTCTTTATTGCAGAGATAATTGTTATTTATTGCCAGGTCTAATGTGTAATTTGTTTTGTCTTCAAATTAGCAGGTGCGTGTTTTATAAACCATTGGAACTTTCAACATCTAAATTAAGAATAAAAGAATTTGATATAGGGTTTCATTTTGTGAGAAACTTTCAGTCTGTCATTAAAAGGTTTAAGATTGGTTTAGTCATGCAGTATATAATCAGGGTGTCACTGTATTTTAATTATACTCTTGCTTCTATTTGTCCCATAAGGATAGTATCTAACTTCCACATTAAGCTTCTTTACCGATCTATGGGTAGTTGAAAAGATAGCATTCTTGAAACAAGTTACAGGAAGTAACTACACATAAAGGTAATAACAAAACTACCGAACTTGAAAGATCAATCTCATAGTCCAGAGAAAATGACAAAAACGAATCAGTCATACCGGAGAATTGGTGGATCGCAATGGTCCTGACTTGGTACGGGCATTTCAAACGAAATGTTTGGTTAAACCAGGTTTTATGGCGCCAAACCTCCCTCTTCCTATAAAAGTGCTATATAAACACATTTTAGATCCTTGTATGTAAACTGAGCGCTTGTTCAAAGAAAGGATACTATTAAAGTTGTTACACATAGCGTAACTTTATATTCTTTACTCCGTGTGGTTGTAATGAGGTCTAAAGTGTCTTTAAATCTGTCAAACGGGGGGATAAACTTATGCAATATAATAAATATCTATCTCAACCAAATTCAGAAGCAATGAAAAAATATTAAAATCGACTAGTGTTATCAATGACAAAACTTACTTATATGTACATATCAGATAACACAAGACCATGCTAATGTTACATTAGTGGAGTATACAATTGTACATTTTATAAAGATCCAACAAATATTGTATCTTTCCTTATTTTATTAATAGAAACCAACAGAATATGGAAATATCATATTCTCTTTATATTAATAGAAACCAACAGAATATGGTGATATCATGTTCTCTTTGAGCTACCTCCCAACAGCAGAAAGACTCACCATTGTGATCGTCAAAGCCAGAAGCCTCCGTATGTCTGCTGGTAAAGAACTTGGAGGTACATGTAATACATTAACTTGATCTTGAAGTAAGCTGTGTACTATAAGGGCACATATTTCTGGTTCTGACTTAATTTCTTCAAAGGGATGATAAAAGGACATTCATTCCTTTTATTTGTAATAACACAAAAGATGAATTGATCTGTAGATATAAATGAAAGTTTTTTAAAGTCATTTCCGTTCAGTGTAAATCTTTTTGAAATAGGACTTAAAATAGCACAACGTAAAAAAGACTTAAATTTAAAAAAATGTTGGTTGTGCATTCATCCGTGATGCATTTGTATTAAGATAAAGGTTTCTGCATGTACTTGGTCTAAATTTGAACTTCTTGAACGGAAACAGAAATTACGTACAAAAATCATTATAATGTCAAGGTCAAATAGTAACCCGGATTGAAAGTGGGTGTCACAGTAAACAGTTTTTGCATTTATGCTTGATTGCCACGTAAAATACTACCGTGGGTTTCGATAGAATTATATTAAAGTGCTATATAAACAAATTTTAGATCCTTTTGTCAAAGTTTACCTGATGCAGAACGGAAAGAAGATTAGTAAGAAGAAAACAACGGTAAAACGTGGAGAAAGACACCCCAACTTTAATGAAGCTATGATATTCTCTGTGCCTGCCACTGCATTACCTGTAAGTCGCTATCTGAAAACTGGATAAAATCATAATTTGTACAGATAAATCCCAGTTACTTAATTAAGCATAATAAAGTTGAATCAGTATACGCCATTTCCGAGATAGGACGGAATGGCTATTTTTCTCGGGGGTGATTCTTTTATTAGAATTTTTTTAAAGCATGTCAACTTCCGGTGCACGAATGAGCAAACTGGGTAAAAATAAATATGCTTTGTTATTTATTAACGATGGAATCTGAGATTTTAGAAATTTTTCTACACAGGTAAGAAAACTTGTCCAATTTATTGAAGTATTTACCGTTTACAGAAATATTATTGTTCTCATAATTCCACATACGCTTTTGCGTAAGCTTATGGGGCAGCAAACCAGTTTGCTTCAAAAACTGGTAAAGTCACGTGATAAATTCTATCTTATTGAGGGATTTTTTCCGGAAAAGCAATGAACTCAAAAATTGCATATTCACAAAGCACTGAAGAGTTGACTCACTGATGAATAGCTATGCATCAAACCACAGAGGCTTACTCTTGGCATGTGGGATTGAGAGTCAATATTCAACCGGTTAGAAAAATAAGCTGGAAGCACATGGACTCTTAGGCTGCGATTAAACTATGAAAAATCCTGTTCATTAATTCACTGATCGCGTTAAAGAGTTTGAAATACTGCGTTAAAAACACAGACAAATTTGAACTCTGAATATAAAGCATCATGCTAAGTCTATTTTCGAAAAGAACAAGGCCTGAGATGCCGACTAGTCTAAAGCGAGCTTAGTTTTATTTGCAAGTCAACCTTTTTTTCTAATTTTCGATTTTTTGCTTTGTAGTTTGCAAAAATTTACAAATGCAATTAGGTTTATCAGTTTACTGCCCAAGGTTTCATATAATATATTAATTGATCATTTCAGACAGTTCAACTGCGTATAACAGTAGCAGAACACTTGCCTGATAAGACGCCATCTTTGGGTCATGTGATTGTTGGTGCTAACACGTCCGGTACAGAGCTGTCACACTGGAACCAAATGATGTCAAACTTGCGTAAACCGGTTGCAATGTGGCATTATCTTCGAAAGTAAAGGAAAACAGAGAAATTCCATTCTGGCCATAATGACTTTATAACTAACTTAAACTTACTTCAAAACGCTGATATTGTGATCAAATGACGTCATGTTTTTAGTGATTTGATTGTTATAGATCTATTTTTTGAGACTCCTGCTCACCATTTTGTGTCGTGTATGAACACCAAATTTGTTGTAATGTGCTATAGCCTGTGATTTTAATCTATACCTAGTTTTAGTTTACCATATTCTACTTAATAGATATCGTTCTAATTAAAACCATAATGTTATTTTATTTTAAATAATTAAATAATCAATATTATTCCTTGTTTTTATTTTTTACTTATATCCTTTTAATTTTTCCATAGGACAGATTTGATATACTACAATTAAAGGAAGAAGTAGTTGAAAGAAGTTTATCATCCGAGAGATAAAATCAACAAAATTACAATAAAAATAGACACACCACATAACCAAACGGCAGCTACGTTAAAATATACGCTACGTCGAATGCCCTTCGCCGCTCTGTATGGCTTGTTGCAACATATCCAAAGGTAATTCGGCAGGATGAATACGGAAAAGCCGACATTATAAAAGATATAAATAGATTTGAGAATTGGATATTCAACTCGCATTTACCACAGGGACTTGCTCCCCTCTATCAATGTTTTGTTAGAGTCAATGTGCGGTAGGAAAAAAAACACAAGGGAGATACTACTTTCACCACCACCCTTTTCTTTAATTCGATTTTCTTTTAATATATCATTGATCTCGTACCTTTTCTTATATAATTCGTATCACAGATGATTTTCCTTTCCAAAACACCCAAATATATCTTCATTCATTGCGTTTCAGCCTCAAAATCGGGCTTTGTTCGGACAATTTTGTAAAATTTGGCAATCGCTTGGACATGAAAAGCATTACGTCAAGGAAAAGTCTCGAAACTCGAAAGAAATCCGAATGAATTTTAATGACGTTTTTACTTTCGTTTTACGTTACATTTATTGGTAAAGTCCCGAGAATGTACTTTCATTTTCATGTCCAAGCGATTGCCAATTTTTACAAAATTGCCCGAACAAAGCCCGATTTTGAGGCCGAAATGCAATGAATGAAAATATATTTGGGTGTTTTGGAATGGAAAATCATCTGTGAAACGAATTATATAAGAAAAGGTACGAGATCAATGATATATTAAAAGAAAATCGAATTAAAGAAAAGGGTGGTGGTGAAAGTAGTATCTCCCTTGTGTTTTTTTTCCTACCGCACATTGACTCTAACAAAATATTGATAGAGGGGAGCAGGTCCCTGTGCATTTACCTAAAGGCAGTTGATTAAATCCGAAAATAAGTAAAATGAGTAAAACAAGACCAAGCAACATAACCCAATAATTTCAATAGGACTTGACGCTCTATTTCATATGCGGATTAAGAACCTCGTGCTCTATAAAAAAATAACAGTAGTATAAAAAAGGTATAGAAGTTGGCAGTAAGTGTGGTTGGACAAGTGGTTCAATACAGCATGACACAACAAAGAATAGTCAAGCACTGTAGAAATATTAACTTAGCGACGTGTCAGCTAGACTGGTCCGGAACCAGGCAGCTATGATTTACATGTAACTGTAAGATTTAAAATCAAATCCTGTTTGCATAGAAGCGTTCTTGTAGTATAAGCCCAATCCTTTTTTATAGAATATCGGCAGGAAAACTAATAATTTATTTGTATGTTTTCAATTGAAATACGAAACTGGTACGTATTCTTCTCTCAATAGTAGAATTCAATGAAGATGTTTATCAAAGGCTACCATACACTTGAGTACAACAGTATTATATAATACCGTAGCTTGAAGGTAACTAGTAGAACAAGACGTTGTAAATCCACTGACAGTTTCTATCACCACTGTTTACCTGTCAAACAAAGTAGCTGTACTTAAAAATTGTTTCACCTAATGTCGTTCAGGTTCGGTAGGCTTGTCATAAACCGCTTTAAATCGCTATCAAACGATCGCAAGTAAAATTTCTAATCACTTACTGTACCCACTTATTTTTACGTATTTCTACGTAACATTAAAATAATCAAGTGTGAAATTGGCCATGGTTTGGTCAATAGACTAAGTTCATTGCGGATGTAATTCCTTTAGATTTATATTACTTTTTGAGTTATTTCTTTAAATGATGGAATATATTTTTGTGATTGTCATTCTCTCAAGTTTAACTCAGGTTTTCTCATTTAATTTGACAATTCTCCACACTAACGATGTACATGCTCATTACGATGAGATGAACGCTTTTGGTGGTCAGTGCAATGACCCGGTGAACTGTTATGGAGGGATGGCACGTCTAAGAACCAAAGTTAAGGAATTGAGAGATAAACACCAAAACGTTCTGTTACTAGACGGCGGTGACCAGTACCAAGGAACTTTGTGGTTCTCTCACCATGGAGGGGATATTGTGTATAAGTTTATGAACGCTGTAGGCTATGACGTAATGGTCAGTATATATTACATAGATTAATTGGGCAATAGACCATTTTCATATTGTTCGATTTGGTCAAATCTTTGATAATTGGTCAAAAGGGAAATAACTTATTAAAAACCTAAAAATAATTGGGTAAAAGACCATTTTCATATTGTCGGTATTTGGTCAAATCTTCGGTAATCAGTCTACAGGGAAATAACGCATTTAAAACCTAAGAATAATTGGGCAAAATACCCATTTTCAATTATTGGTATTTTGGTCAAATCTTTGGTTATTTGTCAAAAGGGAATTAACGCATAAAAAAACTAGACATTCTAGGTCTCATTCCTATAGGGACAAAGACCAAGAGGCTCCCAGGAGCCTGAATCGCACATATGGTCTTGATGTCGACCCTTTAAAGACTTTTTTGTAAAGCTAAATGAGCTGAACATTTAAGCAAGCAACAGCTTTTCTCTATATACTATAGCTTTCATTCTGTATAGGCCCAAAATATGAAAAACCGTTATTTAGAGACCATAACCCCTATAAGGGTTCACCTGAAAACTTCAACCCCTAGACTTTTGTAGAGCTAAATGAACTGAACATTTAAGCAAGCAACAGCTTTTCTCTATCTGCTATAGTTTTTATTCTATAGGCCAAAAACACGAAAAAACATCATTTTAGGGGCCATAGCCCCTATAAGGGGTAATCCTATAAAGCCTTTTGTAAAGTTTAATAAGCTGAACATTTTAGCAACCAACAGCTTTTCTCTATCTGCTATAGTTTTCATTCTTTAGACAAAACAATGAAAAAAACGTTATTTTAATGGCCGTAACCCATATAAGGGATCATCTGGCAACTTCAACCCTATTTAGACTTTTGTAGAGCTAAATGAGCTGAACATTTAAGCAAGCAACAGCTTTTCTCTATCTGCAATAGTTTTCATTCTATAAGGCAAAAACATGAAAAAACGCTTTTTTCACCTTTAAGGGGCCGTAACCCCTACAAGGGGTCATCTGACAACATTGGCCAAATGTGGACTTTTTGAAGAGCTTTTGATGCTGAAGCAGTAAAGTGCCATCAGATTTAATTTATCTCTTATACTTTTTGATTTACAAGCCAAAGACAGTAGTCTGACCCCTAGGAACACACAATGTGCTCATAGGACAATAAAATAAATGGTAAGTGAATATTTTGTTTTGAAAATATCACTTAACACTTTTCATGTTTTTTTCCAGAAATACATTTTCTGCAGATAAAAAAAGCATTCGCTGTTTTTGTCTTTTTCCTATGAAATGTTATGTACATGTATGTCGGGTAATGCAGTTATTGTCTCGCCTGGCTGCGAAGCGGAGCGAGGCAAAAGTGTTACTTTACCGGCGGCGGCGTTAACTTTTTCGCTTAGGTTTTATAAGCACCTCCATATCTCAAGAACAATTAGTCCTAGGTGGACGACACTTGAAATGCATAAGTCCAAGAAATAGCTTAGCACAGTTGTGACAACATCTTTTGTCCTTGACCTTGATTTTCCAGTTGAGTGACTTTGACAATTTTTAATACATATAATAGCAATGTTAAGGTTTTGGGAGTACCTTTATATCTCAAGAACTATAAGTCCTAGGTTGATGAAACTTGATTTGCATATACCCCAATAGTAGCTTAGCACAATTGTATCAGCTGCTTTTTGACCTTGGCCTTGATTTTCCAGTTGAGTGACTTTGACAATTTTCAATACATAAAATAGTAATGCTAAAAGGTTTTGCGAACACCTCTAAATCTCAAGAAGTATAAGTCCTAGATTTATGAAACTTGGTATGCATATTCCCTATAGTAGCTATGATTGTGTTTGAGGAAGACTAAGGTATTCCGATGGTGCCAGCAGGCGAGACGTACTAATGTGTTAACTCTGGTTACCCTATAATCCTACTGCAAAAGATCTGACCTACAACCATGAAATGTGAAAATCACCTTTAGTTCGTTTTAACGCATTTATTAAATCATTCATTCGGTTGATTTTGTGTCTCGTGTTTCCTCGTACTGTTTTTGTTCGTATGTACCGGTTTTGTCTTCGCCCTTTCGGACTTTTGACACTCGAATGCTCCTTTTGTGCCCCTTTGCTTCTTAGAAACCATATCATCGAATTAGACCAATATAATACACGTATGGTGGTCGGGTTGCTGATTTTGCCACAGTTGCTATCAATAATCAGAGTTTAAAAAAAAACATTGAGTAAAATGTACTGCCAATGGCGCTTAAAAAGGAAGCAATTATGCGAAAGCACGGCGGTCAAACGTGCAGTTGAATTTCATTTACACATGATAACAGGCGGGATGATCAGTAGCATGTTTATGGAACTCTTCCAAGTGTTATATTTGGTGTACGCAAATACTTGAGTCGTTGGAACTGTATATTTCTATACATGTTTATATAAGATTGGGGCTTTCAGAACTTCTCGTAGATTAAAATTACTAGTTTTATTTAAATATTTTTTTGTTAAACTGAATAAAATACAAAAAAACACATAAAAACTTAATACAAGCAAACATCCTGTTGAAGTAATTCTAAATGTAAAGAAACTTCTAACACAATATGCATAAAGTGACAATATATGCGAGCACACAACAACAAAGAGACCCTTATCAAAAATATTGTTTTTATTTTTAATTGTATTTTTATACCAAAGAAGATTCCAATTTTCCGCGAGTCTTTTCCGGAGATTTTACCAAAATGTACATCTTGCAGGCTTTAGGAAACCATGAGTTTGACAGAGGGGTGTCAGGCTTGCTCACTCTCCTAGACAACAGCAATGCCACCATTCTAAGTTCTAATATTGATGTGTCCAGGGAACCACAGATGCAGAATAAGTTTAGGAAACACGTGGTCATAGAATTAGAAGGGGAGAAAGTTGGGATCATAGGGTACACGACAAAGGATACGCCATTTATTTCTAGCCCAGGTAGTCAAGTTTGGGTCAATAAAAATATCTAAACTAATTCTTTATAGTACATAAACATGATAAGGGGACGACTATTAGATTTTGAGGGGGCTGGCAGTTTTTGTAAATAAATATTCTGGCCTGGAAAAAGTTGGAAATAGATAATCTGGCCTCTGTTTACAAGAAAATAGATAATCTGACCCAAGATCCTTGCTCAATTAAGCTATTGTATGCAGAAAATAAAAATTCTGGCCCGCAAAATTTTGAAAATAAATAATCCGTCTCGACCGAAACTGCCAGTCCCCCTCATAATCAAATGGTCGTCCCCTTAATGCAAATGGTTTTATGTTGCTTAATTGTAGCAATTATGGGATTGTCTTCAAGGGTAAAGTAAACTGATTAAGATATTTCAAGCATCGCTCCTAAGTTATAATGTGTCATTTTATTTCATACTCGAAGCTTGGCATTTTTATTTTTGCTTGATAAGTATTATGTACTGTGCTTTTAAATTTGATATTTTATGATGTTTTATGCCTATTTATATATAAACAAAACAAAACGTTGTTCTAATTTACAGGTAACGTTTTATTCCTGGATGAAGTAACGTCAATTCGACAGGAAGTAGCTGTCTTGAAGTCTCAAGGAATCAATAAGATAATAGCTGTTGGTCATGCTGGTTTTACTGTAGATAAGAAAATCGCAGCAGAAGTTTCTGACATCGATGTTATTGTTGGTGGTCATAGCAACACGTTCCTTTATTCAGGTAAATGATTTCATTTTTTACTTTCCGTCTTTTTAACTTTAAATGATAAAATAAGTGTTTTGTCCATAACATTTATTTGATTGTTCAGTTTTGAATTTGTTTTCCTGAATTCTAATTGAATACTTAAAGATATTTAAAACAATATAATGTTGTTTCCAAACAAGATATATAAATTCCAATAATCTCGTTGAGATGTTAGCTCCGGGGAAAATTTTTTGATTGGCCTCCTCCATTTAACAAGCGTCGGTGGGGTGACTAAAAGGGAAGATAGTTAAATTCGCCCATAATCACACGTGGGTATATCAAAATAGATTTCCAGAATAGACATTAACGGCAATGGAACGAGATGTTAGAGGAGGCCAATCAAAAAATTTTCCCCGGAGCTAACATCTCAACGAGATTAAAATTCCAATAATGGCGGATATGTTTTTTTTCTAAGGTACCCCACCATCCAATGAGAAGCCTATCAATACATATCCTGCGGTGGTTACCCAAACCAATGGAGACGAAATACTAGTAGTTCAAGACTACACTTTTGCCAAATACCTCGGAGTCTTACACGTTACGTTTGACAATGGTGGTAAAATTACGTCATACAGCGGAAACCCTGTTTTACTTGACAAAACAGTTCAGAAAGGTAAAAAGGAAATGATAAAATAGAAGATCATGTATTAGATTTGCTTTTACCCATATCCTCAGTGTCTGCTATCTCTATGCTTTCAGTTCATGTTAAGTTATGGGAAGTAAAACTCGAAGCGTAGAACTGAAAACATAAAGATACGTACACCAAAATGTGGACAATTTACACCAATTCTTGTTCGATGTCATATATTTTACTTTTCCGTCAATAAAAAATTTCTTCAAGGCAAAATATGTATATATTGCTAATTTATTAACAAATTGTCCACATTTGGTGTATCTCTGTCTAAAACACCCATCTATTGGTTTTAAAGGGAGGGAAGGGTGGGTAAGGAAACCACCTCATATCTAAGCTAAGTGACACTGTAACTGACGTGTATGACAATCATCACATCTACTGTCTATCCATAAGCATGGATATTAAAATAATGAGAATGAGTAACATGAACTTCCGCCTACGTCATCAGTCAATGAGACTATACCCATATCCTCAGTGTCTGCTATCTCTATGCTTTCAGTTCATGTTAAGTTATGGGAAGTAAAACTCGACAGCTTACAAGATACAAATTTCATAACGAAACGACAATAAACTACCTTTAGCTCTTTTCCCAAAACTCAAAAAATAAAATAAAACACCTCATATAAACACGATATGACAAGGACAAGGGTTTACCTAATAAAACCTGCATTACAAACTGATTGTAATGGCTTTTGCGATCATTATACAACAATCTCATATTAAGCACCAACACAAATCTAAGTCTGACACATGCGAAGGTATAACATCCACTATTTCAAGTTTCTTTTCCGATCTGCACGTGAGTTTGCAAAACGAAGGGATCTCTCCTTCAAGTGTAAACAAGTTCCTGAGATTCCCTATTATTATATAGTTAGATGAAAATCATATCGGTGTTCAACTATAACATTAAAGCAAAATAAATGGAATGAAAATCATATTTACTAAAGACCATGCAGTTTAATTCAAATACTAGTATATACCAATTTTGTAACACCTAAAGGAGAAAGTCCCCTCGTATGCAACTCACGTGAGCGAACCCACTAGGGCATCAGTGTCCCTTGAATTGCTAACGAAAGGAAATTCACAAAGAAAGCAATACCAAACAAGAATTAGGGCAATTTGTATAAAACATTTAACATGTCAACAAAGTACAAATTTTAATTATCTCATTTTATTTGCCTTGAACATTCGTTTAACATGAAATAACGATCCCTTAAGTCTATTGTTATAATAGATTGCTATATCATTCACATTGTCTAATTTGGCTTTTATTTCTGTCTTCCATCTCTGGGTTAATAATGCTTTTCCAGCGTAACGGGATCACTACCATTCCGTACCTTATGTTACTCTGAAAGGAACAATACTATATTCTGTTAACAAGCTTAGCCTATTAAGATATTTCATATATTAAACATGTTATATAATTAAATATGTCCGTTGTACATGTATAACTATTTCTTCTTTTCTTAATGAATTCTGATAATAATGTTAAGCAACTAACGAAACAGTTTTCGAAAAGAAATTACGTGACGACACTTACAAGACTAAACTGCTACATGTATTTGCCAACAGAACAAGCGTATTATGCATTAACACTACGGATATCTTTCAAAAACAATGCAAAGATCAGATAATTTGAATATTATAAATATTTCGTTGGATAAAACACACTAACTAACCTCAATCATATATTTGAATTCCAGTATTTCCACAGAAAGTAATTCTCTTCTTTTATAACACTTACATCTCTGAAATCAAAATAAATACTAATAATCAAGCACATGTTCGGTGTATATTTAAATTTACTCAACCAAATCAAAACAGTCCTCGACACGTGAACTTCATTCAATACAACAAGGTTATATGCCCTTGAAATAGAAAATACACAATGACATATTTATTATGTTCACAACTAAGCATTTGTCTATTATTTATATGCTTGCTTAAAATTTGTTGGCATATATTTTCTTTAAAGTTATACATGTTCTAAGCTTTTCTCTACGCAAAAAACGTGCACACATGTGACTCAATATTTATTTCATGAAATATCTTTTCATAGCCACCTAGGCCAATATGTGCTTGACCACCTAGGTCTATATGTTCATGGCCACCTAGGCCTATATGTGCATGACCACCTAGGTCTATATCATGGCCACCTAGGCCTTAATGTGCATGGCCACCTAGGCCTATAAATTATCAGTGCATGGCCACCTAGGCCTTAAAATTATCAGTGCATGGCCACCTAGGCCTATAAATTATCAGTGCATGGCCACCTAGGCCTATAAAATATAAATGCATAGCCAACAAGGCAAATAAAATGGAATACTTACAGTATGACGTGTCGCACTCGACACGTCCGTTCCCTAGCATGGATATTAAAATAATGAGAATGAGTAACATGAACTTCCGCCTACGTCATCAGTCAATGAGACTATATATCTTTAGACCTATTTGTAGTCACTAGTTACCATCATAGAACTATAACCCTCTTGATGCGGGAACCGATCCGAGAAACAATTACGAAAAGTGTTGGAAATAAATGCGACGTTATTATAGTGTTGTGACGTATTTTGATAATGACGTTTTATTTTTATTTCTTTCACAAGTGCAAAACGATTTTTACAAAACTATGATGTTAAATTATGCACCACATTGCTTACACAAAGAAGTGATTTTAGCAAATACATTGAAGAAATCGCAATTTTTCTTTTTTGTAAAGGGGAATTTATGACCCGATAATAAAATGTCCCACCCACAGTGTACAGATTAGGACATATTTGTCCCTCACGCACCAAGAGGGTTAAAGCTTTTGACCATTTTATATACTTTTGATATACATGTAACAAACAGTTCATAAATCACTCTTTATCTTTAGCAGGCTTGTACCCAGGAGGGTGAACAGTTTTTTTTTTAAGAATATACTTTTATTAAGGTCACAGGATACCAAATGGGGCCGATTTTAATTTCAATGATTTTTTGCATGTTTGTTCTTTCAATTATAAAGCTACATCGAAAAATCAAATAAAAAATGGGGGTCACCATCCTTGTTTTTCCGAAATTTTGAGTTGAAAATTCAACATTTTGGGTATTTCTTATATAGATTTAATGGAAAAAGGGAACTTTTTTGGAGTTGAAAATCAGAACCTTGAAAAGATTATATGTCAAATATGTACGAAAGTACACCAAAAAACTAACAGAAAATAGCCATTTAAAATTCCAGTCTGTTGATACCAAATAAGCCATAGGTCACCATGCTTGTTTCTAAGATATAAGGATCAAAAGTTTTGGTATTGGATCGAATTTGACAAAAACGACGTCACGTCGCAAGGTCAAGACGTTACGTCCGAAATTGCTACCCGACGTTGTAACGCTAAAACGGCGTCAAAAGTAACTTGAATTTAGATACTTGTTTAGCCGTGGATGTGAATTTCGTGCTGTTGTTATTGATAATGAGAATATATAAAAAGGGTGTTCAGTACAAGTTATAATTTCGGTCATTCTTATCAAAATATATTCTGTTACAATTTCTGTATTTTTTTTTCGACTGTGTGTGTTTTAAGTTATTTGCTTTGGTTTTATTATTTTTCTGTTGCATTTTTCTTGTTTAATTTTTAAAAAATTCATTTAGTACGCTTACTTATCAAATTGCATAACTAAGTAATACAATGAAACATGATTGACTTTTGTTTATTTATTTATCTCTCTTAGAATTGTCTTGAGATTATTTTCGGTGGCTGCTATAATATTAATGTAACTGAATTCTATTGTTCGACTTATAGATTATAGATGCAGTCACAATATATTAACGGAATATATAACGGAAACGAAATAACTGATTGCGATTTTCTGTGGAATAACTTAAGGAAGATGCTTTCTCTGTCTATAATACCAACTGACAACACTTTCACCCTTTGGAAAAGACATGCCTGTCAACTTCCTAACACATGTTATACTCGTTTATTTACGTACCAAAGTTCAATTTACAAAATATTGGGAATACATGGTCATGGCAATGCATTACTTTTTACAGAGTAAAAGAATCACTTAATAATACGAATAATATCATAGCTGTTTTTTAACAGAAAGTTATTTTGATAATATCTTAACATATTCTAACAAATATACAAAAAAATCCAAACATTTAATTTACGTTGAAATGTTAAAGATAAACGTCAAAATACTAAAGAGGGACATTTCCGCTAGACATTTTATAGTTTTGATAATTCGAGCTACTGATGCGGAAAGTTTTTAAAAAATATGAAATTAGACCGTGCTCGCTGAGTACTTTTAACTGATAATAGGACTTAATAAATATATTTAAATTTTAATTAAAAATATTTACATCGTCGCATAAGACCAACAATTTACGACGCTGATTTTTACGCGGTGACATTATTGCTAGACAAAAAGATAGGAAGAGTTCAGATATAAATTGGATTGACAGAATGAAACCGCTTTTGAAATTTTGATTTATAATAAAAGTACTTTAGGTTGATATATTTTTTGTTATATTATGCTGATGCTAATTCCATCCTTAGTAAGCTGAATTCTTACTTAATAATATACTTTTCAGTCGGGACAACCTCTTATTTCTGATTCTGTCCTAAATTTCTGTACTTTGCTTTTGAAAAAAAAACGATGAAAGACAGACAACTTAATGTACTGGTGTCATGGAACATTCATTCGAGTTTGCAAAGTTTTACTGCCAAATTTCGCGGAACTATATTGGATTATGTTCGATAATTACATGCCTTCTGTTACATGGGACAACGAAAAAAGTTACGTAACCGGGGAAATCGATGGCGTATGAATTTTACACAAATCGGGGTTTTATAAATTTTCCTTAAATGCTATTTAGGTTAATTAATAAGCTTTCATCTGATATATAATACTTATTAACAATTTCATTGAAAATAGGGCATATAAAACATCGGAAATTAAGATTTAAGCCATTTTTGTTTAATGTAGCAGTTTCTGACGTTGCATCCAAGTAAAAGATATCATTTAGCTTCATAAACAATTATAGCATCAACAATTGCATGGGTAAGAAGTTTTTAAGTTTGTTGTTTATAATAAAAAAATTAAATATGATTACTCATATTAACAGTATACTAGTATACCAATTTCGATTATAGTCATGACAGATTTTTGAAAAATGCGGATAAAAAATTACAATTTTAATTCGTGAAAGTGGATGATGTGAATTGTGAATAGGGAGGGTGAGTGGGGAAATACCTTTGGTACACTTTTCTCAGTAAATACAAACATGTTTACCTGTTAAACACAACGTATTGATATTTAGCATTGGTTAAGCAGGAAGTAGATGATCGACAGGTCTTAATTTTGCATTGACCAGATATTAGTAAATGCGGGGCCCGGGTGGCGAATAGGCCCACAACAGAGCATAGCTTGTCGTAAGAGGGGAATAAGGATCTTGGGATTCTGACGTCGGGTCAGTGCTCAACCCACAGAGCGACCAAGTGTGTACCCTAGATGGCTGAGTAGGGCGGCCCTCGCCCGCGGGGGTTAATGTCATGTCTAAAATACGGAAACCCTGACCGCCGACCATAGTGGGCCAACGTGTGTGCAGAGTGTAATGCTTCATGCACGTAAAAGTCCCCTTTGTGGATCGCCAAGTAGTGCATCACATGAACTAAATTTTCTGCCCTTACCCATTTCTCCCCTTTTCCTGTGGTTCTTCAAAATCTACTGTTCCTTTGTTTCCCACCCCATCCCCATATTTCATTTATCATCATCATTTCATGTTCATTTTATCATCTTTTTCATCTTCATCGCCTGTAAATAACCTATATAGCTTTGCACGGGCATTAAACGCCAACTCACTCACTCACCAGATTTTACAAAATATGGATTCCATTTTATGATGCCTATGAATATATAACTACTAGTCTGTTCGCTTTGTACAATAGGCGTCACATGACAAATATGGAGCAGATTGGTTAGATAAAAAACATTCAAATATCGTCAATCCGAAAAGGCACAGACCAAGGTCGAGGACATAAAAGACAAGACGGATAGAAAAGAGGATATTCATAGCTTAGCAAAAAATACACACAAAACAACTAAACTGAAAAAAGCAACATGAACTCTTTGAAATTGAAACTAGAGTTTACTAATTAATTCTCAATTTTGTATTGACTACTAGTACTTGACAAAACTTAGCATGCAAAAACTATTTTAAAATCGGACAAGAAATAAAAAAATGCATTTTTGCCTCTTTTGGGCCCCTTATTTCTAAACGAATAAAGGGGACCTCAAAAATCAATCCCAATTATCCTTTTATGGTATGAAACATTATTATTATTATTATTGTAAAATTTCACAGCATTTGGTAAACCAGAACAAAAGTTATTGTGGGGACAAAGGAAACCATAGCATTTCGGGCCCCTAATTTCTATACAAAAAAAAACAGGAACCCCTAAAAATCAATTCCATCCATCCTTTTATAGTAAGGAACATTATTGTCAAATTCCATAGCAATCAGATAACTAGAACTAAAGTTATCATGGTAACACTAAGGTTAATAGACAATGCAGACACGGACGATGACGGACGACAACTACAGCATCATATTAATATACGTCCTCAATTTTTTTTTTTTTTGCTGTCATATGAAAAACCTTAATTTTGATAAGTTTTCCATTATCAATTACCTAGTGACTGGCTTCATATTGGAGTGATGTTTGTATAATATGAGCTCTATACCAACATGACCAAATATCAAATGGCTGTAATTATAGATGGTTGCTGAAAAAAAACTCTTATGACTTTTGTTTGCCCGCGGCTTGCATGACATTCATTATATTATAACCGTGATTTTTCATTACGATAAATTCGGCTAAGAACTGTTGAACTTTTCTTAAAAAAATATGCGAACTAGGCCAAAATTGAAAGAAAGTTGAAAAGTTCCGTGAAGATTTACATCATTTCTTAATTTATTAGAAATCCGCCCTCTGAGCATTATTTTTACACTATTACTAAGAATTTTTCTAAAATTATGTAACATTGAATGCTAGAATTTTGGCACATTCTTTTAACATGACAGCTTCATTTTTTATTTCGTTCATGTAAAGGAAAACGTATTTATACTTTATTTAAAATCTTAAGTTTGTATGCTTATTTGGCCAATGTCATATATGGAAGAATAATTCATATGATTTGATCAATGTCATTTACGAAGAAAATTTCATGTGCTAACTTTTGTAACTTTTTTGTGGTATTTTTTTATATCTCAAAAAGAGAAAGAAAGTCTTTTAAATATTATTTTTGTTGCATTTTGTAGTACCTATTTTGATATACTAATAATGGATTCAATTTATTTCCAAAAAGGTCACGGCATTTCATACAAGAGTAACAATAATATCTATTGAATGTTTTAAGGGTAAATCACGTCAAGACAGATAACTCTTGACGTAACGTCATTTGGTATCCTGTGACCTTAAAAGGACCTTTTTAGAAATTGTGTTTTATTGTTGGGTTGGTATTGTCCTCAACGTTCTTGATTGGTCATAACGTTACTTACGAGCACAGTAAGCGACGTTTACGAGGACGGAAGTTGAATAAGTGAATAGGTGCATTCCTTGGGATCCTTTTGATAAATCTTTGCAACAAGCCGAATCGCAACCTATAAGGTCCTGTGCAAATGTACCCCTTTCATATAGGTGCATTGTCATAAAGTATAGTTTTAGTACACTTTATTTTGATTTCTGGTATGGTTTATTGCCTTTTTTTACTTAACACAAAGGGGATGCAATCTTTTTATAGTTTAAAAATGTTTATTTATGCCTTGATCGCACCACCAAATACAAAACCGAATATGTACATGATGTAAGTGCAGCAAGCTTGTTTGCCTTGTAACTAAAGTTTATATTGGCGTTTCAAATAATTAATAACTCATATTGGAAGAAAATGGGCCACCTATTGTGGCCGAAATTTTATTACATGTAAGTCTTATTACATAATATATACACAAACCTATCTAAAGGCAAAGGTGGGGTTCTAAATTAGCCCCTTAAGGTTAAACAATATAACAATAATTAACTTATGAAAATAAACAAAGCTAAACATCAAGACCTACATGTAAAATGGGAGGAGGATGGGGTAGTGGAGGTAATTGTTTTAAAATATTGAAGATTTCACAAAATTATAAGCTATTAAATTGAACTTTGACACCATAAATTATCCAGCGATCAATAATACAAATTGGGGTTCTAAATAGTTAATACAGGGATTGTCATGTGATTAGAAGAGATAAAAATACAAAAAGATTATCATGTGATTAAAATTAAAAGAGGCTCAACACAGGATAATGAAATACAAGAAAATTAAATGTCTGCTCTCAGCATAAACAAATTTATTTTTCAACTAAATTTCCATTTATGCCTTGATCGCACCACCAAATACAAAACCGAATATGTACATGATGTAAGTGCAGCAAGCTTGTTTGCCTTGTAACTAAAGTTTATATTGGCGTTTCAAATAATTAATAACTCATATTGGAAGAAAATGGGCCACCTATTGTGGCCGAAATTTTATAACATGTAAGTCTTATTACATAATATATACACAAAACTATCTAAAGGTAAAGGTGGGGTTCTAAATTAGCCACACGATCGAAGATCCCCCCACCCGCAGCTGCACCGTACATGCATGTACGTCTACCAATTAAATTTAATTAAATTATTGACTTAAACAAAACATTATGTATGTTTATAAAACTGATATAAAACAAAAAAGCAACAAGTCAAAAACATGTCTTTTATAGAAGATGACTGCTCCTGTTCGTCATCAAACAAATACATGGCAACACTGATTCTTTTACCCTAGCTAAATAAGTCTCATAATATGTGGACATTAATAGAAATAAAAACATACTTAATATATAAAACATATATGACTGCTCCTGCTCGTCATGTACATTTAGTTTCAATAATAACATGTCTACTTAGATATGTGCAACTATGCACCTTAAGAAACTATCTGATTGGGACGGATATATCGTAAAAATGCATTAGAATGCCATCGACCTAAACTTCTTATTTGTGAATCTGATTTTCCAGTTTCCCATGCATGACAACAAGCTCCAATACGAAAACTATGGGATTTATAACACTTTGAAGATAAGCCAATGGACTGAATTGCTTTGTTAAGCATTTGGACAAATTGAGATCTCATTACCGGGGACTTATCAACATTAATAAATAAAGAGCCACCGACAGATCCCCTTACTTGAAGATATTGGTTTAATAGTTCCACAGGACAATATATGTGTTGTACCTTGCGTAGCAAAATATTTGTAACAGAACCTGGTTTAGAATGTTTAAATGATTTGAATTGAATTAAAAACCCTTCTCTGTTTGGTTGCACATCTGATAAATTCAAGCAATGGTTTTTGCCTGTTTTATCTCTTTCAGATGTCGTGATCTCTCCCACTCGTAAAAATGCATAAAACGCAATGGAAAACATGGCTTTATAAAGTCTTTTATAAAAATCAAATTTGCAAATAGAATCTAGAGCATGAAGTAAACTAGTCAAAATAGGTAATGTAATTGGTAACCGACTATCTGATGTAGGAGACTTAGTTTTTATACCTTGAATGACTTTAGATACAAGAAATGATGCTGTTGGGTCAAACACATTCTGCATTTTGTGATAAAAGCTAATTGCTGAATTGTAACTACTAATGGTTGACCCAAATTTCGACTGCCAATACAATAGGATAAAATTCCTTTATAGTGATATTGTAAGAACTCCATTCAGAGTTCCAAGATCCATATACATAGTAATTTTCAAACATAGCCCCATATGCAAAACCAGAAGCATCTGTATAAAGACACAGTTTATCAGAAGATATCCAATTATCATCTATAAAAAAACATTTGCCATTAAACTGTTCCAAAAATGATTTCCAAACTTTAAGGTCCTCCCTACAACCCCTTTTTAGTTTCACTCTATGATGAGGTTTTCTTAACCCATAGGTAAGATCATATAACCGTCTTAAAAAGGGGCGACCCGGTACCACAACACTAGTTGCAAAACTCAAAAGGCCGCATAGACTCTGGATTTCTGATAATGTCACCATTCGTTTTTGCAAAAAATCATTAATTGTCTTTTGACATTTTTCTAACTTATCCAGTGGTAAAGAGGCCTCGTGGCGTATGGTATCAAGTTGAATACCCAAAAATGTTAAAACCTGGACAGGACCTACTGTTTTATTTTGAGCCATAGGAATGCCAATGTCATGGCATATTTTTAAAAAAATATCCAAATATGATTGACATAACTTTTCGCCTGGCGCAATGATCAAAAAATCATCAAGTAAATGAATAACCCTTCCTTGAGGCATAAAGTTTTGACCTATCCATTCTAAAGATGAACTAAAACGTTCAAAAATTTGACATGCTGATGCAACACCCATAGCAAGGCACTTGTCGTAATAATACTTATTATCCTATTGCATACCAAATTTATAGTAATCATTAGGGGAAATCGGCAAGTTTCTATACGCCATCTCAATATCACATTTCGCCAAAAATACTGGCGAATCATATTGTTTAATTATGTCAATAGCATTTTGAACTTTAGTATATTGGACATATTTCATTTCATCTGGAATTGCATCATTAACTGAATCCCCTTTAGGGTATGACAAATGATGGATCATACGAAACTTATTGGGTTCTTTTTTTGGACATATCCCAATTGGTGAAACATGAAAAACATCAAAAGGGGGCTTTTCAAAAGGACCTGCAAATCTACCAGCATCAACTTCTTTTTTAATCTTCTCTTTTACTATATCTGGTTGATTTAATGCTGATGGTAAATTTTTACAAGAATTATTGGCTTGTTCCAACTCACTGTATACTGAAAATCCTTCAGAAAAACCCTGAATCAAATATGCTTTCTCAAAGCTATCATAACCTTCAAGATAATTATTAAAATTATGAATATTAATAGGAGTAGGAAGGTTTTGACAAGTTGGCCCTAAGTTGTGGTCGAACAATGTTTGGCATTTGTCCTCTTGGACCACGAAAATTACTAACTGGTCGATTGCCTGCTTGACTAGATGTTATATTGTCTCTTGATGAATTGCCAATAATGCGAGGTGATAATAAAGGTGAGTTAGCCATTGTACATCTAGTACTGGGGTGCATTCTATTACTATTGCACCTGTAACACACATGGTTGTACCTGCAAGGTAAAGGGCAATAATTTCCCAAGTGAAACTTAACACAATACCCAAAGGGAATTATTGGTTGTTTGTTTTGGCCAAATTTTCCACCCGTATAGTTTGTAGACGATGCCATCGCCGAGGATTCCCCTGTATGTATATCTTTTGCAGACCTATCTAATAAAGACTCGACATATAACTCCTGATGAGTTACCCCCCAACCTATTTGAAGTTGGCATTTAGAGGACCTAAATTGATGATCATAATACCACCGATTTCCTTTCTTTCTATTTATGAGCCTTATAAGCTCCATGTATTTGATCATGCCAAATTTTTTGTCGTCATTTTCATGCTTTTGCAAATAAATGGTCATATATGTAGAGAAAGCTGTTAGCCAAACATCTAAGGATGAAATTGTGGTATTATTATCATCTTTAACCTTTAATACAGGATTAGCCATGCTATCAATAACAATATTTTTTGGCTTTAAAGCCTTTTCTAGTGTTTCTGGCAGCAAAACATGAAGTTCAATAAACTCATCAGCCCAGATTTGCTTTTTGAAGATTTCACAAAATTATAAGCTATTAAATTGAACTTTGACACCATAAATTATCCAGCGATCAATAATACAAATTGGGGTTCTAAATAGTTAATACAGGGATTGTCATGTGATTAGAAGAGATAAAAATACAAAAAGATTATCATGTGATTAAAATTAAAAGAGGCTCAACACAGGATAATGAAATACAAGAAAATTAAATGTCTGCTCTCAGCATAAACAAATTTATTTTTCAACTAAATTTCCATTTATTGTTTTCAATTATACTTTTCCCTGTGGTTTTATATCATTGGACTAATACATGGTGTTAACGTTATGTTTTACTTTTAGTTGGAAGGTACGTGTACTTTTGTCTTTTTTTCGATTTATTGAAATTATTAAGGTTTTATTCAACCCTACGTTATCTAACTTTTTACACTTGAAACTTGAATTGTCAAGTTGGCATTGATATATACTTAAGATTTCTTTTTTATGTGTGCGTCGTAAATGCGTCTTTTCTTTGTAACTCGTCCTCAATATTTTGAAATCTTAAGATAGCATCAATATTTCTTGCTACATGTGCTTTTTTAAATATTGGATTTAGTGAACTGTCGGATTTTAAAGGTCTCCTTAAGCAGTATACTTCTACATCTTTATCGATAATCAAAAGAATAATCTCAAGTGGTTACATGGATGGTTTAGCTTGATATTACTTACAGGGTAAGGTAAAACGTTACCGTCGCTTAAAAATGACGTCTTATTGTCCCCTTGCCTTTTGCAAAATCGGGGCAGTGTAGAATTTCCGACTGTCCGTTCGTCACTTGAAGTTGGTTTCCTAGTCGTTATGTAAAAAACTCGATAAAATGTAATGATATATACACACATTATGAAATTAGGAAGGAGGAAAGTATAAGTCAAGATTTAAGTTTTTGAAAAAGTTTATAAACATTGTAGACTGAATTGGTTTCAGGTGACTGAATCGGTTTCTAGCTTATGAAAGATTTCAAGGACTTTCATTAAGATTGCACAAAAGCAACCTAGATTAGCTATCAGCTCATTCTTAAATGAAAGAGTATCAAAAACTTCGATGTCTCAAAACTGAGTGCCTTTTTTTTGCCAAAACTGATTGTCTTTTTCCCCCAAAAAAAGATAGTTTTCTCCATAATTGATAAATTTGTCTGTGAACTGATAGCTTTATATATTGCTTTATTGTCATTTTACACATGCAAATATTATATTTTTACTTAGATGAATCTTTACATAACATGACTGTGTTCTATGGCGCCGAACTGGAATCCATTAAGACATCGGTGATTGGTAGGACTTTAGTTAAACTAGACGGCGATCGGTATACTTGTCGACTAAGGGAATGCAACATGGGTAGGTTTAATCATAGAAACAGAATATTTTTATTAAATGTAAAAAAAAAAAAACGAAAGCTTTTTTTTTATGAAAATCATGGTAATACGAAAAAAAAAATATAAAATATACTCTCTCAAAAAGGAAACACAACATACGAAGATATCTAAAATACCATTAAAATAAAAATTATTATATTTCAACTAAACTTGTCGTACGAATGTGAAATTTTGCACGGTGATTGTGCAGTGATCAATCTTACGTGGGACATAGCTAACAAAAGCGTGGCGCCAGCTGTAGTAACACCGACTTAATGCTTGCATATTGTAGCATCTGCTCCCATAACCAAAGTTTTTTTAAAACATTGGGTTGCGCTAGCGCTTGTTTGAAAAGTCATTGAAATTGGTGGTCTTAGTAAGCATCAAGTAATTCTGGTGATTGATGCTTGAAACGGTAACTTTTTTGCTTAAAAAAAAACATGCGTAAATCTTCCTTTATGCGATACCATCATTATTATAACGATAAGTCGTCTTTTAGTGGTTAACATCAGGTTCAACAAGAGGTGTGAATTTTCCCCGTACACGGCATATCGGTTGAAAGAGATTTGAAGAAGGGAATTCTCCTTTGATTTTTCTTCCAGAGAAAAAATCAGCACAAAAACATTGTCGTGAACTAAGATACCCAATTTAATAAAGAAATTTTCTGCAAAATATTCCAACAAATGACAAACAGTACGCAAAGGGAGGTTCAGAGATTTTGAAAAAAAAATGGGAGGAATGTACGTAGTGCATCAAGAGTTAAATGGATAGATGAGAAGCCTTACCAATAGCATAACAAACGTAAAAAAACTAGACATTTTTGATTTCTAAAATATACGATATTGAGATGTGGAATAAGTGTACGCGACACAACAAACATAAACAAACAGCAATTCAAAAAATCACAACGGAAAACAGCAAGCAGTCTTCAACATGACCATAGGTCACTGCTTACCGTCTTGCATTGGCCCAAGACTAATAATACAATACAAAAGTATCAAAACCAATCCCTAAATCATCAACGAAAGACTCAATTCTTGACATAAAACAGTTAACATAGAATGACAAGGACAAACAAAGGCTTTGGCAAAGTTTCCTGGCTTAGGACAGGCACATATAAAATGTGGCGGGGTTAAACTAGTTTTTTGGATCCAACCTTCCCCCTATTGATAAGCTTGCACAAAGCTTCATATAAAACACACTGTAAAGCTCAATCGACAAAACCTTCTGAAAATTCCAATCTAATGGAAAATCGGACATCCACTAATGCTTATTGCGCAATCGATTACCAGGGAAAGAAGGCGCTTATTTGTGGGTGATTAAAATCTGACATTGAAATATTGCACGCAACGTTCTTTTGAATATGGGGCTATCAATTTGAGTACTGTCTTACACACAAACCGATTGACATAATTCTTAATGGCATGCGCGCTCAATTTGCGAACAGTTTATTAAAATTTTAGCAATTAAATAAAAAGTGGCTCCTCTACAATTACCAAATCAAATTCAAAATGATATTGCAAAAACTGAGGATATAAAACTCGACTTTTTGAATGCATGTACGTGTAATTTCAAAATTTTTGTAAGTTGCGTTTCTTTTTTGAGAGAGTATAATAAAAAAGATATTAATAGCGGGTGAAAATCACTGACAGTAAACATGATAAAAATAGCAAACTAACGAAGCATATATATGATTTTTCATTACGATGAACTATGGTTTATTTTGTCAATAAATGGATGTGTGAAGATTTGTAAATACAATTATAGGAAACCTCATAGCAGACGGCCTTGTTCACCAGAACTTGTTACATGCTGACAACATTGACGGGACTAAAGTCTTTATTTCATTGGTCAATTCAGGATCTATCAGGTCATCTATCGAGAAAGGTAAGTCCCTATTTCATTAGCCAAATCAAGATCTATCCAGAGGATCCATCGAAATGGTAAGTCATTATATCATAGGTCTAGATCGAGCTCTATCACGACCGTAAGAAGGGGGGGGGCGATTTTCATCTTCGAAAGAGGATTGGTTTATTAGGTCCAGCTATCAATTTATTTGTGAATTGAGATCTATCAGCCCATATTTAAAAGGAACTCCTTCATTCCATTACTCCCTACGGGATAAAGTATGCAATTTTTCAAGAAATGTTTTCTATTTATTTAGTACTACTTGTTTATGTAGGTTGTGTCTCGTACACTTATTCCACATCTCGTTATAGTCTATCTTGTATATAGGTCGTCATTTTTAAATCTCTAAGTCTCTTCTTAACCCTTACATATGTTGATCATAGTCATAACTTGGTTCCACTCTTGTTACGACTTTAGTTCGCGTTGTTGATTTCTGTTCGGTTTATTTAGTGTTTTTTATTTTTTTTATATACTCGTGCTGTTCGTGTTCGTGATAACCGGTTTGTTGACACTAGAATGCCCTTTTGGTGCCTCTTGCTTCTACTAATTTAGCATTTGATAGATTTAATTGCATGCTCTATGCTCTTCATATTCATATTGGTGTTTGGCATATTCAATCTTTTGGCTGGAGCCCCAATTATGAAACTTCAAATAGCCGAAGCAAAATTCTGTTGTTATTTTGATTTATACATGTATTTATTTTTATTACAACGGATGTAAAATTACTCATATTGGTCGGTATGATTGATGTTATGCAAGCCTGACAAAAGTAAAAATGTGGCAGTTTGGGGCGGAGGTGACACTACCAACCATTCGTTTATCTGGAATACATGACTGTGTAGGTTTTTCATGTAAAACATGTTGTCTATACAAATTACTGAAGAAATGGTTCTCTTTCGCTTCATAAATGTTAAAGTTGTGGTGTAAGACGGTTGCTGAAATGATGGCTCATGTGTCCCTTATTGGCATATATACCTCACTGACCAAAAATAGTATGCTAAGCTGACTCGTCTTTTATGTGTCTATATCTTTATTTTACAATTCAGGTAACATAACACTAGGTCTCTCAATAGAAGTACAACCATTTAGGAATACGATTGAGACTATACGGCTTAGGGGAGACTACCTATTACAAGCTTTGGAACACAGTGTTGGCAACTATGATCTACAGGACCCGTCCGGGAGATTTTTACAGTTTTCAGGTGGGTTGTTTAAATAGAGATTGATTCTTGATGTTTATTTGACGGTAATATGTTGTAAATGTAAATAAATAATTTAGTTGTCCCAATCATTTAACAAAGAAGCAAAGGTGTACCAAAAGGGTAATCAGTATCATAAAACCGTAAAGACAAAGACAAAACCGGCAGACAAAAACTCATCACAACAAAACAAACCACATAACAACATAAAACACACACACACATAACAACAAAACCGCAATTAGCAACGTGAACTCAAGTCGAAACGAGAGTGAACTCAGGTGCTCCGGAAGAGTAAGCAGTTCCTGCTTGCTATAACACACCCGTCACGTTGCCAGTGTTGGTCAAATCCGGAAAGGATGACATTACAAAACTCTATATCAAACCAACATCTGTGCTCATCTGAGAGATAGAAATCCCGTATTTGTAAACAAGCACAAACTTGTAAACAAGCACAAACTAGACGGAATTTTAGTCGTACAATTCAACTAATTTGAAAACAACAAGGTACTTTAGACCACGATTGATACTTCGATTTTATTGTATTTACGCACAGAATAATTTTCATACAAAGTAACTAATCTATTGTGGGATGCGTCTAACACGAGAGTCAATTATATTCATACAAGATGCACTGAATTTCAAATCATTTTCAATTCAATAAAATTGAGATTTACGCACCGATACGTATTACCTCTATTAAAATGTTTATACCGTAAGTTTGACGAAACTTCCATTTTGAATTACATGTATTTGTTTAAATATATTTTTCTATGGTATAAGCTTAAAATGCCTGGTTTGTAACATATATAATTTCACTTGATTCGCAGGAATTAGAGTTACATATGATCTGTCTATGCCACCAAACAGTCGGGTAGTGAAGGCCCTAGCTATCTGTCAGAATTGTGACATTCCAATGTACGAGCCTATTAACAAGGCCCAGATGTACAGTATCATCTTGTCTAACTTCATTCTAAATGGAGGAGACGAATACAGCATGATAAAGGAGAACGCCGAGCAATCTCAGCCAGTCGGTAAGTACAATGTAGATGTAGCGGAGAGTAATTCCATATAGTCGGTGAGTAGATGTGGCGGGGAGCGATTCGATAGTCGGTGAGTAGATGTAGCGAAGGGCCATTCCATACAGTCGTTAGTAGGGAGCAATTCCATACAGTCGGTGAGTATATGTAGCGGGGAGCAATTCCATACAGTCGGTGAGTAGATGTAGCGAGGAGCTATTCCATAGTTGAAGCGGGTGCAATTCCATACGGTCGGTGAGTGGGGAGCAATTCCATACAGTCAGTGAGTATATGTAGCGGGTGCAATTCCATACAGTCGGTGAGTGGGGAGCAATTCCATACAGTCGGTGAGTATATGTAGCGGGGAGCAATTCCATACAGTCGGTTAGTAGATGTAACGGGGAACAATTCCATGTAGTCGATGAGTAGATGTAATGGGGAGCGATTCGATACAGTCGGTGAGTAGATGTAGCGTGGAACAATTCCATGCAGTCGATGAGTAGATGTAATGGGGAGCGATTCGATACAGTCGGTGAGTATATGTAGCGGGGAGCAATTCCATAGTCGGTGAGTAGATGTAACGGGGAACAATTCCATACAGTCGGTGAGTATATGTAGTGGGGAGCAATTCCATACAGTCGGTTAGTAGATGTAACGGGGAACAATTCCATGCAGTCGATAAGTAGAATTAACTAAAGCAATGATTGGTGTGCATTTACCTACGTACAGTGAACTAGAAGGCGTCTTCTGTGATAACCTGGGATCCCGGGTAATATTTTTGTTTCGTTGCATTTCTCTGCAAATAAACACCGCGTGTATATATCCGGTGACCCCGAAGGAAGGCCGCTTAGGATATTAACCAGGAGATGATTCCAATCTGATCGGGAGGAGAATGATCACCCGAGAACGGTGCATAGATCGTCTTTTGTCATTATAGTCTTTGGCCGCCCTAGACTAATTAGAGTTGATTTTTTTTATTATATGTTTTTGTATAAAAGAATATTAACCGTTTACTTTTTGAATCCATTATGATGACATACATGGGCTCACTTTTTTTGGATTTTGCACAAATGAGTAAAGCTGACTTATAAAGTAACATAATGGAAAGAAAGAAAAGTACTGATGTCGCTTCTTTTCCCTAAAGATTATCCGAAAGTTTCTTAGACAATAATGAGATGAGACGCGATGCAACTGACATAAACAAACGGCATTTTATAAAAATCACAATGGAAGTCGGCATGCAGCCTTCAACATGATTAGAGGTCGCTTCTCGCCGTCTTTCATTGGTCAAAGAATAAAAATACAATACACAAGATTCAATATCAATCTCAAAATTATCAACTGAAGACTGAGTGCTATAATAATAACATTAATGAATTAACTATATATATATATGCTTCCAATCTACTCTGATTTCAGGAGACCTAGACTCAGACGTATTTGTGGAATACACAAAGGCCCAGTCGCCATTTCACACCCCGGTAGAAGGGCGAATTACTTTTGTAAAGAGTTCGGATCTATGTACAAATATGGCCATTTCCACGAATGCAGCGAAGATTTCATCAGTTGTTTTATTTGTTTTCCTGTTCTCTATTGTACAGTTTATTTAAGAGTATCCAAAATCAGTATTTTTCTCAGGAGACCAATAAGTGTTATGATAATCATCAGAATATAATAACATTTTTATGAATTGACAAGTAAACTAACTTATACATTGTGTTGAGCTATTCATTTTTGAATTCAAACCAATGTTTTGATTATCAATCTAAGAAAAACTTACCAAAGTCTTCCATATCATCTTTGAAGTTATGTATATTTTTCTACCAGTTTACCATTGTGTTGTTCATTTATTCCATTTTTTTTTTATTTTGTTGAATTCTTTTTATGTGTAAACAGTAAAAAAATATGTTGTTTCTTTTTTTGTTTCTTACTCTTCTCTTTAGTTATTGATTAGAAAAGAGTAAAAAACATTTTCCAAATAGAGCAAATGTTCAGAGAACAGAAAAAATTACCAATAGGACATTTGTGCGTCGAAAATTCGCATAACATGAGAATTATATATATACCCAATTAAGTGCTCCAAAGAGTAAGAAGTTTCTTTTTGCTGCCATCAGTCGCACAGGTCATATCTGTTAAGTTGCAGTCGCATGGATAACACTTATTTTTTAAAGAAAGTGTACTTTTTAGAGCAACAGTAAGTAAAAAAAATAGTTGGGATTGACTTAACGTATAGAAATTTGTTAGGGTACTTTCTTGAAAAGAGAGGGGTAGTAAAATGTTAAATTTTCCTGTTACATATTGTATAAGGTTTGTCTTTAATTGTGAGCTCAAAGAACTTGCTAGTAATACTTTCTGTGAAATTTCGGTGAGGAGGGGACTATAAATGGTAAAGAAATGGTATACCATGAAAAAAACACAAGCGAATACAAATCCCATAAATGGTTAACCGATGTGCTCCGAAAGAGTATAGTTACTGTTATATATTGTGACACATAATTTGTTGTTTAGTTTTGTTTAAAAATCAAACATGTCAGTTCATTGATAAATAGAATTTATGTATAAATAGCGCTATCTAATACATGATATCATAGTTCCTCTGTAGGTGACTCTGCTAGTTCATGATCCAAGGGTTTCTTTTCATTCCATGGCCACTTATTGGGATAGAATTCATCATCCCGCAACACCGTCTGAAAATCTACATCTTCAGTTTCCTTGTCCAGTATATTTAAACTTGATTCTAGCAAATTAAGCCTCGTTTTCAGTTTGACATCACGTTTTGGGTCCTTCCCTTCCATTATTTCCGGAGTGGGAGTTCTGCGTCTGGCGACCGGTTTGTCGTCCGATTGTGCATCGAGTAAAAGCGGGAAATTATGAGAATAATACACGTACTGATCGTGAGCATTCTTAAAGATGATTGGTTTAAGTTGTATGGATTGTGCTATACTGATGACGTAATCATCGTCTATTTTTAACGAGTGTTCTGCTTTGACGGGGCGCCGTAGTAATAGTTTTTCATGGCCTGCTCTTGGTGTCAAGGCCGGAGGGGGCGCACTTTGAGATTGTGGAATCTTTTCGTTCTGACATTTTACGGCTTCTGGAGGAATGAGCTTTCGTCTTCCATCAAGATTAAATGTAACCCCCTTTCCGACACCGCCAATTTTATCCCTTCTATTTTGATGTTCTTTGAAGAATTGATCTACATGTCTCTGTTTGATATTTGTAACTGTTTTTGACTTTGATCTAAGACTAGGGAACTCTTTTCTTGGTTTTATAGTACTTGAAGGAGACCTGGATAAATTTTTCAGGTAATCTTCAATTGTTATTCGGGTTCTAGAATCTAAAAATACAAACAAAAAGTGGATTTTATGAAAATTGAATTTTTACTGTAGTTTCCAACACATATCAGCCATTTAAAATATCGCGAGCTTTTTTTATTTATTTATTTATTTTTTTTTTTTTGCTTAAAGTCATTGGTATATGTCATATATTCTTATCAAGGGTCAGCTTAATTTTTATACCCCGCCACACGAAGTGGCGAGGTATCATGTTATACCCTCAGTTTCGTTCGGTGTCTGTCCGTCCGTCCGTCTGTCCCCCGATGTTTCCAGATGATACTCGAAAACGCGTCGAGGGATTTGAATGATATTTTGCACTGCTGTGAAGTACAATAAAATAAAAATTGAATTCAATTTTCAGGATGTTCCGAAAAAAAAATACCTGAGATACAGGTAGACTAAATTTCATTTCCATGTTGAAATTTTCTGATCTAAGAAAGATAACTAAATCTTCAGTTTTAAGGTAATCAATATTCAATTTTTAAATAGGTAAAAAATAATTCACATTCTTACCCTATTACCATATATATTATTACTCCATTTATATCCCCACCCTATAACTGTATATATTATTATTCCTATGATAAGACGAATCCTTTGGTACCATATGGGGGGTCTGAGGGGGTCATACCCCAACCCCTCCAATGATAAAATACTAAATATTCTGAAAACCATTGAGATCCCCGCCCTATAACCATATATATTGTTACCTCATGATAAGACGAATCATTGGGTACCATAGGGGGGCCATGCCCCACCCCCTTAAATGACAAAATACTTTATCGTGGTGGGGGTATCATTTAATGTCCCATTAGATTCCCTATTTTTTCTTCGTACGTAGATTACAATCATCCCGACCTTAAGGCATATGGTAGGAACATTTAACCTCAACTGTGTAAGAAATTTAGATCAAATTTCTTCCTTTACTGGTAATTGTTTTGTTTCATTGACATACAGTCAATAGGCATATACGAGTCCCTCTTCAGCTTGCAAATATCCTTTAATATTAATTTGATTACATAAAATTATCTTCGACATCTTTGTTTTCATTTTGCAAACATATTTTGGGTTTTTTAACCATGCTCTTAAAATACCTGTGTGCTTTTAATTTGATCTCCTGAACTTAATAGAAAATAGTAAGATGTGGTATAGGTGTACGCGAACAAGCGAAAAGTTAAAAACCGCAATGAAAACAGCCAGCAGCCTCCAACGAGACCAGTAGGCGGTTCTTGCCGTTTTGAGATTGACTTAAGGTTAAAATACATGTAGGGTGTTAAATAAGATGCAAAAATCAAATCCAGTCATGATATAGTCAGAGAAAAGTCCCTTTCTTAAGGTGTCTTTTGTTAGCCTTGTAATTTTGGTTGAAATCACCAAAATGTTTGGTTCTGTCGGTGGTTAATCCCTCGAATTTAAGCCATCCATTACTTTTCTTTTAAGATGCGTGTTCATTCTACAGGTATAAATAATGTTTAGCTTAATTATTTAACCTCATATTATTTTTTTCCAAGTAATAGGCTACATTTCGGTACTTTTTCGGTTCTATTTCCAACATTTTGTTTCTCATCACACGTCCAACCTTTTGTTAAAGCGGCGCTGGTGAGTCTTTAATTGAAAAAGCGCAAGTCAGTTGAGTTAAATTTGTCTGAAAACTGCAAAATATTCAAATGAAAACATAGTGTAAATGTGAAAAAAAATATATAACAATGAATTTACTTACGATTCCCTTGCCCTAGCAACATTGTATCTTATGTAATTTAAGCTAAATCCAAGCTAGATTTTTAAAATCAGAACACATGATAAAACCCTTCCAGATAGAGATCAAACGACCACGTGTATCTTGATCTTATCTTATACTGACAAGATTCTATGGATAATCAATTAAAATTCAATGCAGGAATCTATACACTTGAATGGGGAGTCAAAAATGCATAACGCAGTACCCTTCAATTACTAGTAGCAAATGTTTTCCTATTAAAATAAAACTAAAACAACCAATATACGATAGTTAGAAAGAAGATTTTATATCTTAAGACCTCTAAAGTTTTGGGAAAATTTGCCTTTTTGTGAAATACCCAAACCCTCTAGAGCCTTAGCGGACCTTTGATACAGACACGCGCCATGTAGTGTTTTATTACTTATTTGTGATTTTAAAATCTTTTATTGAAAGAGTTTAAATGTTTTGTAATGTTATTGTATTAATGAGGATGTATTGTGTTCATATTTTGAATCAAATTCAATTTGAAATTTATTTATTTAATTTGAATAGAAATAAGTCCCACGCTAATGTGTATTGTTATTATTAATGTACAATGTATCAATGATTTGAGTTTATCTATTTCGTGCTTATATTGATAAAAACAAAGAAATATTTAAAGACATTCGATTCACGAAAACAACCACGCAGGACACAATGAAGTGAACGACAAAACAAGGAACCAAAACCAACCAAACCGCATTTCCATGAGCAACTCTAGAAAAAACGATACTCATTCAGGTGCTCCGGATGTGCTTAATGCAACACACCACCAAACGTATGGACTGTACATATATAGCAGAGAATCGTGTCAGTTCTCTATCATCGAAAAACTCTGACCTGTTCAAATGCCTATTTATGCTATTGACATAGAAAATAATGAGATGTGGAATACGTGTACGCGACCAGCTGACATAACAAGCGGTAATTAAGAAAAAAAAAACACAATGAAAAACAGCCAGCAGCCTTTAACGAGGCCAGTAGGCACTGTTCGCCGTTCTGCAATCGGCCCAAGGTCTAAATAAAATGCATATAATTCAAATCAAGTCCTGAAATAGTCAAAGATAGACCTCCTTCTTAATCATGGAACAGTGAACATCAAAACGACAAGTACAAACGAAAGCTTTGTCAAAGATTCCTGGCCCATGACAGGCACATTTAAAATTTGGCGGATTTAAACTGTTTTTTGGGGGGAGGGGGCAACCTCCCCCCATCAATAATCCCAGACAAAGCATAAAAATTAACACACAATAAAAATCAAAACGATCAACGTTCAATTCCACTAGCATGACTAGAGAGACCCTTAGACAATAGACAAATAGAATAAACCAACGATAAACTCTCTATAGAATACTTGCTGTTATCGATTTTAAATCCGACATAACACTTAAACCAACTAGATCGCTATAATGTTTAAAAATGAAAAATTGTTAAAAAGATTGTTATCAAGTTGTCAATAGTTCTGCTAAAAAAACACCAGATTCAAATAACTAACCCAAATATTCAGTTTATATCCTTTGCCTAACACATTTTAAAGCTAGTTTTATTTTCGAATGGATTGTTTTAAAACTTGTGTGCTTTATAAACAACATTAAAATTATTGTTTCACAATTTAGCGAAAGAAAATTACCTGTTTCTCTGTTTCCAACTTGAACAATTCCACATTTATGCAAACCTCGCCAGCATTGTAAGCGCCATAGAGGCTGCTCGACGCTTGCATCCATCGGCTTTGTGGCGTCATAGTAACGACGTCCTGTAAAGAAACGATTGTAACGTCACAATAAATTAAGTTTATAAGAGACCTTAAAAATGTCGTTTATGCACAGGGAGTCAGGGACTTGCGCTTGTAAGAAAAAATTGATGTGCGGTACAAAAAAATATTTTGTAAGATTCAATGATGAAAAAAAGTATTTTGTAAGAGTCAATGAAAAAAAAAAAAAATTCGTACCACACGTTACTCTTACACTCTTACAAAATATTGATAGAGTGGAACAAGTCCCTGTGGTAAATGTATCGCAAATGGCCGGATTGTGATAAACAGGAGGAAGAAATCGACAGATCTGAAACTGAGTCTTCTATGTGTCACCTCGTGTATGCTAATGTAGACTGTTACAATAAGTGCTCGGAATTTTTTTTTTCAGGATTGGCCCGCCGCTCGGCATTCGCCATTATAGTTTTCACCTCGAGTTGAAATTGTATGAAGGACTCATCAGTTCATCTCCGCCTAAAGTTTGGCTTTCAAGTAGAATAATTTAAGTATGTATATGGATCAAGATGAAACGAAAGAAAAAGTGATAACAAGCGGAAAGTCTTCATAAAAAATATTACATGAGATTGAAGATAGAATAACAACAGTTTAACTTTGTGGGATTAATTAAATTGATTTTCACAGGTATGTAAACCATAGAATCACGTCTTTCTTGTCTTCCTTGTTTTAATATTTTGGCTTAGTACATCACTTGTTACTTATCCGAATTCATTCCCATGCCTATACTTTTATACCATTATAACCGGGCCTCCTTACATGTATCATGATGGAAGGAATATTTGAGATTTATTTTCACTAGCCATTTCTGTCGGAGTTGAGAATGCTATGATGCTCTTTCCGCTATACAAATACCGGTATACACCTTAAACTGTTAAAATGGTGACGACTTTCGGCCAGTGAAACTTTACTTTCGTAGCATCATTTTGTTCTTATTGTTGGCATTAGTGTAGATTTTTGCTGTTAGTTTGAACATCCTTTCTTCTTGTTATTTGTAATATAAAAACAGTCAGTAAGTAGTGGGTTAAAAAAAATGTCCAGAAAAAAAAAGTGGGTGTTTCTTCATACATGTGTACAAAATTGTTCATTAACACTAAAGACCAAACTATACTAATAATTGTTTAATTATTAGTAAATACCATTTAAAAACGAAATTATCTTTAATTTGAATAACTCATCGTACTCCCTGGTACCTTAAATGGATTTTTTTACACAAAAAAATAAAATACCTACGCTTTCTTAGAGGCGTTGATCCCCTCGCTGACGACAGACTCTGGACACTAATGAAGCTTAAACTGCTATGCAGGGGCATCAGCTCCGACATCATTGAACACGACTCTATATCCATGCGAGAATCCATTGCTATGGGATCGCTTCGGGTAAAATGAATCCGTTTTAAAAGTCCGATGTTTTTCTTTTAGATAACAAAATATCATAAAATATTCATCATATGTTTCAAGAATTGATTATTATACAAGAAGACAAACCAATAGCACTAGAAAATGTTTATGTTTACGAATGTTCTAAACAATAAAAGGTTTGTCACAAACAAATCTGCTGGCACCTATCCTTGTCGACGGAAACACAAATCATACAAAAACATCATACTGTAAGCCTGTCAACTCTTGGTCCTCAAAATTCAGATCAACAATCAATTCTTCTTAAGTCATATTTCAATTAAATGCCTTTATTAATTGCGTGTTCTGATGTTTTGGACGATTTGTTACTATTTATCTTAATATAACTGTATACCATTGTTTTAGGTCATTGTTGCAGTAATGGATCTCCTGCATCGGTCTAAGTACGGCCATTTAATGTTGCTTATCCTGACATATACACAGATCATCTCGTATTAAACTTTTTTTATATATTTTGTTAATTTTCTTCAGGTATTTTAATAACCATAATGTATTACATATATTCCAATTGACATATACCGTCTTTTATCATGCAATATGTTCATAATTCTCAACTTGTAACGCTATTTTATTTTCAATTAAATCCATATGCAAATTCGAGTACTGCGAAGTGTAAAATCCTCTTCGCAGGCCATTCGTGCATGTTCGGGTCGCGAAAGTCCAGGCTTAGTCTTAATGCTTAACTGTCTATCAAAAAGTTGTTTTGGATCATATATCTCGTGTTGACTTTAACCCTATCTATACCGAACAGGCCCTGATAAAGCAGGGATCAGAATAAAAATCAATCAATCAATCCATGAAGAATGTCAAAGTTCTATCGGAATTCGTTGATCGGTATAACCTTAGAAGCACGAATTAACCTTTTAAGTTGGTCAGATACTAGTCTTATAAGAAAAGTGATGGTCAGTAAAAAAAATGTGTGTAGACTTAAACATGTTCAGGTGCATCTTGTAGCAAGTTTTAACGAAACGCTAAACGCACTTTCTTCATTATTCAATTTATGTTGATTTTTCAACATGTTAGTTTTTAAAAGATGTGCTATTAATAAAATGTTTAGAACGAAACATAAAGCATTTTGCATTTCGATCTGCCAGTGGAAGGTTGTCCCTAGAAACACCATCAACCCATGTGCTTTTAAAGCAATTATTACTTTTGACCTTTGTCTGCCGCTTAGGTCCTCTTTGCTTCTTTCACTGACTTTACTTCTGAGCTTGTTTGAATTAAATAAAAAAAATATCAAGCATTACAGATTACTATATAGGGTCATTTCTGCTTGGATTTTCTAACGAGAAGTTTAATCTAAACTTGGTTTAACTCTGGCTACTCAAAAAGTTTTCTTTGAAATGCCTGTACCAAGTCAGGACCATTGCGATCTTTAATTTCTCCGGAATGTCTGTCTTATTGTGTCATTTCTCTCGGACATTTGAGTTTGATCCTCCATGTCCGGAAATTTTGAAATTACCTTTGAAAACTATTATAATTATGCAGGCCTCCGGTCAATTGCTGGATATGATTCTTTGAAATATGCTCCCTGCATTGCGACATTGTATAAAGAACAGGGTTTGATCACTTTACAATATAGCTACAACATATATCTTTTAACCCTACACGTGTGTCTTCTGAACAAAATAATGTAACAGTTGTTATTTTGATATATTGTATGACGGCTTATACGTGCCAAACAAAAGAAAAGAAAAATAAATTCTTATTTCGTTTGTGCGATTAATGAATTCGTTTATAGGATTCATTTATTCGTTTAAACGGTATATCAATATGGTAAATTTGTACGATTTATTAAATTATTTTAAATGATTTGTTAAAAGTAAAACGTGCAAATGAATTAATACACCGTACAAACGAAATAAGATTTTTTACAAATTGTTTAAATTCAACTAAAATAATAATTTATAAAAAAAACATACATTCAAAAGAATTGTAACAACAAATTGAATAGAATAAAAAAACAAATGCGTCTATGTAACTAGCTTTATTAGAATAAATAATACACTATATTTACAACTGTATATGCTCACCATTTTCTTAAAACAGAAACAGATAGCAGAGATAATTATAATTAAGAATCTTTGTCTTAGTTACAGCCGCCACTTGTGATGGTCATATGGTCAAATAAAAGTTAAATGGTCATAGATCATTCATTGTTGTTCTCTTTTGTTAATTCCACACAGACTTCCATGTTGTATTTATCCGATTTTTCATTTCTGCAAAAAAGAAGTATCGTTTATAATACATTAAAAAGCAAAATGTCATGTCAGTTCTTTAACAAACTATGTTTTTCTTTTCTAATGGTTAGAACAAGATTTTTTTTAAAAGTTCCCCAAGTTTTCTATAACGGGTAAGCTGTGATGTCAGGTCGGCTTACTTGAAATAATTAGTTTTTTTAAAAAATCGTTTGCTTTCGGCTTTACTATTGAAATGCCAACAAACTTTCACGTGAAAAGCCAGGAAAAGAAGGTTGAAGACACAAGGTCGATAGGGTTTAGTTTTGAATGGAAAATGGACGGATTGTTAAGGTCAGACAATAAAACAGTATGCATCGGATCTTATTGATCTTACTTAGGCTAAGCAGTTGTGTTCGTTTATTTGCGAAAAGTTGTCGATTGTTGCATGACATTTTCCTCCACACGGTGTACTACTATAACATACAAAAGGACAGGTTAACAACCATTTAACAGCCTAGCAAATATAATGGGGAAAAGCGTTCTGGTTACGCCAAGGTACTCTGCACTCTTAAGTAGACTTCTGTCGAAATGCTAAGCGCTACTATTGGTCTAAAATCAAATGGTAACCCACAACGAACATGACGGATCACTAATTATTACTAAGTTCGGGACTGAAGGGGGCAATGGTTTTTAAATTGTCAGAAATCTTTAAAGGCACCACCACAAAAGATATTTTTTCATAAATAACATTATTATATATGGCAGAAATCCATCTTCAGAACATTATGTTAGAAAACATTTCTCAAACGACTGAAACATTTAAAACCATCTTAACCACTTTTAATTACCTTTTCTTCAAGGCAATGGCCTCTTCCACCGTTTCTGGCATGTGTTGGTTCATTGTCTCAGGAAGAAAGAATGATAAGATACCACTTGCGACCATAAATGACCCGAAAATCACCAGTGGTAAAGCTTTACCAAACGTGCTCGTTACTAGCAGACCCTGTAAATGAGAAAAAAACTACAATTTGTAAATACTTGTTTGTTTGATAAAACACTGTCCAAAACAGCACTGTAAGAGTGTAAAGTATTTCTTTAAAGTTTCTTTTAGACAAAGAATGTCAGATTTCTTCAAACGGAAGGTGTGTAAGACACGGACTTTAAACAGAAGTAAACAACAAAGAACCATATACTGACGCTGTATGCCTTATTTTAAAAAGAAGCTGTGATAAATTAATGCTTAAAAAACTGGAAATTTCAGGTAACAAATGTCATGAGGGTATCATCGAATATTTTGTCATAGTTATTTTTATGTCTTTTTACCATATTTTTTTTTCATCAGCCCCTTTACCGTCAAGTTTAAATTTGTCGTTACTTACAAGATCTGCAATATATGGAGCTGCGAGAGAGCCTGTGTGGCCGAAGATGGTAGATACTCCGAGAACGAGATTCCGAACAGATGTTGGAAACAATTCTGCACTTAAAAAGTAAATGTCTCCAAAGGTTGCTGAAATTCCTAACTTCCCAATCATAGAGAGGGTTATAATAATCCATTGGTGAGCTGAAAATAATGGTAAAATCTCAGAAAATATCATGATACATGTATATTGTTCTAGTCATACATTTTATAATAATGCATAATTATGGAGCTTCCATTAGTTTCAACAAAAAACTCATGTTTTTTGTACGAATGTTGCCTTTAATAAAACTTCTTAAAATGAAATTCGTCCGGTGCCACGCCACCATTAATTAACCATGCAATTAACGATTTTTGTGATACCTTCACATTAATTAACCATGCAATTAACGATTTTTGTGATACCTTCACATTAAACTTCATTTCAAGTGCCACAAATAGCCTTTTATTTAATAAACTTATGTCAAACATGTGAAATATTATATACTCATATAAAAATCTTTATTGTGATTCGCTAAGACGCGGTCACGTGACATGTGATATTTCGCTGGGTCAACCGGTAATCGTTGGGTCGAATGGTTAGGTCACCCTCTCGTGAGATTTTGCACGTGAGGCTCCCCACGTTTCTTTTTTCTTCAACATCGTATGGGCTGGATTTTTTGCAATAAACAAGGCAAGCCCTCGGTGACCTTACTTTTTCGAGGGAGGGGGGTAACCACCGGGTCACACATCAACTAGGTTGATAATTGTATAAGGTTCTTTTATTTTCCTCTTGGCGGGTTTGGTGTGGTATAAAGGTCCACATCAAGGAAAATCTCTAATGCTAATAATCGCTGTCGGTAATACACCGGTAATTATCGGTAATAATAGTAACTTGGATGCTTGTCCCAGGTGATTGAATGGGGGTTTCCTGTCTTGTTGCATGCCAGGGTCTTATAGTCATAATGGCGATAGGAAACAATCAGTAACAGGAATTACGGGTATTTCACGTTACTTGCAAGTTAAATAACAATTTTTCAGGTCAATATAAGAGGGGAACCCGGAGGATTCAAGCCATACTCATCCCTCATTTTTTCAGTGGCGGTATACGTAAAAGCTCTTGACAACTCTTTACCCCGATCGGCCTTGTATCATCGTTTCGTCCACTTCATCATCATTTTATCTTCATTTTATCATCTCTCCAGTAGAGCTGATTTGACGAAACTAACTTAATCAATATTAACTGACAAAACATGTAAATTTTATACTTACATTGATTTCCGAACATTACCGGAAATATGGAACACAAACACGATACGCCACCGACCAGCATGGCAGTGCTATGAAATGTTCTTCGACCTATGCGGTCTAAGAATATTATGCATAATGTATAACCAATTAGCTCCATTGTTACAGATATTGTGAAGTTAACATAAACATTGCCGCCTATACTTCCAGAGTTCAAGGTCAAACCATGGTATCCCATATGTACTGTTATCCTGTGGAAAGATTGTTTTATTTTTACTGTTAGTCTTTGCGAAAGATGAAAAACGATGAAAAAGTCAAAATCAGTTATTTGATAGAACATTTACGTGTAACTTAAAACTAAAAACTGTAAAACCTTCAGTGTGAACAGAAAAAATACAGCTCTCAATGCTTATATATGCAACAACAAAATAAGAAAACAGCCATTTGATTAGTCTCAAAATACCATGAAAATAATTGGCAATGGTTTCGCCTTATATTAAAATCATTTTAAAAGAAACGGACCTAGAGGTTAAATTGCATCACAACTTACTACTGATAGGATCATGATGCCAGAGAAAACAACTTGGTAATGGCGGTTAAGATCGGAATATTAACATACAACAGCGTAGGAATATGTATAAATAACAAAAATAGGAGACAAAAGATGAGTTAAACGTTAAAGGAAGACGCCCCTCTTTTGATTGAAATAAACCACTTACCAATTCAGAAGTAATATCAAGCAACGTATTATCATCGTGCCTGATGTCATCATTGTTTTTGTCGTCTTGATAATCGATCCCTTTGTCCTACTGTCTGCTATTATTTCAATGTCATCCAGCTGAGATATGTCCCGTCCGTTCGTTCTCCCTATATCTCGGAGTATCTTCTTGGCATCCTTAACTCGTCCCTTGTTTACAAGCCATCGAGGAGATTCAGATAGCGCTCTAAAACATTTAGATAAGAAAAAGTATATTAATTATGTTTTAGTTACATGTATGAAATGACAAATTGCAAAATAAAACAACAACAAAGTCGCAACAAAGTGTCAATGTAACTAAGGCTGTTTTACCTTTTGGTCGATAGGAGACTCATTAGAGACAAAATAAATAAAATGGGAGTTTATTTCAGGCTTTTTTATTTTACTATAGAATCTATATAGTTTATATCTTATATATGCTATTTTTTATGTTTTGGTATATGAAAAGAGGCTTTAAAAATTTTAATCACAAGTCAAGTGCAATTAAATATTTTGCCTTGAACAATGTTGCTTGTCAAACTTGCTTCCAATATATGAGGAACAGTACTGCTGGAGCAGCAAAGATCAACTGTAGTGTCCGCCAATCCCTGACGAAGTAGGCCACAAAGACGGTTAAATATTCACCAAAGCACCAAATGATTTCTATGATCATTCCCGTCCATAGCCGTTTCTTAGGACCAGCAATCTCGAAACCTAAAAACAATACTAGATTTTATTAAAAAGAAAATGAAAGTATTAGAAGGCTGCTTGGCAGAAATAGAATTACTGCATACAACGAATGTATTTTACATTCGGCTGGATGTTACAGCCTTAACTGCAATGCTTTCCATAGATTTGGACATGCATGGGCAAATCTGGATCGGTACACAAGTCTACATGTTTATAAAAAGAAAGTAGAAAATGGCATGACAAAAACATGAAAAACATGCTTGTTTAATTTAATGACCACGTATTGTGATTGTAGAAAAAGACTTCTATTGAAAGTAAGAAAATTTTCATTAATCAAGAAGTGAGATTTCTGGGACCCTTTTTAAAACAGTCAATGACACTGAGGACAGGAGACACTTAAGTTTCATTTGTACAAGCTATTATAATTTGTTGTATTTTTGTCAATTTATTGTTTGTAGCCTTTGGCCCTTCATTGGGCGTAACTTGTGCGAATAAATTTGATTTGATTAATATTTATTTAATGCAGATTTTAAGCCTTAAATCTGTATTGTTAATTTATACCTAAAATGACAGCGCTGTTCCAGTATCCGATGTTCCCAAGGCCCCCTATTACCCTTAGTATAATGAAGGAGTAATAGTTCGGTATGAAAGCCGTGCCAAGATGTCCAATTATCATTAAAGTAATAGAAAGACATATAGCAAGCTTTCGTCCATATCTGAAACAAAACAATGTAAAAAGTTACACGTTTCATGTATAGCAACCAAGAGGCGAACAAAATGATACAAATCATTATCATACTCCCTCTTTTTACGAGAATATGTTTGCTATGTGGAAAGAAATTAAAAGAAAATAATAGTAAATTGATTTATAGTGGGGGTAATCGTGCTGGTTTGTAATGTTTCAACAAGGTGTCAAAAAAGAATCATCCATCATCAATTTATTGCATTCTTACTTACATAGTTGACTATCATGCTATTAGTAATTCGTTATTATGATGAAACCAAAGAATTGTTTCACCTTTTGCCCCTAATATTCTGTAATTTATATGCTTTATTTCCACTCTTCAATACGTTGTAAATTCCTCATGATATCTTAGTATAATACCTGTCGCCTATCAAGCCGAAAAAGGCAGCAGCCACTAGTTCCCCTGCAAACATCCCCATGCTGGCGTGGGACTGTAAAATTGTCCGACTGCAGACCAAATCAAACTAGACATAGAAAAATTAATGAAACTTTCCAAAAGGATTGATTTTTTTTTTTTGTAAAACCAAATTTTTGCGAGGTTTGCGATAGACACTATTTCATATGTAGGAACATAATTCGGAACAAAATTTTGGTTGTCTCGTATTCTAGTAATTTTAACTGTTTGAAATGAAATAACCCATACGAAATTACATGTACTTATTCGCACAGGAGTACGTCTATATTTGAAAAGTTAATAATCTAAAGAAACAATCTAAACAGCTTTTTTGTATTTACAAGAGGTATACCATACTTAAGACGGTCCCCAAAAAATTAACGGTGTATGATTTTTGACAAAAAATAGAATAGGATTAGACAACTTCATGCACGGGAAATTTTTTGACCGTCCTCGGTTAGCCAGTGGTTCCCGTGGCCGGTAATACCCCATGCATCTACAAATCTTTTTTTACCTCAGACACCAATGTTTTCTCGTGTACAGATGTGTCATAAACCCATTCAGAACATTCTTTTGTTTGATTGGATGTTTCATTCGTCCGCACGTGACATGTGTCATCTAATAAACTCATCTTACTCCCATTCTTGTAGACGTCATATTGAACGGAACCATAAGAATCGGTTTCGTTTTGAAAATGGTACATTCTACATCTGAAAGAAAAGAAAGTGTGTAAACACCTTATAGATATTTTTGGTAATTAGTACATTTAAACAGTCTAGTTTTGAAAGCTGTTTGAAGAGAGGATATGTTGTGTACAAGTTGCAATATTGTACATATTGCAACATGTACAGATAAATTGTCCAAGTTAAGACAAAATATGACATGGTTGTCTTTTATCAAGTACATGTAATCCCAGAAAAGACATATGAGATTTTCAACTTTTTGTTGAAATTCTGCATATCAATTTTAAGAAATATTTACCCATTTTTTTCATAAAATCCTTTATAAAAGTACCAAACAAATGCTTTTAATGTGGTGTTGCTGAAATTGAGACATCAAAGTCTGGGAACTTATATTTCCATCATTATGCAATGGAAGTTCTCAAAACTTGTTGTATTTTATAGACTTGATTGTGAACTTTATGATAAATATTCCAGTCTCATTTATGATTACAAAAAATAACACTTGTATAATAATGTAGATGGAATTCAATATTTTTCTTAACTTGTACAATAATTATCTGTACATGTTGCAACATGTACAAAGTTGCAACTTGTACACGACAGATGCATCTCGAAAAAACTTATTTCGTAAACCAACAAATAAACACCAGGAATTCTCAGTGGCTGTTCTAAACACTTCGTTTATAAAATTTATAAGAAGCATTCCTGCAACCAAGCATAAGAAATAAGACACAGGCCTAAACTCAATCGGAATATTTTTGGTCGAGCAAACTTTACAAGTGTAATGAGCGTGTTACTCAGATGAATTATTTAAGAAATTAAAGGACGTATCAGACCCAGAGTCAGAACAGGGCGATTCCGAATCGTCCTAGGGATACATGGAATTGCTTATGTGCTGGGTTTGCCGAACTGCAGGCTGTCAAGGATGGACCAAGATGATCGTTATTTTATGACAACTCGATGTGATAAAAAATGGCATCATATAATTGTCAATCTGCCAATCGTGTATTTCTTACGTAAATAGCGGTAAAATGTTAACAGAAATCAATTTAATACCAAAATACACGGGAAATTTTATTCGCTTTTACTGAGAATGCTGAACTATAACTTCGTCCATCACCCCGAAAACGATTGCGCCTGCATAAAAATAGTCCAACTGAAAATATTCGTATACTGATATGTCAAATGACATAAATACAGATGAAAGCGAAGAAATGGGATTTTTATTTCTGAATTTTGTCGTCGGGTACACATAACAGGAAATTCATTGTCCAAAACGTGCTTTGTAGTAGAGTCAGTCACCATAGACAATTAAAGCGAGGGAAAAGTGAAAAATCAAAACGTGCTCATTACTTAATCTTGACATATGGTACATCTTACCTATGTTTCTGTTCATCTATTGTGAAGACGACGATGAAGGTCATAATGGCGACGAAAATGGCGGGAAGAATTGACAGAACATACAGCCGTTTTTGATAGAATCCGAATCCTCCAAGGAGATCAATAACATCCTCAAATGGTAACTTTTTAGTCATTTTCAAATGTACAATTCTCGCACTTGCAACTGGTTTTATTTTATCTTTAAATTTCTTAGATTAGATAGCACAATAATGATACTGGTTTATATTTATCTCGTGTCAACGTTAGAGCAAGGTTAATACAGGGTCATGCAGCAATTGCGTTTTTTAATCAATTGAGGACCAAAAATAAATAAGGAAAATAGCTCAAGTCGCTGTAGGTTTTTCAGCCCTAACTTTCAAAAAATCCGTATGTATTTAGATGTATCGTTATTTCTGTATTGTTTTGCAAACATGTTTGTATTGTGTTGAGATTTATTCCACAGAAGTGTGTAAAAAATGGAGCCATAACCCCGGCCATAACATAGAGGCACTGAAGGCAACACAACTAAACACACATCAAGGCACAATAATCAAATGACACACAAAAAAAACTGAAACAGGGGGCTACTTTGGTATCCAATAACATATAAATGTTAAATCTTTATCAATTTATCTTTAATCCATGCAATAGTGCATTGACTTTAAACGAGATCAATGAACTATTGTATGCACCTAGTGGAACTAAGAACAAAATCCGATGCATGGGTCCATAAAACGGTTATTGACTAGATTGTTATAGTACATACATTATTGTTTAAAATGAAGGGATATGGAGTACAAATGGATATTTGCATTAAACAAAATCACATTACTATCATTGAAATAAAACCCAAAAAAAAAAAGGAACAGCGCTGTTATTGCTGTTCTCACGCTAAAGTCACAAGGAGGCTTTCAGTGTGGGATTGACACTCGCACTTTACTGTAAGTCTAGGACAGCCCCTAGCACCAGTTTTAGCGGAATTCTTTGCTCAATGTTGATAACGCTACACTTAGCTAGCTGGTGTATTGAAGCTCACAAGTGTAGGGCAATCAACAAGTCTCATACAAATCTGGCAAAGAAATCTAACATGTAATATAAAATGTTGCCCGACAATCATATCCTTTTAAATATTTTAACAAGATAACAGACAGGGTTATTTGTAAGACAACCGAGCAAAAGAAATAGGAATGATGGGTACGAATTGAACCAGTTGTCTGAAACTGCTTTTGCAGAAATGAAAAATGAATGTATTTATATATATGTGAATCCATCTCATGAACACACACGCCATGAATGTAAAAATAAGAGCATACACAGAACTATAGTGAAACTTTTTCATAAAACGACAATTATTCTTTAATCTTTATATATAATACTATTTCCTTATTGGAACTCATTGCAACTATCCTTTTTACAAATTGTCCCGTATAGGGCCCGGTTGGCGAATAGGCCCGCAGCAGAGTCTTGTTTTTTGTAATAGGCGAATACGGGTCTTTGGATTCGGACATCGGGTAAGTACTCATCCACAGAGCGATCAAGTCTGTACACTAGGAGAGTAAGCGAATGAGTCGGTGCTTTACGCTATACAGCAACGCTTTATCGGTTATACACGCAATGAACATGAAGAGAATGATAAAATGAACATGAAATGATGATGAGAAATGTGGGAACAAAGGAAAAGATCTACTTGCATTGGCGGTCCACAAAGAGATCTTTTACGCGCATGAAGTGTTACACCCTCCACACACGTTGGTCCACCATGGTTATCGGTCAGGCTTTCTGTATGAAAGACTTGCAAACACCTGGACAAGGGCAACCGTATTTATCGATCCTTTTAGGTTAAACACTGTATCGTTCTGTTGGCTGAACATAAACCCAATGTAAGAATCCCAAGACCCTTAGCCACATCTTACAACAAGTTAGCCTCTGCTGCGGGCCTTTTCGCAACCCCGGCCCGATGCAGAAAAAGTGTGATTGGAAACTACCACGGAGACAAAAAAAAGCATATTTCATAGTACAGCCTAGTCTCAGTTATGGCATTTGTTCAAAAGTACAAATTTCTATGTGGAATCGTTTTCGCAGCCAAACAAGCAATAGGCATGTATGATTTAGCTGATTATGTCATGTTAAGTAAAATATTGTCTTTGTAATGACCGATAGGTGAGTCACCTAGATAGATAATATTGCATTCTTAAGGAAAGGCATACAATGTAAGTATGGAATAAATCAATTAACAGAAAGTTGTCCAAGGTATGTTTTGGTCAAGATAAATACCGGGTCAAATATTTGTATTATTAAATGTCAGTTATATTGTAAGAAAAAAAAGGCGTGCACTATTGAAGTTAGGACTGTTTCCTTCTCTAAAACATTCACAACACCAAAGACAACCTTGTTTATATTTCCTGATTATAAATGCAAGCATTGTTGTCAAAAGCAATCAATGGGTCGATCCACAAAATACGACAAATAGAAATGTTGACTGAACAAAGTTTGCTGTTACCAATGTTTAGGAAGCAGATCGAGGTACCAATTGGGCATCCTAATGTCAAACGCCCGAAAGGACAGAGACAAAACCAGCAACCAAAGAGAACAGGACGGAGAAAGACAACATACAACACAAAAATAAAATAACAACTGAATATAAATAAACACGAAGAACAGCATTACGATTTACAATCAATCATGTTCAAATATTTAGAGTTAAAAATCAGTTTTTCATGTATAATACTTTAAAAACAACATAGAAATAATTTGAACAGATGACACAGACAAAAAACTTTGACGAGGTGATAACAGTCCTTGGTGGATTCGGAACGTACCAAAGACGGCTGTATTTCCTAATTGTGGCGCCAGCATTTTTCGTCTCCATCATGTCAATCATAACTATATTCACAATCCACGAACAAAACCATAGGTAATGACAACTGTATATCTTAAAAGTAATTTCAATGTTTCGTCTGACGCAATTTTGTTTTTTAACGTATAGTCAAAGATTTAAAGAACAGGGTTAATAGAAAGAAGCACAATTTCATTGTCAATATCAAAACCAAATCATCGAGATACTTCATTTTAAGACTAAAAGAATTGCCATTTAAGTAAGTTCAAACGTTAGATTAGAAAACCTAACCTGGTATATCGAATAAGTGTTAACTGGAAATAACAATCAATTATGATATACATAATAATAGCTGTAATATTCAAAGATTTGTTTGTTTGTGTGTTGTTTTAATTCGGGTAACTGCCTTTTCTTGCGACAACGTTTTTGTCATTATTTTGAACACAGATGTAGAATACCAGGATTACAGAATGATTCTTATGGTTCAGAGATTTATAAGTCGTACACAAATCAGACGGAACTATCTGTAGACCAGTGCCATGTTGTCAACAACACAGCAAACCTAACGGAAGCATGTCATGACTGGGTGTATGACACGTCTCACCGACGGACTCTGGTGTCGGAGGCAAGTACACATGTACTTAACATTAAATCATTCCTGTCTCGACCAATGGGGTATCCGAATGTCAAAAGTACGAAAGGACAGAGACAAAACCAGTAAACACCAACGAGAACAGGACGAAAAAAAAACAGTCAACATAAAACACAGAAATACAAACACAACTGAATGGCAATCAACATAGCGAACTCTTGTCGTAACGAGAGTGACCCCAGGTGCTCCGGAAGAGTAAGCAGCTGTAAGCACACCCGTCGTGCTTTCAACCGCCAGTTCAGTGTGTCAATTCTGGCAAAGGAAGAAAAAAAATCATGACAAACCAACATTTGACTAAAAAAATAGAAACAATATTTACTTAAATTTACCAAAATACGACATATTATTACTATGTAAACTCTATGACAATCAATTTGAAAAAGTAACTTGTAATTAGAATGACACATAGTTCGCCGGAATATTTATTTATGGATATTTATAATTCATTCTTTTTCAGTTTGACCTTGTTTGTCAGCACACAATTCTACAAACTCATGCTACCATGGGGCTATTTGCAGGAGCACTTGTAGGGGCTTTAGTATTTGGTTCTATAGGAGATAGGTATTCAAACTTTTGTTGATTGACTGTGGTGATAGAAACGAAATTTGTTTGATCATAATCTGCTATATAGTATTGAACATGTTAAACATGCAATGAAGCACAATGCCAGCCGTATATTATTTTAACAGCATTCTGACTGTTATCTACTGAACAATTTTTTTTAATTCAGTGTCTTCATTAATATGACAATATTGATTAAAAAATTACAAATACCAAAACGCGTGTATAAACGGTCACTTTGGATATGCTATATATCGATATTTCAAGGAGTAACCTCTCATCAGTAGCATTTAAACCAAAACATTGGAAGGTCAAAATCCCAAACAGTTGAAAACGAAAAGTACTCAAAACCAAAACGTTCGAACAAGGAAGCCAAATCCAGCACCAAGGATATCGACCATGTGCATTACAAGGAAAGAAACCTGGTGTTTTCATCAATTTTGAATTTAACTATCGGAAATTTCAGCGACAATATATTAGAAATTTTATGGTAATTCGTGTCAGACAAGTCTGACTACCAGGCTTGTGATTACCCTCGGGGACCTCTGGTCCACCAGCAGCGGTTATCGCCCAGTGGTTTCAAAATTACAAATACCAAAACGCGTGTATAAACGGTCACTTTGGATATGCTATATATCGATATTTCAAGGAGTAACCTCTCATCAGTAGCATTTAAACCAAAACATTGGAAGGTCAAAATCCCAAACAGTTGAAAACGAAAAGTACTCAAAACCAAAACGTTCGAACAAGGAAGCCAAATCCAGCACCAAGGATATCGACCATGTGCATTACAAGGAAAGAAACCTGGTGTTTTCATCAATTTTGAATTTAACTATCGGAAATTTCAGCGACAATATATTAGAAATTTTATGGTAATTCGTGTCAGACAAGTCTGACTACCAGGCTTGTGATTACCCTCGGGGACCTCTGGTCCACCAGCAGCGGTTATCGCCCAGTGGTTTCAAAATTACAAATACCAAAACGCGTGTATAAACGGTCACTTTGGATATGCTATATATCGATATTTCAAGGAGTAACCTCTCATCAGTAGCATTTAAACCAAAACATTGGAAGGTCAAAATCCCAAACAGTTGAAAACGAAAAGTACTCAAAACCAAAACGTTCGAACAAGGAAGCCAAATCCAGCACCAAGGATATCGACCATGTGCATTACAAGGAAAGAAACCTGGTGTTTTCATCAATTTTGAATTTAACTATCGGAAATTTCAGCGACAATATATTAGAAATTTTATGGTAATTCGTGTCAGACAAGTCTGAATACCAGGCTTGTGATTACCCTCGGGGACCTCTGGTCCACCAGCAGCGGTTATCGCCCAGTGGTTTCAAAATTACAAATACCAAAACGCGTGTATAAACGGTCACTTTGGATATGCTATATATCGATATTTCAAGGAGTAACCTCTCATCAGTAGCATTTAAACCAAAACATTGGAAGGTCAAAATCCCAAACAGTTGAAAACGAAAAGTACTCAAAACCAAAACGTTCGAACAAGGAAGCCAAATCCAGCACCAAGGATATCGACCATGTGCATTACAAGGAAAGAAACCTGGTGTTTTCATCAATTTTGAATTTTACTATCGGAAATTTCAGCGACAATATATTAGAAATTTTATGGTAATTCGTGTCAGACAAGTCTGACTACCAGGCTTGTGACGTTTGCTTTATATATTCGAAAAGATAAGTGCTGTTACACTTTTTATCCACATTGTTGCTCCTTTTCAACATTCCTTACAGATTTGGAAGAAAGATGGCCATATGCTTGGCTCTGCTTCTTATGATAATTGGAAACATAGGAGCAGGCCTGGTGCAGAGCTATTACTCATTCGTTCTGATGAGAGTCATCGGGGGTATGGGGAACTTGGGTTACTGGAACAGTGCAATGATACTCGGTGAGTCATCGGGGGTATGGGGAACTTGGGTAACTGGAACAGTGCAATGATACTCGGTGAGTCATTGGGGGTATGGGGAACTTAGGTTACTGGAACAGTGCAATGATACTCGGTGAGTCATCGGGGGTATGGGGAACTTGGGTTACTGGAACAGTGCAATGATACTCGGTGAGTCATTGGGGGTATGGGGAACTTGGGTTACTGGAACAGTGCAATGATACTCGGTGAGTCATTGGGGTATGGGGAACTTAGGTTACTGGAACAGTGCAATGATACTCGGTGAGTCATTGGGGGTATGGGGAACTTGGGTTACTGGAACAGTGCAATGATACTCGGTGAGTCATCGGGGGTATGGGGAACTTAGGTTACTGGAACAGTGCAATGATACTCGGTGAGTCATCGGGGGTATGGGGAACTTAGGTTACTGGAACAGTGCAATGATACTCGGTGAGTCATTGGGGGTATGGGGAACTTGGGTTACTGGAACAGTGCAATGATACTCGGTGAGTCATCGGGGGTATGGGGAACTTGGGTTACTGGAACAGTGCAATGATACTCGGTGAGTCATTGGGGGTATGGGGAACTTGGGTTACTGGAACAGTGCAATGATACTCGGTGAGTCATTGGGGGTATGGGGAACTTGGGTTACTGGAACAGTGCAATGATACTCGATGAGTTACTAGCATTTTTGACATATTATGATATATACCAGATATATTTTGGTACAACATTATAAATTATGAAATATGGAATAAGTGTGCACGACACAGCCCACAATTAAGTTGCAATTCAGAAAAACCACAATGGACAACCGCAAGCAGCCTTCAACGAGGCTAGTAGGCGCTGCTCGAGGTTCTGCAATTGGCTCATGGTCTAAACATAATGCATATAATTCAAGTCCTGTCCTGAAATAGTCACAGATAGACCCCTTTCTTAAACAAGGATCATAACATCAAAAGACAAGTACAAACAAAAGCTTTGTCAAAGATTCCTGGCTTAGGACAGGCACATTTAAAATGTGGCGGGGTTAAACTATTTTAGTATTGTCGGTATTAATGGGAATATTGGTAATCGGAATAGTGACATTAAAGTCGGCGATTGTTTGACAAGAGTAACTTCTATTAGTTTTTGAAAATTGGTTTCTAGGACAGACTACGGATACACGGTAACTGCTTCAAGAGGGAAATAAGAGGCCTATCGATTACTGGAATGATCACGATAAGGGTATAGCAATAACAATGATGATACTTGGAGAAAGAAAAACACGTTATTATGCGCTCTTAAGAAAGGTGATGCTTAAAGAAAAAAAAATATTCAAAGGTATTTGAAAATCCATATTAAAAAAAATATGCGAGAAGGAATAAAGAACTTAACATTTATCGTGATATTCATTTACTGAGCTAGTTCTTTTTAATCAAATTGTACAGGTTTTGAAATAGCCGGTCCTAGGAACCGTTTATGGACTGGTATGCTAATTGAAGTAGTATGGGTGATAGCAGAATACACATGTGTGTTTGTGGCCTATTTTGTTCAAGACTGGAGAACGTTACATCTGATATTTGCCGTGCCTTTGGTTATGTTTTTGTCCTATTGGAAGTATGAATACCTTGGTAGCTAAAAATTCTCGGAACACTTTTTTTATGCAATACGTTACTTTAATATTGTATAGTAATATCTATTGATAGTATGACAAAGTCTGAAAATAACAAATAGTCGTGCGAAAATTGAAAATGAAAGCTAAGAATTACCTGATTATAGATATGTTGCAAATGTATTTTAAAAGAATTTATAAAAATATGTTTGATCAAGTTTATTTTGGAAAAATGTATTTGACACCAAGCATGAAAAGAAAAAAGGTTGCATTTAATCTAAGACTTTACAACATTTATCACTGTATTTAGGTACTGTGCTTCATTCTATAATTATTTGCCTTTCGCGTAGAATTTTAGTTAGGGACCGACCATTTAACTTGAAGGGGAAGTGGGCTTAGTTTCTTGTTTTGAGCAAAACAAGGCCCTCTCCTTTCAGGTTAAATGGCCAGTCCCCTACACTTGTGTATTTTTTTAATTAGATTATTAACTGAATCTCCTCGGTGGCTGATCAACCAAGGTAAACATAAAGCAGCATACAGAATCTGTAAAACAATTGGTAACGTTAACGGCGCTGATGTAAAAGATTTAGATCTAATAGAAATAAAAGCTGATAACGATACTGAGTCCACCTTAAATACACTAAAGAAGATTGCTACCTCGAGGGTTATACTCATCCGATGCTTAATATTGTTTATAAATTGGTAAGTTTGCTATATTTTACACATACATAAGACGTGGTTACTAACAGTTCGTTTATCTTTAACCAAAATAATATAAAAGTAGTTTTACTCCGAATTTATAGTATTGTTCACACTTACCGAATATTTTGTACGTTTGTACATAAGTTAATGATCGCTTTATTCATAAGACCAATGTTAACAGAAAACTATAGAAAATATGCTATAAGACAAACACACACATACACACACACACGCACACCCAGCCTGGAATAACGAATCAGTTGTGATACGTCAACTGATCTCCAGAAACTGGACTGGACATATTGTTTCAGTAAATTTAAGAATAAATATTATTACATGTATTATTTTCAACACGACAATATAACCTTAATTCCAGGATAGCAATAAACATAGGTTACTTTGGCTTGACATTCAATGTTGGGAAAATTGGAGGCTCAGTATATGTAAATTTTACCATATCAGTTACCATGGAGCTGATAGCCTACGTCATATGCATGCTTTTCATGGACAGGATAGGCAGACGGGCACTACATTGTAGTAGTATGCTTGTGGGAGGAGTCTCATTGCTAATTACTATTTTCCCTGTAATTTATGGCTCGCCATGTAAGCTATAAAGTATCTATTTTTACTATAAAAAGGACATTCTATTTCAATACGTTTCTACCAAAAAAAAATTCACACACAAAAAAATATTTGTAAATAAATACAGCACCACAGTGCATTGATCACTCTTTGTATTTAGATTGAACCTATTCGAGTTTTTTGTTGATTTATTTATTCCATTGCCTTTGGATTTGTCTCTCTGATTGATACTTGTGCTACATGCACTCTTATGAAATGCACCTAGTATGCATAAAATAGATATGTTCATTGTTTAACATTTTTTTATTATTAATCTGGTGAAAATTTTTTTTGACTTCATTGTGTGTATTAAAGAACACTGTCTGTAGAGAGAACAAAAACACACTTGTATGCCAACCGCAATGTTGTCTTCTTTCAGACGTGTAGGTAGTCTATTAGTCTATATGAGTCTTATTCATGTTATTTACTTCTCAACTTGATGTAACATTGACCAAGTTACGATTCTCCATTGTAAAACCACAGGGGCTTGAATTCTTGTCATTTATATGATATTTTCTTAAAATTCAATATAAATGACCAGACTTCAAGCCCCTGTGGGTAAATTGACAACTTTATCTAGGAAAAGCAAAACATCGATCTGCTTTTGCCAAGTTGTTTCAAAACAAGTTACATGTAGCAGGCCCTTTTAGTACAGTAACAAAAAACACGTACAAAAATGAAAGTTTTTTAATTGTTTTTTACATCTAGCTATCCAGTGGTTTATTATTTTTCTATCAATGATTGGAAAACTAGGAGCATCGGCAGCGTTTGCCGATATGTACTTTCTTACTTCTGAGATGTTCCCTACTTCCGTTCGGAATTTAGTCCTTGCGATTGGCTGTATATGTGGGAAAGCTGGCTCTCTTGTAGCTCCGTATATAGCCGACTTAGTGAGTATTAGCTGCATTATGTGGTTTTCTGTGAAAAATGTGAACAGATCAATTAAACAATTAAGAAAACTGTGTTAGCAGCAATAAGCAAATTCAAGCATTAGGCAATAAGCTAAAGCCAATCAGTTTCAGGCATTAGGCATATTACCTGAAATTGTTATGGCCAAATTCTAACAACCTCCTAGGCAACTACAAAATTAATGTGACGAATAAAAAAAAATAAATGAGTGTTCATCATTGAAAACAAAATGATCAAAAAGAGAGTACTTATATAATTTTTCCAAGGCGCCTAAAAGTAAAAAACATTTCAAACTCTCTTTTACGATAAATATTCACTCTTGACTAGTTACGAACATACCCAACTCACTTTTCCCTCTCTGAGCGTTACGATTTCTGCCCATTGACCTCAGCGAAGCAAAACATTTTCTTTTAAAAACATTTTGAATATACAACACTTGTAGTTGAAGATGCCATTTATTCAAGTTAATAAGTATTGTTTGTTACAAATTCTAATTTGAAAATGTGATTGATCTTTCTAGTAAAAATAGTTTCATTACATAAAATTTTTAATATGAACCAAAGTGGTATAAAAGATAGGAAGGTAAAACGTAACATGATGGCACTTTCTTTAAGAACGGAAAGTCTTACACCTGCATACAATTTTCTGCGCATATGGCATATTCACTCCGTATCACTACGCTTATATGCTGAGCTTACATGACTATGTTGCAAAATCAGATTTTTTTAAGTAGATTGATACCAATAGTATTGTGGTTGTTGAGCTAGCATTATTTAGACCACAACGTACGTATTAATATGTAAGTACCATATGACAATGTCTGTATACATAATACATATTTTGCTTTATGAGTTACCTTCCTTGAGTTATCTTTAGTTTTACTTTAAGGGTCTACTTGTTGACAGTTCATTAAGACAAGCTCTCCCGTTGGTGGTGTGTGGTGTGGTCATGGCGGGAAGCGGAGTTCTTGCCCTTGGATTGCCAGAAACAATGAACATTTCAATGCCTGAAACTATAGGAGATGCAAAAGCTTTAATGAGGTAATAGATAAAGATATAAAAAAAAACATTTTGACCAGATTGATTTTAATACCTTCTTATATTTCAGATACAGTTATTTCTATCTTAAGATAATATATTCGTTTCGTTTTAGTTTTACAAGGTCCAATTTGTATGTACATTAACTAAATATATTAAACTAATACAATTTTAATGATACTGATTAATTTCTTTTTACAGAAAGAAAAGACCAGAGGAAGCGGAAACTCCTGAAATGATTAAATAAAGTGTAAAATATATGAAAAATACAGTCAAGGTGCCAACCATACAAACATTAATGTAAACTTGCTACAAGTCACTTTCACCCATATAGTAAAAGATGGTTCCAGTCTTAACATGTATAGAAGTGATGTTGATTCATTTCGAAAAAGGTTAGGACTGTATCTGGTTTATAGGGCGTTCTCCCTGAGATATAAGATGATATGTAAGAAACATACAAAGCACGGCTATCTTGAAATTGTCTCCCTTGAGATAAAATGATAATAACAGGACAGTCAGCAATTTGAAATGAGTTTGTTGGAGTTCCATGGCATATATAATAAACATCATGCAGGTATTGAATAAGTTTTTTTTTCTTTTAAAAATGAACCGATATGGGGGAAAAATGAAAGAATCAAAGATGTACCAATCTGCCAATCTGCAAATCTGTCAATCGAATATCAAAAGTTTATATTAAAGGACAAAGCATAAGTAGTACACACGAAAGAGAACAGCATGAAGAAACAAACAACATTAAAATTAAAAAAAACCCAACTGCATAGCAATCAACAACGTGATTACCATTTGTTCAAATATTGCCTTCTTTTTGTACAATGGCCAATATTTGCCTTTTGGTTATCAGAACAATATTTTGTTATTGCTACTAAAATCGTGATAGTATGGGGATGGTGTTAAATCACTAGTTCTTGGAAATTCATTTACCAGGTCAGGACCATCTTTGCTTTTACTTGTTTTGTACCTGACGTTTTAAAATTGGTAATCATTGACCGTTTCGTAAATTTATATTAAATTTTACTTATTGTTCAAGAGATATATCAAATTCGCAATCAAATTGTTCATTAACACATATATTACTTGAAAACATAGTTAAAAGTCTACAACAATGTATATTCTGGTCTTAATTTGGTATCCGGTCTGTTCGTGGTTTTAACTAGATTTAATTTAGGAAAGGCATGTCATATGTACACGGCATTTGTTCTTTTTCTAAGAGAGGACTTTTTTCCTTAAAAATAGATAATTTTTTAAAATAGTAATATCTATTTGGTATAAATAAGATGAGGTGCCTAAAGATTAAGCAAAATGTATGAAATGGTTTTCACTATTATAATACTTCTGCACTGGCAAGTTACAATGTATGCTTTCTATCCTATACCAATCATTATCTTATTCATTATACAAATAAATACATTATTAAGTCTTTTGACCACTTTCCCATAGACAATAAATTTAAGGATTTTATTACCCAATTTTAATGACGATATATTCCACAAGATGTACCATCTGACTACCAATAAACCGGTTATAATTGATAATTATATCTGAATATTACAATGTCATCAATCTTGTCAAAACACACTGACATAAAACTATCATTTAACACTACCTAAAACCTGCGATCGGTGTCAATGTGTGCAATACTGTATTTTTGATAAAATCAAATGCCCCAAAGGCTTTAATTTTGTCGTTTTATTTGATTAAGTATTTCTTTTAAAATTTGTCAAATCATTAAGAGTTATAATGTTTCCAATGTCGTCTGAATAAATAGATATATTCTTTTTTTATTTATTTTCATTTTATTACTTCTTTTAAATCATTTGGAAAATCCAAAAGTCATTTCGTTTTTGCCTTTTCACATCTATGAACATCTACGTTATGGTTCTGACATATTTAGGGTCGTGAACTATAATTGTATAATATTGTTTTTCTTTGTATGTCAGATGATCATAGACATATGCTTGTGACGTCTTACTTGTAACAATGTAACTATTGGTGGCATGATGTAACAAACATTTTCCCCTTCTTTTTATTCTAAAAACATTTAGTGTTAAATTAATTGTCGTCATCTACAGTTGAATACTACATCATATATATTTTTTTATTTCTAATGTAGAAGGCGGTTCACCAAGGATGTCCTCTTTTCCCTCGGTTCTTTATTTGAATTATGCCAGAGATAGTTCGTCTGTTTTATGTACTGATATAAAATAAATATTCCCTTTGTGGACATTTTAAAACCATCAATATTTTTTTTTCATTTTAAACAGAATTTCGCTTCCGTTAACACAAATGATACATTTGACTGTATCAAGTTTAAGAATATAACTTGCTTAAAACAATCTGCTTTGAAAAATCAGTTTAATCTAGATTTTCTTTACCTATGAATCTATATCTATTTGAAAGATTATAGCATTATACAGTCTTTCTTCTAAAAATATAAATTTTCGGATGTGCTATTTTATCTAATTCCATGATTTATATTGCCTTTGTGTTGTTACATAAAGAACACGCGTGAAATAATAATGTTTCCTGCCTATAAATAATTTGTATATTATAATTGGTAAATAAATAAGGACCGATTCTTTCCATTAATGATCACGTGGTACTAGATGAGAAACTTATGTCTACAAGACGGTTCAAATGATGTATTGCCGTTTTACATTCGCCTGAGGCTAAACACTGACAAACTGAAGACAAGGGACTTTACTAAGATTTCCATATTAGAAATTTGTGAACAGGATAGATGAATTGACTATGGAGGGCTCACGGAATAAGTTTTCCGTTTTTCTGCTTTTTTGTGTTTGGAATGTACTAGCTGGTCTAAGCAATGCTCACGCAGGGTAAGTAGAGCAAAAGAATAGGAACAGTGAGACACTAGTACATTATTACATAAAAGAAAATAAAGCACAAAAATGAAATGACACACTTTTTCATACTAATAACTTCTAGAAAGTTGCAGTTTAAGTTTGTTGTTTCTTTCAAGTAAGTTGATAATACAGTTTGGTAATTGAATTATATTAAATTGTCTCGACCTACTGACATCAAGGAACATTTATCCTGCATTTTGCATAATATAAGACATGAATATCAAACTGGTAAATGTGTTTTACACGGTTTCAATACTGTATAGCTGTTCTTTTAAGAATGGTTGGTCGTTTAAATATTTTTGAGAGCCATCGTTAATATGTAACCATGTTACAACATTAAGAAAGTGGTAGTACTTTTAAGAATTAAACATTTAGATTATACAAAAGGTAGTAAAGACTATGTTTCCGCTTTTAGCAGTATTGTCAGAAAAGAATGCTTTTGGTCGATTGGAGATCGATATATTTCTAAGGTTTTATGTTTGTACAAAAACATATATTATGATATTAGATTTGTTGTACAGTTTCATATATTTTGCTGGACCATCTATTGTTGTACACACCCAAAGTAAATTGTCACACGTATAACATGGACATTCCTTACAAAGACAAGTGTAAGGAAATAGGATGTAACTTATAAAACACGTAATTTCATTCGAGTGGCATGTTAAAACAATACGACTTGACATGTTATATTCATCAATTTTGCTTGTTTTTCTCTGTGATTATATTTGTTTTTTTTTTCTCTAAATTCTAGCATTCAGGGAACAAGTTCCTAATTTTCAGGGTGCAGTAGCTGCTTCTACTTAAATAATAGTAACAGCAGTCTAACAGGGATAACCCATCTAAGCTGCAAAGCAATTTATTCTTTCTTTTTTTGGATGATACATAAATTTTATAAGATCTTTTTTTGTAAAAAAAAACCCGGATTTTATATTGGGTTATTCAATAAGGTACATTTTATGATATCACCGTCGTATAATGATATCTTAATATAGAATTCTAGATGGAACAAAATTGTGAAAAACAAGACCTCATATCAAGGTTTTTGTCTTATGTCGCGATTTTGAATGTATTACCATGTAAAAAGTTGAATAATCGCTAATGTTAGGACCAAAGTGCCACACTCTACCTTAAGTAATATATGTTATAGTGTGGCACTTTGGTCCAAAATTATTTTTTCAATAGATTTTTTTTTCAAAATTAGGTACTCTTTCATAATTTGATTAAAAATTCATGGGTTTCTTCCCTACTTTTCGAGTTATATCAAGTTAAAGTAAATATTTTACTATGAATTATATAGAAAAAACCATAAACACACACAAAAATGTTTCATTACTTTTTTTCCTGTGAGATTTCCCTCATTTTTTGACATTTTATAGATCTTGCACCAATTCATCATCTGAAATTAACTTAAAGTGGGTTTTCCCCCTTGATTTTTACGTACAAGCAAAGATAGGAGCCATAACGATGATTTTTCATGATTTTAAACAAACTACCTCCCTTGACCATACTTTAGCTAAGAAGTTATACTTATTTTAACCATATTGATAAAATTTGCCTAAACTAGGTATAAAGATTCTAAAAACATAAAAATCTCAAAACATTTTTTTTCTTCAAATTTCATTTTATTTTGGGCTGTCCCTCTCCACCTTAATTTCGTTTCTGAATACAAGCGTAACCATATGCAAATGATGGTAATAACACACACAGTATTTATATGAACTATTATTTCAGCGAAACATTTTGTATGTATCTATTGTTTCCGTCAATATGACATGTTCTTGACTCATTTGGACAATATTTCATCCTTTGACAAGACAAACAACAAGGAAAATCCATAAAAGTTTTTAGATAGTTTTTGTTTATAACACTTATTGTAATGTTTATCCAGTATGGGCTATGTACACGATACATTGGTCTTGTGGAATAAATTTAGTTGTAAAAAAAACATTTAAAACGTATTTTTAAGAATTTTCAAAAATGACACGCTGACAGTTACAATTATCGCAAGAGGTAGTTTGTTTTATTAAAAAATATTTCAGCTAATTTAGTCATTGTTAAACATCAATCATTGGATCGTTTTGGGAGATTTTTAGTCGTTCTTCATTTAACCAAGTGCAGAACAATGAAGCAAACAGAATGGTGATTAAGCGACAAAAAGCGATACCAAAGCAAAAAAACTGAAAACTGACATCTATTTTTTTACTTCTTTTTTTTTCATTTTGTATAATATAATCTGTCTCCTATTTGATAATAAGTAAGCCAATCATTATAACAATAGTAACATTATGTGCTCCTAAAACACAACAATTTGATCCTTTAAAAATACGTCTAGTGAAGATGCAAACTTTGATATTTATTCACATATTATAGCAACATATTACATAATATCTTTCTGTCTACTAGTTTCAATTTGATGGATGCATTTCTACAACTATAAGGAGCAAAAACTTTATTTGAACCAAAATCAACAAGTATATTGAATTTTAATCTCTCCAACTGAAAGGCTACGACAAGGTTTCAGATACAACGTGAAAGCTTAGATTTTTAAGGAGTTAGGCAAGGAAATCCTGCTTAGAGTTTCCTATTTTACCTTAGTATTTTCACAATCTTATTAATAGCATTTTATCAATTTTGATAATTATAACTGTTTATAATAAAACAAAAAGGAAGATGACCTCATCATATGCTTAGGTCATGTGCATTTGAATAGAATAGTCTCATCTTTCAGGAAAAAATCATGAATGTGCAGAAGACGTCTTTGATTTTCATCATAAAGTTATCACCTATATGCTCGGCATGACTGCTTTGTTTTGTCTATTCTTTTGAGCATTCGAGATTGATCTTCCAAATTTGGCAGTTTTGTTATTACCTTTATGCAGCCATAAATATATATTTTTATCTTAAGTATCGATTTTACATATTGACCTCTAGTGACCCGAACGTCTTTCCAATCACTGGATGATCGAAAACAAACCAGGAACAAGATGTCATTGGTTTATTACTTAGAGATATATCAATCATTTTTTGCAAAGCAGTATCATACGACATTATAAGTGTGTTTCAGAAAAAAATAGGCATACATGTATATTCCAGGTTAAAATGATCTAGATGATTTGGCCATAACAAAAAAGAAATATGCCATTAAAACGAAGATTTTAAATTGCAATTAAGTTCAGTTAAAAAAAAACTCTTCTGCTATACGACCAGTCACTACTTTGCAAACTTTAATTGTTTCTGTGTGTATGAGATATGTCTTCGCCAATTTTTATAATAACGGATAATTAATATAAATCTTTGATAGCATTGTCAGGCCTTTATATCTCGTTTTGATCTATTCGACGATGCTTTATCAAAATTGTTTATCTCTTTTTTTACTTTCAAGACACTCTTTTAGTTTTCAAAATTGAAAATGTTTAAATTGAGTAAACTACAAACATATACTTCATAGCAAACAACCAAAACAGTGCTTTATTTCTAAATATCATTAACTACTGTATCTTTTAGTGCTGCTTTGAATACTTAACAATATCAAAAAATGATTTTTCTTCCTTAAATTATTGATTTATTTGATATAGCAAAGCTTTGTGTATCGAATATAAAACCGAGTTTAATTTACTTATAGTTTTTTTTTACTAAATGATAAAAATGATCGATCCCACCAATTTCCTATGTGCCAATTTTATGGTACATGTAATGCATCAACATTAAGCTATAACTTTGTGTTTGATGTTTTGTAATACGTTAAGCTATACTGGTTTACATTCAGTATGTAATAACACCCCCTGATTTCCTCATTGGTAAAAGCTCTATGTGCATTTAATGATCATGTGTTGGAGGTGCAGGTGTTATGGCATCAATATTAATCACTGTCTAATAATTAAGTAGTTTCGTGAATAATATTTTGTATTAATGTGTGTATATAAATATATTTTGATCAAAGATCAACATAATAATCATCAACTAAAATACCCATTATATTATCAAAGTAGGGTAAGGGCGAGGATCTTCACTCTATTGTAAATATGACCGTATTAAAGATATTTATTACTAGATTTTGAGATAAAAGAATGATGAAATAAAGGACAGCCTTGTCGTGCTCCGTGGACTGTCGTGATCAAAATCACAAAAAAAACAAGCATAATTTTAAGAAGCATATTAATGATATCTTAAGAAAGAACAATGAAAAAGATACAAAGTTCACAGCTGAATTAAATGCAAATTTCTATTTTGTAGTTTTAAATCAATTCCACATTATAAATAGTTTCCCTTAAGAAAGAAAAACACCGACATCTTTCTTTTCATGTTTATAAAATTGTTGGCAGTATAAAATGAGTTTTAACACAAGGTTGTAAGTTTATATACATATTATCAATTATACTTATAAATGTGCTATAATAGAGTAATAAAAAAATTTACAAAAACAGCCTTTCTGATAAATTTATTTTGATAAATACATCCATTGTTTATTCAACCACATGTCTTGTCACTTTTTCATTGTCAGTATTGTCATGTGAGCAGAGTGTTAATCACAGAGTTCATACGGTGCATTTGTCCCTGAAATTTGTCAAGGGTTACAATTACAGGCAAAACGGTTATAATATTGGGTTATTTCTCTATTATCTTTATAAGTATTTCTTATCTTTGTACTCATAGTTCACCACTATTCTATGGAAATGTTAAATCAACATGCAGATGTTATGCAAAGCATGATCGAATTGTTTAGGAAGGTGAAATGTTATTTGTATTTCAAACACGAAAGGTGTTATTCTGTATAAAACACATGACTCATTCAAATAATAAACATGTCCCCGTGAACTAATAAGCCGTAAAATGTACAACTCAAATTTCCATGTTATGTCAATTTTATGTGGGTAATAAAGGTCGAAAGAATGGTAATTGTTGTTTTGTGTTTTGATCCTCCCAGGATATAACGAATATATATTTTTATTTTCTATTGTATTTATAAAAATTCAAACTTTACAACAATTCAGTACATCGTTCACTTTTGATGCGTATGATTATCATGACATAAACACAAAGTTGCTTTTAGAAACAACAGTAAGAGTTATTCCCCTTTTATAGTTTTTATTAGTTGTCTTACATCTACAGGCATGACAGATTTGTCTTTCTTTTATGAAAGTATACTTTTGAGACACTCCATATAAATGTAAAGAAATAAAATAAAAGTCCGAAAGAAATTTGGAAATGTCATTTATATCTTTATAACACAGTGAGTAAGATAACACTATATATATTTGAAAGTAACCATTTCTCTGGGACCCAACTGCATTATATCGATTGGTTAAAAGACAAACTTTAAACCACGTGGTTTGGTATACACAGTCAAATAATATTTATACTTTTAATTCTGTAATATTTTTGCTTTTCTTTCTTCCATCTCGAACCAACCAATTTAAATGACGGAAAATTTGGATTGTTTAGAAAAAAAGCATTAAGACTATTGCGATTTTTATTTCTCTAGAATATTACAGTATATGTCCACTTGCTCTTTTATATTCAACTCAATCTCTTGTTTTGTAACTATTCAAAACATTTAAATGTTTTGGGTAAATTGACAAAAACCCAGATTTTAAAAGATTTTTTAATGTTTTGATAATTAACAATGAACAAACTTTTTGTTATAGCCATAGTCATTCCAGTCATTCTGGTCAAATGATAGTAACAAAACAATCTTTCGTCCAAATACCAGAAAATAAAGATAGTAACAAATGCATGGCATTACTACGACGTACCATCGTAAGGAAGGAATTGATGACATACCCATGCTTCCATCCAGTTCCAGGCGTGGTTCCTGTGGTGGCTCATCAAACGTGAGTATTAAGCTCAGTGAAAAGTGTTCTTGTCAATTCAAATCTACATTTTAGTTTGTAAGCTATCTTCTAAATACAATCATTAATAGCAATTGATAATAATAGGTCCATTGCTGTATAAAGACAAGAATGCTGAATGTAGACACCTTTCTGTCTCTTTTTCCATTTTGTGTGGTTTGTAAGCTCGACTATTCCTTGCTTTAGTTGTTATATGTATATCTTAAAATAATACAAGTACTTTACTAAACTTTTCAAAATAATTCAAGGTCTTATTGTGTCTGGGTTTGTTTGTCATAAATGGACAGTTAAAACAGTTATTTTTACGTCATACATAATTTCAAAGAAATGTGGCATGAAAATCTTTGCCAAGTATGTTCGGACAAAATTAGTATGTGGTTGTGACGGCAACGCTACACATACTGAAACTTAAATATAAATACAATGGGAAGTAACGTCATTGCAAGATTGAATGCAGATGCCCATGAATATACACTTGTCCCATTGCCAGCGACGAGTTTAGCTTGCGTCAAACCGCTAGGGACAATATAAAACTTAACATCAAACACACATATACTCATCTGGTGGATTGATATTCTGTATTTGCTACGAGCTCATGATGTTTCCTGTAAAATTTCTTGTTTTGAGACATAATAGGAGCAATTGAATTTCTGGTTTATTGAAATAGCAAGTTCTTCAAAGTGTCTAGTACATAAAAATTGTTCTAATATATATATATATTTTTCTTTTTATTATTAAATAAATGAAATGTAAAAATGTATTTTAGTGTTAAATGCAATAAACTCTTCTATCATTTTAGACAAATGGGTTTAGTATGTAGAGGCTATGTCAATAGTCCATCCACCCAGTATATCAGAATACCCACTTGTTGTCCTGGATTCCAACCAGACCATCATGGCACATGCGTCAAAGGTACAAATTGAAAATTATTTCAAGAAATATGTAAAAAAAAATGGTACAAAGTAGCACACCAAAATCAGCAAGTTAACATACCCTATTTAGAAAAAAATTCATGAACAGGCAAAGTCACAAATCAGCAAGAAATTGAACACTTTATCTAGACATAATTGTGCTAAAGTAACCGATTGGTTCACTTGAAAAAAATAAGTAACGACCATCAATTATACACTTACAGATCTTCTACAAATAACTTACAATTGTATAGATATCTTGAGGTAACTAATGTTTATATATTTAATAGCTCCAGGTAAAATACAGATAACTAAATCACCAGAACAGAAAAAGGAGCAACCACATCATCACAGCCATCACACACCAAGGCGTCTAGAAGAATTGACAAAGTATCCAGCTTCTTACGATGACAAACGAAAGGAAGTTCTCCGTAAGGTGATGACAAAGCCACATCATTTCCAACCACATCCAATGATCATGAGACGTATAGATGCTATCATGAAACAACGAGAACAATTCATACGCCAAATGAAACACGATATGGATAAGCAAGCAGAACACAAAGCACCACCTACAGTCGCTGTTGGAGACTTGTTCCCCTCTATTCCACATCCTTTGTTGGGACAACAGAAAGAGCAGGCTGCACCTGAAATACCCAGACCTTCTGAACAGGCTGGTGGCCAGGGACATCATCATATGCATCATCCTGAATCTCATGGTCAAATGTCTGCTGACTTCCATGCCTCACTCCATCAAAACAATGTCCCCCATACACATGACGACAAAGGTAATCCACAAGTTAATTTGCATGATCTTAAGCCTAACGAAGCTTTCCTGCGAGAACGGGAATTCCAAAGGCAGCAACTGGAAGCTAGACGACAAATGCAAGTTTCAAGACAACAGCAAATTAACTTGCTTCAAATGCAGCGACAGAGAGCAATTGCTATGCGACAACACATGCTGCACCAAAGAAGAATTCAGCAAGCGGAACAACACCGTCAGCAGTTATTGGAAGAGATGAGAAACGCTGCTCAGCAGAACTTTAGACAGATGCCTCAGATACCATCTCCACAACAGCCAGTTCAGCCTTTCGTTATTCAGAGAACATTCACTTCTGATAATGAGCGTTTCCCGAACGTTCCACAGATGCGCGCGTCATTGATGCTCGCAGTCAGCCCTAACTCCATTCAGCACATCATTCAAAAATCATTTTCATCCTTCCCACAAATCCCTACGCCACCAGTTGCTAGGTACCAAGTCCAGTTACCAAGGATACCAGTTGAATCACCTCCAGTAAGCATCAGCCCTGGACCAAACTCACCATTCAGTAAGTTTCTTGTTTGTATGTTGTTACAAAAGTTTCCTTAAAATATTTAATAAAAATGTGCCATTGTAAATTCATGCTTCTGTTTTGTGTTCTTTGGTAGTCTGTGTGGGATGTTTATTAGGTTTTTGTTATCTGTATCAATTAATGTTACTGTGTCTTCATTTTGACCTTTCTTCTGTTCCGTTTGTAATTGTATCCTCAAATCAATTTTCGGCAATATGTAGTGGTAGTGGCGTTTTCCTTTGATTTTTAGAGTTAGGTTATGGTCCTTTTAGCTCATTTGGGCCCCTTTTCCCTGCGTCTTCCTTTTAATATTAAGACCTTACACCGTTTATGTTCACATATAGCTATTATCGTTTACACACACTCATTGAGTTAATTCAAGCTGTTTTACCAAAGTGTAAAATAGGGCTCTAATCTGTCGCGTGTGAATTTTACCATTTTGGTTCTGACGCAAAAAAGGTATACCAGCGAAATTTTTTTTTGTCCAGAAACTTGCTCTTTAAGGGAAAGTTCTCTAATACTGATCACCAAAAGTCTCTCTTCCTATATTTAACCTATGTCATTGGTATTAACAGCCGTTTACACCTGAAACCAAGGCCTGAAATATATCCAATCTCTATCCATGTAGTCAATATTGAACAGGTTACACACACAGAAATAAGTAAAAAAGTTTCTTTGGAGGAAAGCTGCTTCACTGAACTTTCATGAGTAGAGGTCAATCCTTCTATCTCTCTCTCTATATTTTGTTAGGAATGCTAATGCACCATTGCCGCCATCATCACATGCACAAAGATGTAGAATCACCCGTTAGTCAGATTAGTAAGTCTAGTTGCATGGCTAGGGTTAAAGCGGCTTCTATCTTAATCCTAGAAATGGCCCTTAATAATATTTACTATTGGTTATAAGGTAATAGATACCCAACTAACATGGGTTTATGTAGTTGAATACTTGAGAGAAAATGTGTGTAGATGAATTAACATAAATTATATCTCTTTAAATTTTAAATAAAATATTACTTACGGTCACTTTTAAAGAATAAAAGATAAGATAAGATAAATCAGCATCAATTTAACAATCACTAATATTTAATTCCTTGTCTGCAATTTTCATAATGAGTTGTGTGATCACATAACAACTATAACGTATTTGCAAAGGACTAAGGACTATATGATCCGTTTTTGCCTAAAATCAAGTGTAGATTCTCGCTAAAGAAAAACATTTAAAAATGTACTTTGATAACAACAAAATATTAAACCAATAGCAGTTTTGAAAAAAAAATAAGTTTCAGAATAAATCATTCAGAAATAGAAAAATGGTTTTAGTTCTTTACTTCTTAACAACCCAGCAACTAGCAACAAAAGTTAAAATCGAGGACAAATATAAATACTCTTATTCTAACAACTAAGAATCTTTTTATTGTGCATCCTACCAAGACAACTGTTGATTCAAAAAAGTTTAAACATCAGCATCAGCATGTTTGTCCAATCAACACAATTATCTCAATTTAACTTTCTTACCTGCAGACGGACCTGCTCCTACTTGTTTCGCCCAGTATATGATGGTCCTTAAGAAGTGTTTCCATGGAGCTGGAATCGATATACCCATCGATCACAATATGTTCAATGTCAACTTCAACTACAATGGTGTCTGCGAGTAAGTGTCATCCTTTTGATTAGTTATACTGATCCTCTTCTAGGTTTTCCTATCTACCCTCGTTTTATACATTTGCAACTAGAAAAAGGGAAAATACATTAATATATATTTTTTTTTTGCTCTCAACTACATACATGCATGGGGTTATGATATCATAACTCCATAATACATGTAAATGAAAATGAATTTAGATTATTTCATAACACAATCTCCAAAACTAAACAAAATAGTAGCAATTTGACATTGGTGTACACAGACGTTATATAAGAAATGCTCAACTAGTCAACCATACAATAGCTGTACTGTTGCAAGCGAAAAGGGATCAAACAAAAGAGGTCAAAATTTATGATCTCAACAAGCATCACTATGTACAGAATAATAAAACGAATATGGACAGTTTTGCCAAATCAACCAACACTTACCGAAGCCTGCACAAAATGCATGTAACTTGTGTTTTGTTTTTGCCTTTATATCTTATTTTTACTTTCAAGGAAACGTGAGATGATCATGTCTTGTATCTTTGAGAACTTGGGACCATGCAGCACACCTCAGGAACATAATCTAGTGAAGTCAACGATTGGTCATACAGTCGATGAAATGAATAGATTCTGTCAGATTGGTCAAAGTAAGTGATATGAGCACGATGCATGAAGTAGCACTCAAGAACCGTTTACTGTTAATCTGTATGTATTCTTCAACAATTCTGAAACAGTTTAAGTAAAGACGTTACAGGTTAGTAAACCAGGTCGATAGAGATGGAAAGTAGCACCAGGCATGATAACTTTAAAATATTTTAAGTCTGATAATCATCTCTACTTTAATTTTAAATGACTTCTGATTGGTCGTTACAAAAACAATAAAGAATATAACAAGTTTATTTCATTCGGGCAACGGTAAGACAAAAGCATATTTTTAGATTTTCAGAATGAAAAAGCATTGGTTTGTTGCAGTTATATTATCTGAAATAATGTAAGCAATCAACATTTTTTTTAAAACCGTTACATTACCGTCCATGACATGTCATTACATGCATGTAATTGCTATATTGTTGTAGTTAATGGTATCGAGGACCGCCTTGAAGGTAACGGTGACAGCATGGCACCATCTATGATACCAGACCAAGCTGTAGAAACACCTGTAGATATTGGACCTATCCATGAAATGCCCATCATACCTGAGGACCACCATGCAATGAATCTAGGTCAACACACAGTCAATATACAAGCTGTGCAAGGTATGAAGGATTTTTTATTAACATTCATTACTAGTATCCAGAGTCAGGATAAACCATTAATTGCATGGATCTTGTTAAGTGATCTCCAATCGAAAAAAAAAGAGATATATAGAATTAAACGTTACTTCTAAATTGCCGTTTGATTGTGGGCTGTGTCGCGTACACTTATTCCACATCTCATTATTTTCTATTGAATAATTGCGAATTAACATGTCTCGATATAGATTTTGCATAATGGCCATCAAATTCAGTTGGTCAAAACCATAATACAGCAAATCATGACTGGTGAATGGAATGAAAATGCAAGTTTACCCCATGTTTGTGCTTGACTGCAAGAAAACATTTTAACTTATCTTTAAACAAGACAGCATATTTTTATTCTATTTTTAGATCCTGTATCTGAGATCAGCGTTGTACCAGAGGTCCAGCCTCACAAAGAAGAGGTTCCAGCTCCTGTTGAAGAAGCTAAGACATCTAACACCGAGGATGCTAAGGAGAAACCAACAGTCAAGATTTCAGAACACGAGGACAGTGAGAAGATTTCCTCTTCCGCTCATGCGCATTCACAAAGTGTCGATCATGATCATGATGCGCATGTCAGTATAAAAGAACTAGCAGAGGACAACTTCTACCTACCAATTCTGATAGGCACGGCCATTGGTGTGGCTGGAATCTTCATCCTGCTTCTTGCAATCTTGTGTGTCTGCTGCAGACGACGTCTAAAAAAGAAAATTTACATTCAGAAAGAATCAGAAAAACCAAAACTATTTGACGTTTACACAATCGGAGTTCCTCCACCAGTTTATGAAGTGAATGGAATTCCACCGATCTCATACGAAGAAGCAAAGGGTGAAAAGTTTTCCGGAAGTCCGGCATCAATCAGACGTCACAACGCGGAAAATGAATCTCAAGTACAGGAAACCGCTCGCACTTCCGGTGTGATAAGTGATATCTAAATCTGGATAAATGACTTCAAAGTTAGCAATGTATTGTCAAACATGTGACAAAAACGTATTAAATTGATAATAGTGCCTCCCCTTCTGAAATGAATATTAAAGATTCTAATTATAGTGATTTAATCAATATTAAATAAATAATATTCATAATAAGGGACCATTTGTTTGTGATAAATAAACTTACATATATGTAATGCCTTTTTGTATTTCATATGGTAAATGATCACAAGTGCAGTTCTTTGCAATCTCATTAGTACTGCTCTGTTTCTTCTTTTTGCGAACTTTAAGATTCAAATTGCAATACGCCTATTTTGGGACTTGTAAACTTGTTGCTTCGACATTTGGTTTTGATGTAATAATTAAATAAATTAAAATATTCTAATACACAGGTATATGTTAAATCTGGCACCATGATTAATCTGTTCGAATATCAAAGGGCACTAAACAAGACAACAAATAACCAGTAAAAACACAATGGAAAAATTTTTAACACGAATTTCAGTCAAACCGAGAGTGATCTGGGCAAATACGATATAGTTTTTGCTTGTCTCAACACTTCCGTTGCTCTAAGATAAATAATGCCATAATGCAATCTAGACAAACTACAAGGTATAGTTATATATGACACATGTAAAACATCGAAAAACTCTTTAAAAAAGGTAAGTTCTGCATAAAAAGTAAAACCATTTAGTCCAGATACTAGAACACTAGTGTGATCTTGAGTATCTTTTTTCTTAATTTTAGAGTGTTCAGATTTTTCAAGCTGTGTGAGTTTGAGTAACTTTCACTGATTTTCTTACACTTGTGGGTTCCATGTGTCGAATAGGCCCACATCAGCACTAAGTACATCAAACAGCGCTCAGAAACCTGAACTCGGGTTGGGCCACTTTGCCGCCGACAAAGCGACTGGGAGGTGTGCCTGAAATGGTTAGCTTGGGCAACTCTGTCATAATGAATGCCGGGGTCGTCAGACTATGATTCGGTAAACCTGATCGCCAACCATAGTAGTTCAGTGTTAGGGAATGTCCTCGCACGTTATAGAACCCTGCTACAGGTCTCGATAAGAGTAGACCCAATATGATCCCCATGAATGAGGTTATTTGTCTGATCCTACCTAACCCTTTTTTTTCCAGTCGTAGTCGAAACTTAAAAACCTAGCTGTCCTTGTGTCTCCATTTCCCCAACTACATTCATCATCTCTATTATATGATAGAACGGAATTCGTGATCTTTTGGAATAAAGCAATCGTGCACTAACAGATTTTGTTTTTGCTGTTTACATCTGTTTTTCAGTTTTTTTGTTTTGTTTTTTTTTTTTTGTTTTTTTTTTTGTCCGTTGTCGTTAACAATCATCCGAATACACTATCAAAACTAATGCTTCTGATATTTAAGTTCCCTCGTCTAAAGATAAAAGGCAAATTGATCTGTAAAACATTAAAATACAAGAATGTCCAAAAACAATTCCAAAGTAAAGCTGAGATTGACATATTTCTGTGGTTAGGAAATTTTTGCCTTTTGAAAGTTTGAGGTCAGCCTTTTACATTCAAAATAAATGTGTTAATTCCAGGTAGGATTAGCCTCGACGTTATATGAACTCTTAAATCCTGCAGGCAGAGGAAAAGAAGATCCAATGGAACACTTGAATGTCAGAAGTCCGAAAAAGCAAATTAAGATTATAAAACCCCCATAATTAGAATTTTTAAAGAACTGTCCAATGTAGTATTTGCCAAAAATACTACTTGAGAGGCTGAAAAAAATTATAAGCCTCGAAGAGTTATGTCGCTTGCATCATTAAATATCCAGTGAACAAAAAGATGATTTACACCTTACAATAATACTATAAAAACGACGCTATTGGCCAAATATCTAGATCGATCCCGTTGCATGTGGTTGCCAAGACAAATGCGACGAAAATTTTATATATACAATAAGGCCAAATCAAGGGGCTGTGACTCGAGTTGCTTGGAAATCTGCGATGTTAATTTTTGTGACGGCGTAGGATGATTCAAGACTTAGAGTGCCAAAGTAATTCCTTTATGTCACCATTGGACATAATCAGACAAAGCAATACGGTAGAACTTACACTAAAAACTATCCACAGCATCGCACGTCTCAAAATGACCGGATGATTGTTCCATAAATGGTCTGCTGCATATCTCTAACCGTATGATTTTTTACGAACTCCCTGAACAAGTGTTCGTTCCCGCGAGCTTGAATGCAAGGGTTTGGAGTATTCAACTAGATATGTAGCAAAAAGTAGACTGACAAACCGAAACGTTGTACACATATAAGTTAGAATTTTGTACTGGGGTCTAAACACGACGGATATTTTTCAATATATGATTCAAAGACAGAAAATTCGATTTTGACGTTTTAGGGCTACTGACTTCTTTACAAGCCAAACACTTTTGTAGAGTTTCTTTATGGAACGCCAAATTAACATATATTCAATTCATTGTACCTATCTTCAAATAATTGAAGATATCTTCAATTATTTGAAGATAGGTACAATTAATTGAATATATGTTAATTTGGCGTTCCATACTTCTTCGACTGAACATTTAGGCAAGCTTGTGTTTTGTTTTGGTTTTTGTTTATTTTTCTATTTGCAATAGTTTCTGTTCTGTGATAAAAGAATACAATTTTTAAACTCAACATTTAAGCAAGCAAATGCTTTTGATTTTATTCTTTAGCTTAAAACACGATTTATGATTTTTTAGGGACCAAACCTTAAAAGGAATCACATGACAACTTTTCTCTAATGGACACTTTTGCGGATCTTATTAAGCTGAACATTTAAGAAATAAAGAAAGAATGTGTCCATGGGACACGGATGCCCCCGCTGGCCTCAAATAAAAAGTTGAAGTTCGAAAGGTCTGAAAGTCGCTTAGGACGCATAATTAATCATACTTAACCATCCTACCAAGTTTCAAATCATTCCCATGTACGGTTTCTGAGAAAAGCTTGACGGAAATTTTCATGTCGATTTTGGTATCGGTCCAGCCCCAAACAGGAAGTAGATGTCCGACAGGTCTAAAATTCGCTTAGGACATATAGTTTGTCATGCTGAACCATCCTACCAAGTTTCAAGTCATTCCCATGTACAGTTTCTGAGAAAAGCTTGACGGAAATTTTCATGTCGATTTTGGTATCAATCCAGCCCCAAACAGGAAGTAGATGTCCGACAGGTCTAATATTCGCTTAGGACATATAGTTTGTCATACTGAACCATCCTACCAAGTTTCAAGTAATTCCCATTTACGGTTTCTGAGAAAAGCTTGACGGAAATTCGTACGGACGTACGGACGGACGGACGGACGGACATGAGTAAAACTTAATGCCCCCCGACATGTCGTCGCGGGGGCATAAAAACAGCTGTTCCCTATCAGCGATATAATCTTTATTTCATAAGTCAAAAGACATTCAACTTTATTTTTCACATAAAAAGGGCCATCTGACAACTTTGACATATGGAGACAGTAGAGCTCTATATACTCGTATAAAGAAAATCCATTGGTGTGGGACAGGGGAGATAATTGGATTTTCCTTTTTTTCCGATAACTGCTTTATAAGATCTGCATTCAGGCCCGAGTACACAATTAATTTTCCCTCTTTGTTCAATGTTGAAAAATTGCATACAACAAGTGACAACTATAAGGCCCTAGAGGGGGTCAGTTCAGAGAGCTTCTGAAAAGAAAAAAATCCCCCTTTTTGTCATTTCTTAATTCACATAAAGCATCTTCACTTCATTTCTAAAACATCTTGCTAGTGTTCTGTGACCCCTTTCCTTTGAAATGAGACCAAAAACAACGTGACAAAAATTAAAGAGAACACATTGGAGCAAGTTCTTTTCTAAGGTACTATTTTTAATAGGAACTATATTCGTCAACGATAATTGTTGCTTTCAGTTATCATTCAGGGGAGATCTTTTATGACATTTATAAAGTTACTGTTTGTTTTTTCTCAGAAAGACATTTTGTACAGCTTTGTCTTATATTTTTACAAAAATTATAGATTAGAACATAACAGAATCGGAATGCATTTTTAAAGGTTTTTTTGCTTTAGTTTTGTTTCTTAAACTACTCACAAAAGATTAAGAAAAGAGATGTTCCACTTATTTTAAAGGCAAATTCCAAACTCGCCTTTCAATTTTTTCCCAAATATGTTGTGTAATGTACATTTTTATCCATTCATTGGTATCACTGGTAGAATATTGAGGTAAGAACAAAACTCTCTTACTTTAATCATCATTCTCAATTGTCCAGAAGAAAAGACAAGACATATGTTGAAAATGAAGATTGCAATGGTCCTGACTTTGTAGAAGCCTTTAAAAAGAAATGGTGGGTTAAACCAGGTAATTACTTCGTCTTGTGTAAAAGTAAACAACAGAATAAAATTTTCAACAATTTATTCATCAATATATTTAACAAATGAGCATTAACAACATGACAAAAATAATATGTAAAAATCATAACAAAGAGATAGGTTTATATTGCTAAACAATAAAAAGACATCAACAATTAAAGAGAAATAAAACACTAAAATAATATCTAGAGAGAAGCACTAGAGAATCATTGCTGATCAAGATTGCAAAGAAGTACATGTATATTGCAAAGAAGTACATTTGTATTGCAAAGAAGTACATATAAATTGCAAAGAAGTACATTTGTATTGCAAAGAAATAAGGTTCAAAACTATTGCAAAGAATCAAGGACATTTTTTTTACAACTGTAGCTTTAAAGAAAGGTTTTTCAATTCATGCAAGTAAAAAGATGCTTTACCAATTTATCCATGCAATTAATAGGGAAAAAATATTTTGTCAAGAATAATTTGACTTTCATTTAAAATTATGTGTATTGCAAAACAATTCATTGTTCAAAACAGTTGAAACTTTGTTCATACCATTACAAATAAAAAATAAGAATAACTACAAAGGATCTTCAGAATATTTTGGCATCATGGCCTTCCTGGGCAGAAATTCAATTCATTAAAAAATATATATCAATCTTGTTAAAAATATATCTTGACAAGAACCTGAATATCATTCCTAAAGGTATAAAAATATTGTTTATCACAGTTAGATATGGAATGTGGAGAAGGCCTATCATGGAATGTTTGAAGGAAATACACAGCCAAAAACTTTTCCTCGAACTGTTTTTATGTTATATGTGTAAAGTGACACCTTGCATGGTGTGCATACAATGTACATATTAAAGACAAAAGGATGCAAAGAAATCAAGAAAACAATTGAACTAACTGCTTGAATATTTAAATATTCTTTGAAAGTGTTAATCTCTACTGGACTAAGATATGGACTAGAATATCTACAAAAGTTATAGTGACTCAAAGAAATTATATCAGGACAAGCCTTGAAAGCAAAATAATCAGAAAGATAAGTCTATCCCAAATTATTGATATTTGACACATAAGCATTCCCTCAATCTACATAAATGTCCCCTATTTAACCATACATTCTATAATTCTCTACTTCCATTGCTACACTCATTCAATACATTGCTTTAAGCAGTTAACACCACATATACAACCACTAATGAAAGCTTACTTAGAGTAAGCTAAACAAACACACAGAATATAAGGACACACTTCATACTTATAACTATCAAGCATCACAAAGTCAATGGTATATTGCATATCCAAGATTTTTACAAAGTTAAACTTGTATAAAAGATCAAAATGGAATGTTTTGAAATATATTATTAATCATAAAAAAAAGGATTTCTAGTAAAATAGATAATTTGGTCTTCAATATTTTATTTATTTGTTCACTATTTGCATGCAATTAAACAAATAAAAGGTAATTGCTTAAGCTTTGTTCATTCATTAAGGCTATATTTAAATATTACCTGAACAATTGAGATCAGTATTAATATATTCATTACTTTGCTAACAAAATCAAAGTAGATATTTGAGAGGATATAAATGTTTTGTATTTATTGCTCAAATGAGCACCCTGTTTTGAGTTATGTTCAAAATTTAATTCATTCAGAGATTTAATTTGATAATATCATTTTAAGGACATACCAAACTGATAATGAATTGAAATATGCATAAAAATTATTCTTATTTCTCAAAGGGGTGTAACGATACCACTTTCCCACGATCCGATACAGATCACGATACCTGGCTCACGATCCGATCCGTATCACGATACCTTTTACTTCCATAACTTACAAAAGACCTGCTTGTCATATCTTTGTAAATCGAAGGTAATGTTTAAGAAGTATAATTTTCATGTGTTAAATAGACTGTAAACCGAAGTCTTTTCAAGCAAAAGATTTTATTTCAGTCCGACTGACAAAATTTTGTGCCATTGTTGACACCGGAAGCACGCTTTTTTATCTTCCTACCAAAGATGGATACGACATTTTTTGGATCGGATCGAAATCGCGAAGTCAAACACGGTATCGATTTCCGGATCATGGGATAAAATATCGTGATTCACCGGTGAATCATTACACCCCTAATTTCTCATAATTTCAATAGAAATAAATCTTTAAGAAAAGTTTTAAAATCTTTATCCTTAAATTTAGTTCTGTGTAGACAAAGTTTATTTGGCTTCACAAAAAGGAAAATAGTTTTCATTGCACAAAAAATATCATAATATAAACCCATAGACGTTAATTCAATGGCACCAGAACTACATGAACTAGATTTTATCTTCCATGTTTGCTGTTGCCATGTTTGCTGTTGACTGATTTAGACATGAGATTGCGTAGCTTGACTAGGTTCTGTTGTGTAGTAACATCGTCAGGTTTAAGTTCCAGGGCTCGGAGATAGCTGGTCTCAGCATCCTGAAGCTTGCCATTAATATGATACATGGCACCAAGGTTCATGTGGGCTGTAGCACTCTGTAAGGAGATTTTCAAAACATATACAATGCCGCTAAATCTTTTAGAAAATTCTTATGACAAAAGATAATATTAATGTATTAGAATATATTAATCATTGGGTTTCCTAAAGTCTTCATCATATCCTAATTTATATATAACTAATAAAGAACTTTATAACCAACTACACCATACTTTTACACAATTTTTAGATGATCACACAAATATTGTATTAAATTCTGAAAACTTTTGATTATCTCCCCTTACTAAAAAAAATTTTATTTTTGTATTTTTTAACATCTTAAGTTATTAAGCCAACTTACAGTAGGTTTGATATTAGCTGCCATCCTATAAAACTGTTCTGATTTCTCATTATCACCAACTTGTCTGTAAAAAATTACAATTTTTAAAAATAAATTTCAAGAATAAAATAAAACAATTCTTAAATGCAGAGACACAAAAGAAGTAGTAGATTGGTGAAAGGGAGATGTCTGTGTATTTTTGTATTAACAAAAATTTTATATTTTCATTTTGTTTTACAATATCTTAACTTTTTAAAAATCATTTATGCCTTGTCAATCTTTATTCTTAGGTTCTGAATTACAGTATATATTTATTCATAACTTTTTTAAAATTTTCCATGTTAATAGACCTATTGTGAGTTCATCCATTCTGGAAATTCAAGATATTAGAATACACATTCAAAGGTCAACTGAGGTAAGATCTGACCTCATGACAATGGGGCAAAGTCTTGTTAGTCAATTTGTCATGGTTAAAGAAATATAAAAACAAACATTTCGCAAGGATTGGAGGGAAAGGAACAGGCTTTTCCCTTCTTCATTCAACAAATATTAGGACCAAGTTTTCCAGTAAAATTGGGGTAAAATGATGGCTAATATGGAACTCATGTTCTGGGTATTATTTCATGGCCTTACTCTAGTATAAGCTGTACAATACGCTTACCTTAGAGTGTTGGCAGCATTAAAGAGAAGTTCAAAGTCGGCAGGAGACTTAGCAACGGCTTGCTGGTATAATTCTGCTGCTTCCTTCAGTCTGCCTGTCTCACTCAGGAAATGAGCTAAAAATGAAAACAATAAAATAAATGAGAAGACAACAATATAAAAGATTGATAAAGTAACAAATCAACTGTTATCGGTTTCTTTCTACATTGTACTATTCAAATTCTTGTTAACGGGTTGTCTGTGTGCTTTTGGATAATTAACATTCGAATGCCCAATTTTTTTTTTTTTTTAAGTTTTGATAATAGATGTTGCATCACATGCAATGAATTGTTCATATATTATCTATTTTTTTGTAAATTGTTTTTATACTAACCATAATGATGATCAACAGACACTTCATCAGGGTCCAACTTCTTAGCTTTTTTAAACCAGTCTTCAGCTTCTGCATTTTTATTCTGTAAAAAGTGTGTAATGGACAATGATGAGATGTAAATAATACCTGTGGTAGAGTTGGACATAGCTTAATGAGCTGTAATAAGTGTAAGTTGCTATAAAGTCAAGATAAGCTTTCATGATTTTATGTACCAATACTCATGCAGTATTCAAGTTAATCCTCTTTTACACACACGTTTCTGGTAAAAGTTTAGCCATGGTTATATGAGCTCATATATGGTCAGGTTTTGATTTTCATGATTCAATGTACAAATGCAATGACTTGGCCTCCTCTTTAGGGCCTCTTTGTATGTGTCTACAGCCTCTTGAAAATACAAGTTACACCTCCCTTATACATACCTGTTTCTGATAGAGTTTAGCCATTGTGAGGTGAGCCGGTATATGGTCAGGTTTGGATTTTAATGCCTCTCTATACCAATGTTCAGCCTCACTCAGTCTTCCCAACTTGGTGTATACTTCACCTGAAATGAGGAATACTAAATAATGTCAACAAGTCTTTAAAATAAACAAGGGGTTGCACTAAGGATACCCCCACTTGACCACTCAGAAAACAGGAAGTAGATGCTGTATACCAAAATTGAAATCAATCCCTTCTGTAGAAGCCGAAAAATCTGTTACGAAAAATTGTCTATTTTTTACCCTTAAAAAAGTCCAAGTCAGCTCAGAAAACAGGAAGTGGATGCACAACTGACCTGGAAAGAGGAGGCACAATACAACTTATTATGATAAAGCTGTATACCAAATTTGAAAAATCTGTTTTTTAAAAGCTGAGAAGTCTGTTAAGAAAGTTTGTTACAGACGGACAAGGTGATTGCAATATAGCCCCCTCTCTTACGAGTGGGGGTCGGCTCAGAAAGCAGAAAGTGGATGCGTGACTGACCTGGAAAGGGGAGACACAATACAACTTATCATGATAAAGCTGTATACCAAATTTGAAATCAATCTGTTAAGAAGAAGCTGAGAAATCTGTTATGAAAGTTTGTTATGGACGGCAGACGGACTGATGGACAAAGTGATTGAAGAATCTTAGTTGGATTAAAGGATCCAACTTACCCATCATATTATATATACTCTGAGGAGCATAATGACTTGGCTTCCTCTTTAGAGCCTCCTTGTATGTATCTATTATCCTCTTGGTAGCGATGTAACTCATCATACAGCCTCCCAAGGTTATAGTGAGGAGCCTATTTAACTTACCCATCATATTATATATACTCTGAGGAGCATAATGACTTGGCCTCCTCTTCAGAGCCTCTTTATATGTGTCTATTATCCTCTTGGTTGCAATGTAACTCATCATACAACCTCCCAAGGTTATAGTGAGGAGCCTATTTAACTTACCCATCATATTATATATACTCTGAGGAGCATAATGACTTGGCCTCCTCTTCAGAGCCTCTTTATATGTGTCTATTATCCTCTTGGTTGCAATGTAACTCATCATACAACCTCCCAAGGTTATAGTGAGGAGCCTATTTAACTTACCCATCATATTATATATACTCTGAGGAGCATAATGACTTGGCCTCCTCTTCAGAGCCTCTTTATATGTGTCTATTATCCTCTTGGTTGCAATGTAACTCATCATACAACCTCCCAAGGTTATAGTGAGGAGCCTATTTAACTTACCCATCATATTATATATACTCTGAGGAGCATAATGACTTGGCCTCCTCTTCAGAGCCTCTTTATATGTGTCTATTATCCTCTTGGTTGCAATGTAACTCATCATACAACCTCCCAAGGTTATAGTGAGGAGACTATTTAACTTACCCATCATATTATATATACTCTGAGGAGCATAATGACTTGGCCTCCTCTTCAGAGCCTCTTTATATGTGTCTATTATCCTCTTGGTTGCAATGTAACTCATCATACAACCTCCCAAGGTTATAGTGAGGAAACTATTTAACTTACCCATCATATTATATATACTCTGAGGAGCATAATGACTTGGCCTCCTCTTCAGAGCCTCTTTATATGTGTCTATTATCCTCTTGGTTGCAATGTAACTCATCATACAACCTCCCAAGGTTATAGTGAGGAGCCTATTTAACTTACCCATCATATTATATATACTCTGAGGAGCATAATGACTTGGCTTCCTCTTCAGAGCCTCTTTGTATGTATCTATAGCCTCTTGGTAGCGATGTAACTCATCATACAACCTCCCAAGGTTATAGTGAGGAGCCTATTTAACTTACCCATCATATTATATATACTCTGAGGAGCATAATGACTTGGCCTCCTCTTCAGAGCCTCTTTATATGTATCTATAGCCTCTTGGTAGCGATGTAACTCATCATACAGCCTCCCAAGGTTATAGTGAGGAGACTATTTAACTTACCCATCATATTATATATACTCTGAGGAGCATAATGACTTGGCTTCCTCTTTAGAGCCTCCTTGTATGTATCTATAGCCTCTTGGTAGCGATGTAACTCATCATACAACCTCCCAAGGTTATAGTGAGGAGCCTATTTAACTTACCCATCATATTATATATACTCTGAGGAGCATAATGACTTGGCTTCCTCTTTAGAGCCTCCTTGTATGTATCTATAGCCTCTTGGTAGCGATGTAACTCATCATACAACCTCCCAAGGTTATAGTGAGGAGCCTATTTAACTTACCCATCATATTATATATACTCTGAGGAGCATAATGACTTGGCTTCCTCTTTAGAGCCTCCTTGTATGTATCTATAGCCTCTTGGTAGCGATGTAACTCATCATACAACCTCCCAAGGTTATAGTGAGGAGCCTATTTAACTTACCCATCATATTATATATACTCTGAGGAGCATAATGACTTGGCCTCCTCTTCAGAGCCTCTTTATATGTGTCTATTATCCTCTTGGTTGCAATGTAACTCATCATACAACCTCCCAAGGTTATAGTGAGGAGCCTATTTAACTTACCCATCATATTATATATACTCTGAGGAGCATAATGACTTGGCCTCCTCTTCAGAGCCTCTTTATATGTGTCTATTATCCTCTTGGTTGCAATGTAACTCATCATACAACCTCCCAAGGTTATAGTGAGGAGCCTATTTAACTTACCCATCATATTATATATACTCTGAGGAGCATAATGACTTGGCTTCCTCTTCAGAGCCTCCTTGTATGTGTCTATTATCCTCTTGGTTGCAATGTAACTCATCATACAACCTCCCAAGGTTATAGTGAGGAGCCTATTTAACTTACCCATCATATTATATATACTCTGAGGAGCATAATGACTTGGCTTCCTCTTCAGAGCCTCTTTATATGTGTCTATTATCCTCTTGGTTGCAATGTAACTCATCATACAACCTCCCAAGGTTATAGTGAGGAAACTATTTAACTTACCCATCATATTATATATACTCTGAGGAGCATAATGACTTGGCCTCCTCTTCAGAGCCTCCTTGTATGTGTCTATTATCCTCTTGGTTGCAATGTAACTCATCATACAACCTCCCAAGGTTATAGTGAGGAGCCTATTTAACTTACCCATCATATTATATATACTCTGAGGAGCATAATGACTTGGCTTCCTCTTTAGAGCCTCCTTGTATGTATCTATAGCCTCTTGGTAGCGATGTAACTCATCATACAACCTCCCAAGGTTATAGTGAGGAGCCTATTTAACTTACCCATCATATTATATATACTCTGAGGAGCATAATGACTTGGCTTCCTCTTTAGAGCCTCCTTGTATGTATCTATAGCCTCTTGGTAGCGATGTAACTCATCATACAACCTCCCAAGGTTATAGTGAGGAGACTATTTAACTTACCCATCATATTATATATACTCTGAGGAGCATAATGACTTGGCCTCCTCTTCAGAGCCTCCTTGTATGTGTCTATTATCCTCTTGGTTGCAATGTAACTCATCATACAACCTCCCAAGGTTATAGTGAGGAGCCTATTTAACTTACCCATCATATTATATATACTCTGAGGAGCATAATGACTTGGCTTCCTCTTTAGAGCCTCCTTGTATGTATCTATAGCCTCTTGGTAGCGATGTAACTCATCATACAACCTCCCAAGGTTATAGTGAGGAGCCTATTTAACTTACCCATCATATTATATATACTCTGAGGAGCATAATGACTTGGCTTCCTCTTTAGAGCCTCCTTGTATGTATCTATAGCCTCTTGGTAGCGATGTAACTCATCATACAACCTCCCAAGGTTATAGTGAGGAGCCTATTTAACTTACCCATCATATTATATATACTCTGAGGAGCATAATGACTTGGCTTCCTCTTTAGAGCCTCCTTGTATGTATCTATAGCCTCTTGGTAGCGATGTAACTCATCATACAACCTCCCAAGGTTATAGTGAGGAGCCTATTTAACTTACCCATCATATTATATATACTCTGAGGAGCATAATGACTTGGCCTCCTCTTCAGAGCCTCTTTGTATGTATCTATTATCCTCTTGGTTGCAATGTAACTCATCATACAACCTCCCAAGGTTATAGTGAGGAGCCTATTTAACTTACCCATCATATTATATATACTCTGAGGAGCATAATGACTTGGCTTCCTCTTTAGAGCCTCCTTGTATGTATCTATAGCTTCTTGGTAGCGATGTAACTCATCATACAACCTCCCAAGGTTATAGTGAGGAGCCTATTTAACTTACCCATCATATTATATATACTCTGAGGAGCATAATGACTTGGCCTCCTCTTCAGAGCCTCTTTATATGTGTCTATTATCCTCTTGGTTGCAATGTAACTCATCATACAACCTCCCAAGGTTATAGTGAGGAGCCTATTTAACTTACCCATCATATTATATATACTCTGAGGAGCATAATGATTTGGCCTCCTCTTCAGAGCCTCTTTGTATGTGTCTATTATCCTCTTGGTTGCAATGTAACTCATCATACAACCTCCCAAGGTTATAGTGAGGAGCCTATTTAACTTACCCATCATATTATATATACTCTGAGGAGCATAATGACTTGGCCTCCTCTTCAGAGCCTCTTTATATGTGTCTATTATCCTCTTGGTTGCAATGTAACTCATCATACAACCTCCCAAGGTTATAGTGAGGAGACTATTTAACTTACCCATCATATTATATATACTCTGAGGAGCATAATGACTTGGCTTCCTCTTTAGAGCCTCCTTGTATGTATCTATAGCCTCTTGGTAGCGATGTAACTCATCATACAACCTCCCAAGGTTATAGTGAGGAGCCTATTTAACTTACCCATCATATTATATATACTCTGAGGAGCATAATGACTTGGCTTCCTCTTTAGAGCCTCCTTGTATGTATCTATAGCCTCTTGGTAGCGATGTAACTCATCATACAACCTCCCAAGGTTATAGTGAGGAGCCTATTTAACTTACCCATCATATTATATATACTCTGAGGAGCATAATGACTTGGCTTCCTCTTTAGAGCCTCCTTGTATGTATCTATAGCCTCTTGGTAGCGATGTAACTCATCATACAACCTCCCAAGGTTATAGTGAGGAGCCTATTTAACTTACCCATCATATTATATATACTCTGAGGAGCATAATGACTTGGCCTCCTCTTCAGAGCCTCTTTATATGTGTCTATTATCCTCTTGGTTGCAATGTAACTCATCATACAACCTCCCAAGGTTATAGTGAGGAGCCTATTTAACTTACCCATCATATTATATATACTCTGAGGAGCATAATGACTTGGCCTCCTCTTCAGAGCCTCTTTATATGTGTCTATTATCCTCTTGGTTGCAATGTAACTCATCATACAACCTCCCAAGGTTATAGTGAGGAGCCTATTTAACTTACCCATCATATTATATATACTCTGAGGAGCATAATGACTTGGCTTCCTCTTCAGAGCCTCCTTGTATGTGTCTATTATCCTCTTGGTTGCAATGTAACTCATCATACAACCTCCCAAGGTTATAGTGAGGAGCCTATTTAACTTACCCATCATATTATATATACTCTGAGGAGCATAATGACTTGGCCTCCTCTTCAGAGCCTCTTTATATGTGTCTATTATCCTCTTGGTTGCAATGTAACTCATCATACAACCTCCCAAGGTTATAGTGAGGAGCCTATTTAACTTACCCATCATATTATATATACTCTGAGGAGCATAATGACTTGGCCTCCTCTTCAGAGCCTCCTTGTATGTGTCTATTATCCTCTTGGTTGCAATGTAACTCATCATACAACCTCCCAAGGTTATAGTGAGGAGCCTATTTAACTTACCCATCATATTATATATACTCTGAGGAGCATAATGACTTGGCCTCCTCTTCAGAGCCTCTTTATATGTGTCTATTATCCTCTTGGTTGCAATGTAACTCATCATACAACCTCCCAAGGTTATAGTGAGGAGCCTATTTAACTTACCCATCATATTATATATACTCTGAGGAGCATAATGACTTGGCCTCCTCTTCAGAGCCTCTTTGTATGTATCTATTATCCTCTTGGTTGCAATGTAACTCATCATACAACCTCCCAAGGTTATAGTGAGGAGCCTATTTAACTTACCCATCATATTATATATACTCTGAGGAGCATAATGACTTGGCCTCCTCTTCAGAGCCTCTTTATATGTGTCTATTATCCTCTTGGTAGCGATGTAACTCATCATACAACCTCCCAAGGTTATAGTGAGGAGCCTATTTAACTTACCCATCATATTATATATACTCTGAGGAGCATAATGACTTGGCCTCCTCTTCAGAGCCTCTTTATATGTGTCTATTATCCTCTTGGTTGCAATGTAACTCATCATACAACCTCCCAAGGTTATAGTGAGGAGACTATTTAACTTACCCATCATATTATATATACTCTGAGGAGCATAATGACTTGGCCTCCTCTTCAGAGCCTCTTTGTATGTATCTATAGCCTCTTGGTAGCGATGTAACTCATCATACAGCCTCCCAAGGTTATAGTGAGGAGACTATTTAACTTACCCATCATATTATATATACTCTGAGGAGCATAATGACTTGGCTTCCTCTTTAGAGCCTCCTTGTATGTATCTATAGCCTCTTGGTAGCGATGTAACTCATCATACAACCTCCCAAGGTTATAGTGAGGAGCCTATTTAACTTACCCATCATATTATATATACTCTGAGGAGCATAATGACTTGGCTTCCTCTTTAGAGCCTCCTTGTATGTATCTATAGCCTCTTGGTAGCGATGTAACTCATCATACAACCTCCCAAGGTTATAGTGAGGAGCCTATTTAACTTACCCATCATATTATATATACTCTGAGGAGCATAATGACTTGGCTTCCTCTTTAGAGCCTCCTTGTATGTATCTATAGCCTCTTGGTAGCGATGTAACTCATCATACAACCTCCCAAGGTTATAGTGAGGAGCCTATTTAACTTACCCATCATATTATATATACTCTGAGGAGCATAATGACTTGGCCTCCTCTTCAGAGCCTCTTTGTATGTATCTATTATCCTCTTGGTTGCAATGTAACTCATCATACAACCTCCCAAGGTTATAGTGAGGAGCCTATTTAACTTACCCATCATATTATATATACTCTGAGGAGCATAATGACTTGGCTTCCTCTTTAGAGCCTCCTTGTATGTATCTATAGCTTCTTGGTAGCGATGTAACTCATCATACAACCTCCCAAGGTTATAGTGAGGAGCCTATTTAACTTACCCATCATATTATATATACTCTGAGGAGCATAATGACTTGGCTTCCTCTTTAGAGCCTCCTTGTATGTATCTATAGCTTCTTGGTAGCGATGTAACTCATCATACAACCTCCCAAGGTTATAGTGAGGAAACTATTTAACTTACCCATCATATTATATATACTCTGAGGAGCATAATGACTTGGCTTCCTCTTTAGAGCCTCCTTGTATGTATCTATAGCTTCTTGGTAGTGATGTAACTCATCATACAACCTCCCAAGGTTATAGTGAGGAAACTATTTAACTTACCCATCATATTATATATACTCTGAGGAGCATAATGACTTGGCCTCCTCTTCAGAGCCTCTTTGTATGTGTCTATAGGGTTCTTGGTAGCGATGTAACTCATCATACAACCTCCCAAGGTTATAGTGAGGAGCCTATTTAACTTACCCATCATATTATATATACTCTGAGGAGCATAATGACTTGGCTTCCTCTTCAGAGCCTCTTTGTATGTATCTATAGCCTCTTGGTTGCAATGTAACTCATCATACAACCTCCCAAGGTTATAGTGAGGAGACTATTTAACTTACCCATCATATTATATATACTCTGAGGAGCATAATGACTTGGCTTCCTCTTCAGAGCCTCTTTGTATGTATCTATAGCTTCTTGGTAGCGATGTAACTCATCATACAACCTCCCAAGGTTATAGTGAGGAAACTATTTAACTTACCCATCATATTATATATACTCTGAGGAGCATAATGACTTGGCCTCCTCTTCAGAGCCTCTTTATATGTGTCTATTATCCTCTTGGTTGCAATGTAACTCATCATACAACCTCCCAAGGTTATAGTGAGGAGCCTATTTAACTTACCCATCATATTATATATACTCTGAGGAGCATAATGACTTGGCCTCCTCTTCAGAGCCTCCTTGTATGTGTCTATTATCCTCTTGGTTGCAATGTAACTCATCATACAACCTCCCAAGGTTATAGTGAGGAGCCTATTTAACTTACCCATCATATTATATATACTCTGAGGAGCATAATGACTTGGCCTCCTCTTCAGAGCCTCTTTATATGTGTCTATTATCCTCTTGGTTGCAATGTAACTCATCATACAACCTCCCAAGGTTATAGTGAGGAAACTATTTAACTTACCCATCATATTATATATACTCTGAGGAGCATAATGACTTGGCCTCCTCTTCAGAGCCTCTTTATATGTGTCTATTATCCTCTTGGTTGCAATGTAACTCATCATACAACCTCCCAAGGTTATAGTGAGGAAACTATTTAACTTACCCATCATATTATATATACTCTGAGGAGCATAATGACTTGGCCTCCTCTTCAGAGCCTCTTTATATGTGTCTATTATCCTCTTGGTTGCAATGTAACTCATCATACAACCTCCCAAGGTTATAGTGAGGAGCCTATTTAACTTACCCATCATATTATATATACTCTGAGGAGCATAATGACTTGGCTTCCTCTTTAGAGCCTCCTTGTATGTATCTATAGCTTCTTGGTAGCGATGTAACTCATCATACAACCTCCCAAGGTTATAGTGAGGAAACTATTTAACTTACCCATCATATTATATATACTCTGAGGAGCATAATGACTTGGCTTCCTCTTCAGAGCCTCTTTGTATGTATCTATAGCTTCTTGGTAGCGATGTAACTCATCATACAACCTCCCAAGGTTATAGTGAGGAAACTATTTAACTTACCCATCATATTATATATACTCTGAGGAGCATAATGACTTGGCTTCCTCTTCAGAGCCTCTTTGTATGTATCTATAGCTTCTTGGTAGCGATGTAACTCATCATACAACCTCCCAAGGTTATAGTGAGGAAACTATTTAACTTACCCATCATATTATATATACTCTGAGGAGCATAATGACTTGGCTTCCTCTTCAGAGCCTCTTTGTATGTATCTATAGCTTCTTGGTAGCGATGTAACTCATCATACAACCTCCCAAGGTTATAGTGAGGAGCCTATTTAACTTACCCATCATATTATATATACTCTGAGGAGCATAATGACTTGGCTTCCTCTTTAGAGCCTCCTTGTATGTATCTATAGCTTCTTGGTAGCGATGTAACTCATCATACAACCTCCCAAGGTTATAGTGAGGAAACTATTTAACTTACCCATCATATTATATATACTCTGAGGAGCATAATGACTTGGCTTCCTCTTCAGAGCCTCTTTGTATGTATCTATAGCTTCTTGGTAGCGATGTAACTCATCATACAACCTCCCAAGGTTATAGTGAGGAAACTATTTAACTTACCCATCATATTATATATACTCTGAGGAGCATAATGACTTGGCTTCCTCTTCAGAGCCTCTTTGTATGTATCTATAGCTTCTTGGTAGCGATGTAACTCATCATACAGCCTCCCAAGGTTATAGTGAGGAGACTATTTAACTTACCCATCATATTATATATACTCTGAGGAGCATAATGACTTGGCTTCCTCTTCAGAGCCTCTTTATATGTGTCTATTATCCTCTTGGTTGCAATGTAACTCATCATACAACCTCCCAAGGTTATAGTGAGGAGCCTATTTAACTTACCCATCATATTATATATACTCTGAGGAGCATAATGACTTGGCCTCCTCTTCAGAGCCTCTTTATATGTGTCTATTATCCTCTTGGTTGCAATGTAACTCATCATACAACCTCCCAAGGTTATAGTGAGGAAACTATTTAACTTACCCATCATATTATATATACTCTGAGGAGCATAATGACTTGGCCTCCTCTTCAGAGCCTCTTTATATGTGTCTATTATCCTCTTGGTTGCAATGTAACTCATCATACAACCTCCCAAGGTTATAGTGAGGAGCCTATTTAACTTACCCATCATATTATATATACTCTGAGGAGCATAATGACTTGGCCTCCTCTTCAGAGCCTCTTTATATGTGTCTATTATCCTCTTGGTTGCAATGTAACTCATCATACAACCTCCCAAGGTTATAGTGAGGAGCCTATTTAACTTACCCATCATATTATATATACTCTGAGGAGCATAATGACTTGGCCTCCTCTTCAGAGCCTCTTTGTATGTATCTATTATCCTCTTGGTTGCAATGTAACTCATCATACAACCTCCCAAGGTTATAGTGAGGAAACTATTTAACTTACCCATCATATTATATATACTCTGAGGAGCATAATGACTTGGCCTCCTCTTCAGAGCCTCTTTATATGTGTCTATTATCCTCTTGGTTGCAATGTAACTCATCATACAACCTCCCAAGGTTATAGTGAGGAAACTATTTAACTTACCCATCATATTATATATACTCTGAGGAGCATAATGACTTGGCCTCCTCTTTAGAGCCTCCTTGTATGTATCTATAGCTTCTTGGTAGCAATGTAACTCATCATACAACCTCCCAAGGTTATAGTGAGGAGCCTATTTAACTTACCCATCATATTATATATACTCTGAGGAGCATAATGACTTGGCCTCCTCTTCAGAGCCTCTTTATATGTGTCTATTATCCTCTTGGTTGCAATGTAACTCATCATACAACCTCCCAAGGTTATAGTGAGGAAACTATTTAACTTACCCATCATATTATATATACTCTGAGGAGCATAATGACTTGGCCTCCTCTTCAGAGCCTCTTTATATGTATCTATTATCCTCTTGGTAGCGATGTAACTCATCATACAACCTCCCAAGGTTATAGTGAGGAGCCTATTTAACTTACCCATCATATTATATATACTCTGAGGAGCATAATGACTTGGCCTCCTCTTCAGAGCCTCTTTATATGTGTCTATTATCCTCTTGGTTGCAATGTAACTCATCATACAACCTCCCAAGGTTATAGTGAGGAGCCTATTTAACTTACCCATCATATTATATATACTCTGAGGAGCATAATGACTTGGCTTCCTCTTTAGAGCCTCCTTGTATGTATCTATAGCCTCTTGGTAGCGATGTAACTCATCATACAACCTCCCAAGGTTATAGTGAGGAGACTATTTAACTTACCCATCATATTATATATACTCTGAGGAGCATAATGACTTGGCCTCCTCTTTAGAGCCTCTTTGTATGTGTCTATTATCCTCTTGGTTGCAATGTAACTCATCATACAACCTCCCAAGGTTATAGTGAGGAAACTATTTAACTTACCCATCATATTATATATACTCTGAGGAGCATAATGATTTGGCCTCCTCTTTAGAGCCTCCTTGTATGTATCTATAGCTTCTTGGTAGCAATGTAACTCATCATACAACCTCCCAAGGTTATAGTGAGGAGCCTATTTAACTTACCCATCATATTATATATACTCTGAGGAGCATAATGACTTGGCCTCCTCTTTAGAGCCTCTTTGTATGTGTCTATTATCCTCTTGGTTGCAATGTAACTCATCATACAACCTCCCAAGGTTATAGTGAGGAAACTATTTAACTTACCCATCATATTATATATACTCTGAGGAGCATAATGATTTGGCCTCCTCTTTAGAGCCTCCTTGTATGTATCTATAGCTTCTTGGTAGCAATGTAACTCATCATACAACCTCCCAAGGTTATAGTGAGGAGCCTATTTAACTTACCCATCATATTATATATACTCTGAGGAGCATAATGACTTGGCCTCCTCTTCAGAGCCTCTTTATATGTGTCTATTATCCTCTTGGTTGCAATGTAACTCATCATACAACCTCCCAAGGTTATAGTGAGGAAACTATTTAACTTACCCATCATATTATATATACTCTGAGGAGCATAATGACTTGGCCTCCTCTTCAGAGCCTCTTTATATGTGTCTATTATCCTCTTGGTTGCAATGTAACTCATCATACAACCTCCCAAGGTTATAGTGAGGAGCCTATTTAACTTACCCATCATATTATATATACTCTGAGGAGCATAATGACTTGGCCTCCTCTTCAGAGCCTCTTTATATGTGTCTATTATCCTCTTGGTTGCAATGTAACTCATCATACAACCTCCCAAGGTTATAGTGAGGAGCCTATTTAACTTACCCATCATATTATATATACTCTGAGGAGCATAATGACTTGGCCTCCTCTTCAGAGCCTCTTTATATGTGTCTATTATCCTCTTGGTTGCAATGTAACTCATCATACAACCTCCCAAGGTTATAGTGAGGAGCCTATTTAACTTACCCATCATATTATATATACTCTGAGGAGCATAATGACTTGGCCTCCTCTTCAGAGCCTCTTTATATGTGTCTATTATCCTCTTGGTTGCAATGTAACTCATCATACAACCTCCCAAGGTTATAGTGAGGAGCCTATTTAACTTACCCATCATATTATATATACTCTGAGGAGCATAATGACTTGGCCTCCTCTTCAGAGCCTCTTTATATGTGTCTATTATCCTCTTGGTTGCAATGTAACTCATCATACAACCTCCCAAGGTTATAGTGAGGAGACTATTTAACTTACCCATCATATTATATATACTCTGAGGAGCATAATGACTTGGCCTCCTCTTCAGAGCCTCCTTGTATGTGTCTATTATCCTCTTGGTAGCGATGTAACTCATCATACAACCTCCCAAGGTTATAGTGAGGAGCCTATTTAACTTACCCATCATATTATATATACTCTGAGGAGCATAATGACTTGGCTTCCTCTTTAGAGCCTCCTTGTATGTATCTATAGCCTCTTGGTAGCGATGTAACTCATCATACAACCTCCCAAGATTATAGTGAGGAGCCTATTTAACTTACCCATCATATTATATATACTCTGAGGAGCATAATGACTTGGCTTCCTCTTTAGAGCCTCCTTGTATGTATCTATAGCCTCTTGGTAGCGATGTAACTCATCATACAACCTCCCAAGGTTATAGTGAGGAAACTATTTAACTTACCCATCATATTATATATACTCTGAGGAGCATAATGATTTGGCCTCCTCTTCAGAGCCTCTTTGTATGTGTCTATAGCTTCTTGGTAGCGATGTAACTCATCATACAACCTCCCAAGGTTATAGTGAGGAAACTATTTAACTTACCCATCATATTATATATACTCTGAGGAGCATAATGATTTGGCCTCCTCTTCAGAGCCTCTTTGTATGTGTCTATAGCTTCTTGGTAGCGATGTAACTCATCATACAACCTCCCAAGGTTATAGAGGGCAGAGATCTTTGTGTTGGCATGGAGACGTGGATCCTTTAACCCTGAGGTGTCAAGTTCAGCACAATGTTTGTAAACCTGTAAAACAATCAACAGTTCTTTGTTTTTCATAAAAATAAGTTAAAAACTTATTGTAGATTTGTAAAAAAAAAGGTTTCACAATTGTTTATCTTAATGATTATGTGTAAGCAGATGTAAATTGGCATGCAGAGTACAAAAATATGGTGTCTTGAGCAGCAAAAGTATAATCTGGGTAGTAATTTCTTATACAATTTACTATTATTCATTCAAATCAATAGATGAACTAAATAATGAAAATTAACCCTTTCCTGTATGTGAATACAATCTTTAACAGTATAACAACTATTTTGACACAGGCACACAGATTGGTTAACTTCTCCTCTTGATAAAATGTCAAAAAGACATTAAAGTCAATTTATAAAACTCAGCTTTGCATTCAATAAAATCAATGAAACAAGGCTGTAAAATAGTGATTTTCAAAAGGCTTTATCTTAATAAACATGTGAAATGCACCTCTATTCAAACCCAATCACCAAATTACCCAATTACACTCAATAGATTAGTGATAAGATTTGTTGATTTCTGATAAGTCAATCTATAATTGGCTGTTTATGGTATAAGCACCATTTATTTACCACTTTATCTCCCTATACGTTACCTTTTCTGCTTCTTCATACATTCCTCTGTTGCTATACAGTATACCAAGATTAAGATGGGCCACTGAAGTAAAAATATAAATAATGAGTTATCCCCCTTTGGTGGTAAATTGTTTTTTTCCTCATGGTTAACAAAAAAGCATGCAAGCGCTAAATAAATATAAATAAGTGTTTGAAAACAGTTTTTGCAAAATAGTGGAAGGCTTGGATCCTTATTATATGGTGTGCTTATTACTTTTTGACAAACTAGAATGACAGTCTTTCATGGAAGACCTATGGTTCCTGCTTCTTATAATATGAGGTAAACAGGATGTACATAAAGTATAAGTCACCAGATATCAACAAAGGGACTCTTACAATTATGTAGGCCATATAACTAGAGAAAATTGTCATGAAAATGTTGCATTGATTACTTACTAGAGAGTTTAGGTCTAAAAGATATTGCTCTCTTGTAGCTTTCTATGGCTTCATCTGGTCTTTTACTCTCCTGAAGAAGTATACCCCTGAAACAAGAAAAAAGAACTTTAGTTCAATAACAAAAGTCTTGTTTAACTTTCCTGAAAAATGGAATAAAACAAAAGTCTGAAGAATAGACAAATGTATTTGTTTTGACACCATTCAATCGGTCATTATTACAAGATATAAGACTGGCCTCATTGAAGGCTGCTGGCTGTTTTTTGTTGTTGTCTTACCTCTTGTTTATGTCATCTATGTCGCATACACTTATTCTACATCTCATTATTTTCTATATAAGACTAATTCTAGATTTTTTTTTGGTTTTGGCAACTACCTTATGGTTAACCAATTTTTTTTATGAAATTAGGCTGACAAGTTTAGATAGGATATTATAAAATCATGATAATTCATATTTGTGTCACTTATCTATTATTTTATTTGACTTGACTATCTCTGAAAGGTAGTTTTACTTTTACCCCTATCAATGATAATTTCTATTTATTTGTATTGTACGCCTGATAACTGAAACTACTACTTGACCTGGTTGATAAAGACTGGATGAGGACCTTACATGATAAACAAAGATTTCTATGAAGTATACCTATACATAGGACATATGATAAACAAAGTTCTTCCTATTCAAAGCTATATCCCTCCACTCAACTTCCACATTTAAGGGGTGTGTAAATTTTATTGGTGTGATATCAGTTCATGTATTTGGACATAAAGCTACATTTATGGACTATCTGTACCCACTTGACTCGAAGAAAGCCAAAGTGAACGGGATATATAAGGTTTTTATTGACCTTAAGAAAAGTTATCTCCTACCAACTTGAGTAGTGGTAAAGATATCCTGCTTCATGTAACTATCATAGTTCAGATATCACAATCTTCCTTTTAGAAGATGATGAGGGTTGTCGCTTGATTGTGGGCTGTGTCCTGTTCACTAATTCCACATCTCATTATTTTCTATTTAAACAAGTACAGCAAAAGTTTTACATTTAGAGGAAAATGATACACAATATCAAAAGTGAAAATTCTTCCAATTTTTCTTTTCTTACAGATGGGTTTATCATGTCTATAACGAATACTACTTCTAGTATTGTTGATAAGCACAAGCATCCATATTCCAATGCCACTTTGGGAGACATAAATCCTGGGGGAACCTCATCATATACAAGTTGATAAAGATATACAGTTGGGATTTTCAAAACAGTCCTCCCATTCATATAATTTTCAGAAAGAAGAGTAAAAGTGAAGCAGGAAAACCAGAGTTGTTAAGGTTTACATGAATTAAAAAAAGCAAGAAACTTATTGACTTACAGATTATAATGAGTATCTGCCATGTTGCCCCTGTATGTTAGAGCTTTTCTGTAGGCATACTCAGCTGAATCAATCTTGCCCTGCTGGTTCCAGACATTCGCCAAGTTTGCCCATGCTGAAAAATAGTAAACAATGTTACAACAGAGAGAATCTTGATCTTGAATAATTACATGAACCACAGTTATTTGAAGGTAATGCAATATGGAAACATCCTAAGATCATATTGATATATCAGGGTAGGAAATTTGCTGAAAAAATTACCAGCCCTGAATTGAAATTCTGCCTGCTTTTACTTTATAGCTAGTCAAATTTTCATGAATCTTAGCCAGCCCTGCCAAATATTTGCCAGTCTCAGGCTGGTGGGCACGCTGTTATTTCCAACTCTGACTTAATGATTGTTTCAACTTGAGTTTACACTGTTGATTGCAGTTTAGTTGTTATATGTATATATTTGTAATGTTATGATGCATTTATAGTTTTTTTTATCTATACTTTATTTATTAATTTTGTCTTATTTTTTGGACTTACAATATATGAACCCCCCTTAAGTACTCCTTTGCCTCTCTTAATGTCTTCAAGTCAGATTTTTTTATTTAACATGCTTAAATAATTCTAAATTTAACCATGTTGACTAGACATACATGTACATGTAAAAATTATAAATTCACTGGTCTTTTATATTCTTTTTTTTTTATGAGAAATATTTAGCATGACTAGCAAAATGTGCAATAAGATACATAATGTTAAAAATTGGTGTCATCAAATGTTATTTTATGTAATTCGAAAGTTATAAAAGATGTCTTGAAAGTAATTAAAAGTGGTGTTATTGGATCTTATTAGCATTTGGAAGTCATTATCATAATAGGAAAATTGCATCTGTTCTGCTGCGCCCCTCTTAGATGCGACTTTTTATGGTAACAAATACCCACCAAAAGCATGTATAGACAACTGAAGCTGAACAAATGTAATTCTGCAAGGTGATTTATTATCTAACGATAAAATTGCTCTTTTTGCATAAAATAATGTAAAATTGATCACTTTTTAATGGTAGCTTTTCACCAATATTTATTTTGTAAATGTACCTTCCTGTCTTATATTAAATACAAGTTTCTGCTCAGATTCACAATTTTCTCCCCTTCACTTATGTATGCCCCATAAATATTATAAACTAGATTTAAAATGTTAAGAAGTTACAACCTCTTTTAAATTTTGTGCATATGAAATTAAATGCTTTATTGCTGCATTTTATACAAATAAGTCTAAATGCAATACATTTTTAATGACAAAATCAAAGTGTGATTTTGAAACATTTTTACTGACTGAAATTTATACGTTCAACAACTTTTATAATTACATGTAAAATTCTAATTTGTGAATTCAACATTGTGAATCACTAAAAAAAACTATATTCAAAGTTTCATAAAAGCCAACATGCTCAAGTTTTATCAAGACCATTTTTGCTTGAAGATATACAATAGTTTAATTCTTAACTCACTAAAATCCTGGCCGTTTTGCAGACAAGATAAAAAATACATGTACCGGTAAAATGAAATATTTTGATCAATAACTATTGTATGGATAAAGTTTATTAAATAATTCTGCAATATCTTGTCCTAAACAGCCATTAGGTCTAGCATAAGTGTTGAATCTCTGCACCACTTGTTACCTTTCTTTTCAGGGCATAATCTCACACCATGAACCACTTAGTTATAAACAGGAAAAAATTAATAATAGCATGGTAATTTGTTGTCTGGGACAAATCATATTGCATTCACATTCCTAACGCACTCGTCTAAAGAGAGTGAAAAAGTAACTTTATAAAAAGTAAACGATCATTAAGGGTCCATTTATCTGACGCAGGGTGACAAACCCAGTTCATCTCTTTATAAAATTCACCGATCTCTACAAACATACGTCTAAAAGACATTTATTTGGAAGAAATTTACTTGATGTGAGACACAAACTAAAACGGAAAAAATTTCCCACATTCTAATTTGATTAAAGTGTTCCGATTATTTTTTGCATGTTATTGTTTGAATTTTTCACTTAGTAATGCTATGACAGGGAGATTAATGAAACATACAACTGTTTAAAGTAGTAGTGAAAATTAATTTTGGGGGTTTTTTTTGTAAAATCTTGTGAGGAAAATTTTAAGAAGTTTATATAATTCCTTTTTACTTTTTAGGGGACTTCAGACATTTCATTAAATAATTTTAGGATGCAAAATATATTTCATTATATCAAGTTTTAAAAAATTGTAAATAATGTAGCAAATTAACCCATTTAAGCAACAAATTGGCACAAATGTATTCCAAATCCCAAGACATTGATTTTGGGAAAAGTTACTGTAATGTACAACAGAAAAATGCAAAGACATTCTAATTCTGTGAAGTCTTATTATACCCTTAAGCAAATTTGACAGATAATCCATGGTTTGTGTAAATTCACTTAATTTTGGGAGAACTATTACCTTTAGCAGGGTTGATGGGTATCCCTGACTTATATAAATTTTCTTCACTCTGCCAGACTTCATTACGAAGTACCGTCCTGCCTGACAATAACAACACAGCAACAGCCACACATGCAATCACACATCGCTGACGTAGGACGTCATTGGAATATTTCAAATACACTAAGTAAGCACCATAAGACACTAACAGACAAAATCCCATACTTGGTATGTAGAGCACTCGCTCAGCTATCACAAAACCCACGTAGAAAAATAAATTGGTTGCAGGAATGAATGGAAAGATGATTAACGCTAAAGAAATGATTGTTATGTCTTGTGAACTGTATATGTTTGAATGAGTTATTTCCCCTTCACTGTCGGTGGAACTACTTGAGCTCCGTCTCGTTTTAACAGTTTTTGGTATGACATGTTTATGTGTAGAACTATGGTGTGCTATACCATTCCCATTTATATGTGGAGTCAAGCGCTTTTTTAATCTAGGTCTGTGAATATATCTTAATAAATAAATTGAAACATATCCTAAAATTAAATAAAATGAAACAGTTAATATATTGCGAATATCTGATATATTTTCTACGAGAGGAATGGCTTCCATTGACCAATCAAAACTAAGTACTCTCGGACAGAGTAATATCCATAGGTTATACACAGGAAGTAAACTGAAGGTCAGTAGTTTGGTTATAAAACTGTTGGAATCTGCAGCAGGGTTGTCTGACGGGGCAAAGTCTGGCGGTTTGTTCCCCATAAACATGATTCGGAAGATGACAAGAGCGGATCCTAGGATAAACAGGAGAAGTATGCCTTCTAGTTCTTTCTTATACTCAGCCTGAAAAAGAAAAAAAAAATTTTATAATAATTTATTCATTATACAAATTTATTGTTGTTAGAAATTTTATCTAGGACCCATTGCAGGCAGACCTACTTATAATCCTCTGTACAGCAAAGGATGGTCAAGCTGTTTTCGATTGCTAAAACCCATTTTTTTGTGTTTTTTTATTTTCTCTATAATATTTGCCATGTACAATTATCTTACATACAATATATACTATAACTTTAAATCTTCCGAATTATATGAAGCATCAATTGTTATTATGGTCTAGTAAAAGCCAATTTCTATGTCTTTAATATAAAGTTTATTACTATCGGGTTTCTATATTTCATGTTTTCTATGAAATTACTCTCAGTTTATGTAGATTTTATTTCCCGATTTCAATTCACTATTAATTTCTTCCTTTTCCAGAAGATGAAATCTTAGAAATTAAAAACCAATATTAATAGCCTGTTTATATGAAAACTAATAAAGTTTAATGTATCATTAATATCCTCTTTTCTACAGTAATGGTTTATGAATAATAAAATATTTTGATTTCTGTAACCAACAGAATATAATATGCTTTGTTTTAGAACTATAGAATAAGGCTTTATTAGTCATTTGAAGTCATGTGCATGTATGGAAATGATATTTTCATTATTTGTTCTAAAAACACATATTTTTATATCCATAAATCGTTCAAATTCTCTTTTTTGAATGATTCAACACTGTTTCATGAACAATTGAAGCTTAAGCAGCCTTTTCGTATGACAGAAACGTGAAAAAAAGAAAATATTAAGTCAGCATAGGGATGTAAAAAATACCTTGATTCAGATAAAACTAGAAAATGTGTCTATGAGCCACAGGATGGCCCTCCAGTTCTTGAAATATCATCGACCCTCAATGTGCATTACCTGGGATACGTGAAATATTATTGACCCCTAACATGTAGTATTCAAGATATGGACCTTAACCAAGAACTTAACCAAAGTCATTCATGCGTAAAATATAGGTCACAGTCACCTCATTTCTAGTGGGTGGTGTCACCTTACCTAAGACACATCTAGTAGTGAAATATCATTGACCCCTAACATCTAGTATCCAAGTTATGGACCTTAACCAAGAACTTAACCGAAGTCATTCATGCGTAAAATATAGGTCACAGTGACCTAATTTCTATTGGGTGGTGTCACCTTACCTAAGACACATCTAGTGGTGAAATATCATTGACCCCCAACATCTAGTATCCAAGTTATGGACCTTAACCAAGAACTTAACCGAAGTCATTCATGCGTAAAATATAGGTCACAGTGACCTAATTTCTAGTGGGTGGTGTAGCCCTACCCAAGACCCATCTGGTGGTGAAATATCATTGACCCCCAACATCTAGTATCCGAGTAATGGACCTTAACCAAGAACTTAACCAAAGTCATTCATGCGTAAAATATAGGTCACAGTGACCTAATTTCTATTGGGTGGTGTCACCTTACCTAAGACACATCTAGTGGTGAAATATCATTGACCCCAAACATCTAGTATCCAAGTTATGGACCTTAACCAAGAACTTAACCGAAGTCGTTCATGCATAAAATATAGGTCACAGTGACCTAATTTCTAGTGGGTGGTGTAGCCCTACCCAAGACCCATCTGGTGGTGAAATATCATTGACCCCCAACATCTACTATCCGAGTAATGGACCTTAACCAAGAACTTAACCAAAGTGTTACGGACGGACGTACGGACGGACGGACGGACGGACGGACGGACAAGGGTAAAACTATATGTCCGATCCACATACGTGGTCGGGCCATAAAAACGTATCTAGTATCTTCATTTAATCGGGTGCATGAGTGAACGAGGTGTTAACCCATTGAAATAAATCACACTAACAACACCCTTATTATGATGAAAACTGATCAGGCCGTTGAATAAAATATCGATGTGTTAACATACAATGTTACCATCATGTTCTACTTTTGTGTATTAAATTCAGAAATTGTATACGGTGTTTGTTATAATAACAACTTTAACAGAAACACTAGATGTAAAAGAGACATAGCAGAGTGAACTTTGATATGCAACTGAGCAATAAGACCTGCATAAATGTATATCATTAAAGCTCTAAATTTAGAATTGCTTGAAAAATGAGAAAATGTTCTTAAAATATCTAAGCAATATTTCACACTTTTAGACATGTTTGATAATAAAAAAAATATCTAAATGACCTTAAATATGCTTAAAAATTAAGGCACTTTTATTTTTATCGTTACCGAAATAAAACTGGAAAGAAATTCTACTCAAAAGTTATGTTAATGCATTGTTTAATTAAAAGTAAGGGGCGATAACTCTGAATTAAAAGTTTTGCTATTAATGTTAACTTAATAGTACTTGTAACATGAAAAGTTGAGCAAAGGAATTAATATCATTAAACATTCAATCTATTGGGACATGAAATTTTGAAATTAGATAAAGTTTTACCCCAAAAAAAACACTTATACTTCAAAACAACCACAGAAAAAATCTTAATAAGGACCCAAAACAATTTGAAAAGTTGAAGAGAAAAATAAATACTCATTACCAGATCAATGTGCCAGCGTGTTTACATTAAGACATGTTTAAACAGTATGCACCAATAATATGATTTACCAGACATGTTACATATGTAAACTGATCTTCAGGGTAAATATACAAAACTCTAATTTGTGACCAAATAAATCAGGTCTTTATTAAAGCAAGTATTCCTATTATTTGAGTTCTCAACTGCACTTAATTTTCTGCAAGATCAAACGCTTTACGAAATGAATTTCATGTTTACATAACACCATAATAAGTGATTTGTCTGAAAGGCTTATCGAAATGATTTTAATAATGAAACCTTTTATATGTTGGGGTCTTTGACGATTTATAGCATACAAGATTTTTACATTTCATAAAACTTTGTATAACCGGAAAACTATCATAAAAGTTCAACATTTATGCATTGTATGCTTGTTAATTTACCTCTGAATAGTAATGTTATATTTTTTATTGTGCAATAAACTAAACAAGCTAGATTTGACTCAAAGCATGTACATATTTCTTTTTAAATTATTTCTATCTAATTTTCCATGGTTTTCTAAAACATGTAAAAAACACCATGATTTTGTGTCCTGAGATAGCTTATACTTTTAGAGGAATTTCAGGAAAGGACAAGGTACAGTAAGGTCCATATTTGGCCCCCTAATTTAAAGAAAAACAAATCCTAAGTAAATGATTTAAATATCATTAAGGTTTCAAGTTGGATGATTAAACTTTTTGACGATGGTAAACATTTTCCAGCATCTACAGTAATTTTAATATTATAATAAGAGGCCTAAAGTAGTGCAAAAGAAGCAAAATCATCGAAAAATGTCATTTTTCATGCTTATTTTGTTATTTTTAATGATCGGCGACAATGTAGACCATGGATTTCTCGACTGATTTGTAATCATTTTAAAGTGCAAATTAAAGTTCATAAAAAATAACTGTGGTCTAAGTAGTCGCTGGCATCTAAAAATTGAAAATATTACCAAAATATTGTCCATTTTCCACGAATTTGAAAGAAATCATAAATCTTCACCATGTTTGACAAGCAATTTCAAATAAATAACATAAAAAAATCTTATAAATTTAGTTGGTTTATCTTCTTATTTCATTTGACTTAATAAATAACAAAAGGACTTTTCTCTAGATCAGTTTTCTATTTTTCAGTCTAAGAGGGGGCCAAATACGGGCCTTACCGTACCTTGTCCTTTTGTTGGAAATTGGTATTACATGTACATGATGAGGTGAAATATGGACATTTTACATATGGTTAACTGGCTACAGATGAAAATGGACAGAAGGCAAATGTGCATCCATTACATATGAAACTCAGATGTGCAAAAGAAAACTGTTTTATAAGTAGAAAATAAAAAAATTACGAATGAATGGAATGCCATCTCTAACATGAACATGTATTGAAACTTCATATTGAAAATATAAGAGCGAATTTGTCTATTTTGTTGACTTGAAATAATTCATAAATCCAAGTCTCTAGGACTTAAAGCATAGAGCACCCTGCCAGACTTGCAAGTAAACTATCAGCCTATAGAACATGATGTGATGCTAGTCAGTGACATGGACAATAAAAGCTAGCTGGTTTAAATAATGAACAAGTGATTCAGTTCACTGTCAGATTTATTCCCTGTCCTTACAACTAAAATTAAAACAGATGTTGTAGTTACATTTAATTAATTACTATGACGTGAGTGACTAGTTTTATTCTACTTTGTACCAGTAGGTGTAAAGTCATTCTAACTGCGTTGTAAATGACCTCCTATAAATATAACCATCATTAGTAATAATAAATTTGCTGCCTGCACTCTTAAGGTCTCCCTCTGTTTTTCATGTGAACTTTAGTATGACAGATACTACATGAAAATAAATTGTTTAACGTTTTTTATAATGTCCTCCTCTACCTGGGAGAGGGTCGGGAAGATTTACAGCTTGTGTAACGTCGACAACACAGGTATCAAACGAGAGACCATTTCTGTCCCTGTTCAATCCTCGTTGATACCTTGTTTTATCAAATATCACGATTGCAAGTTAAATAGTACGAGCAAACATCACCTAAGGTCGTAAGATCACGGTTAGATTGCAAGGGTTTCATCCTGGGCGGGACTTATGCCAACATTAAATTAAAGTATAAAATGATATTAATGTTTTAAGCACGTTCTAAATGTTAAAATGTAACCTATTTGCATAATTTGTATTTACTTAAATTTCCTCAAGTCATGATGCAGAAACAAGAAACTAATGAATAATATGTAGACCAAACTATACATGTACCAACTTGGAAAGAAATTATATTTATGTTGTAATTTATCAGCTCAAATATAGATTAATGAATTTAAAACTTTGCACAAGTATGACATCTTAAACAAAGTTGAAATTAAATAATAAATTCCAGAAAAGCTTCAACCTTTACACGTAAATTATTGTTATTGCATTATATGTAACAATAAATATCTTTAATTCAATTTTTTTATGAAATTTCACATTTTTGCTGTTCTAAATGTACTGTACTGATATCCTTCTAATATTGGATACAATATAACAGCTATCACTCTAGTTGGTCGCTGTAACCCTGGAACTAAATCATATTTTTGCTGTAATTTCACTAAAAAATTATATTATACCAAATACTTTTAACTATATTTCCGGAAATGCACATTTTAAGTCAAAAATAATTAAAATTTTACTAAAAAATTATATTATACCAAATACTTTTAACTATATTTCCGGAAATGCATATATTAAGTGCAAAATAATTAAAATAACAAACAGACAAAATCCATCATATTAAATCCTGCCATGAATTTTAATTTTTGAGTTGTTTCAGAATTTAAGTACAGAATACATGGAATATTTTGAGGGATTTCTGAGACATTATAGAGTATGATATATTATTATCTACAAAGGCAATAATTTCCCTGAGTGACGAATTGTTCAATGATTCACAAATTTGTTTAAAAAATTAAAATAAGGGATTTAAAAATACAGCAGCTGACATGTTCAAATTCATTAAAACATAAGTTGTGTACATCATGTACATTCAAGGGAATATACCAGGCCAAAATATTCAATGAAAAATCTACAGAATAAAAATTATGTCATATTCTAAATTATGACTTTTTATAGTGACCATTTCATACAATTTATTGTGACAAATACATGTAAAGAAACACATTTTTAATAATCTACCAAAAATGTTCAAAAGTTCAAATACTTTTCAAAACAAAATACAACAAAATACCCAAAATATATTTGTATAACAAATACCAAAAATTTATTTGAAATATACGAAAAGCAATCTTCATTTTCTAAATATCCATACATTTTTTTTTTCATCTAACTTTAAAGATTATTAATGTCTTATAGTCGTAATCATTTTTCTCTGTGATCTATCATTGAAGCAAATAAATCATCACACAACAAAACTAACAGTCACTCAATATTCATAATTATGTAACTATATGCAAACCCACTATTTTCCTAATTACAATTTACACAATATGTTCATCTTTGATGTGAAAACCAATTACTGATGAATTACCTAAATATGCACATGCATTTATTACAGGAGATGTGAAGAAGTGCAGAGTCTTCTGAACTCCTTACTTCCGTTTAATTTTCAAAATATTAAAGCAAAAATTGAGACAATTTTACTCAAACAAAAACTTTGGTTTTGGAATCTATTTCTTCTTTACATGTACATTGTAAATTATATCGTACAAGCAACCATCACTTAAGGTCATTTAAATACCTTAAAAACCTGAAGTTAAACCCAAAGACATTGGACCATAATGTATTTTTCATAAAAAATTGCCGTAACAGAAATTTCTAAGTTTTGCCTCTATACTCTGTAATAATATAATATACATGTAAATATATAAATAATCAAGTTCAACTTTACAATATATGGTACCATGAAGCCCTGAGGATTGATCAATACCTACAGAGCATGTTTTCTAAAAACATGTAGATATAAGTATGTACCTGATTGATTTTCAATTAATCTCCTAGTCTCTAGATCATGATAAGTCACATTGAGCCATACATGTACTGATGATGGAGGTATATCAATACAATTGTACCCAATCACAAATATCAGTATGGCATGCAATCTGTAAGAGGTTCTTTGAATTACATTGTACATTGTATATCTACATAAATCTAATGCTAATTGCAAAAATCCTAAAGTACTTTTAAACATGCAATTTGGAAAGAGGATTTGCTGAATAAAATAGACTACTATAGAGAATGCTGCTGCCTTGCTTCATAGTGGGTGGGTAAGTAGGAAGGGATCTCATCCCATATTCCCATAGATATCAGTACTAAATCCAGCTTTTCTGGTTAAATATTATGGAGCAAAAAATGTTAAAAATCCCAGTTTTATGGTTTTAATCCCAAATTACAGTTGAATAAATTAGTCTGTCCAATAAAAGGGTTTTACCGACCCCCTTCATATTAGTTTGTTTCTCCCTACAATAACAATTTCTACTTCCCTCCTAAATTTTCAGTTAAAAGGGCCATAACTCCAACAAAATTTTGATGATTTAATTTTCCTGGTTATATATATTCTTTGATTATATACAAGTTTGATTTAATTCTGTGAAGCAATCTTACAAATCTTTGTGGCAGACAGACAGGACAAAAATAAATATCCACCTAATCAAAGAGGAGAACTCAACAACCATTGGTTTTTTTTTTTCAATTAATTACATTACTTTTAAGCCTATGATAGAAACATGTATCATGGGACATTGTAATACTATTGTACAAATGTTCTAGCAAATTGATTTACAGAATGACAATTGATGAAGTTAATCTGATGTTGAATCACTCCAAACTGTTACTTGACAACGTTAATAGGATTAATCTGGGAGTAACCTCCCTTAGATGACAGTAATGGATGAGAGAAGATTACACTTAGTGTCTGTTGATCAATGCATATATCTGGTCCATGAAATTTGAACTAGTTTAAAAACTTAAGGCCTCAAGAGACCCTGATGGCAATGAGACCCTTTAACTAACTTTAAGGGGTGTTCACTCACTCAGATTACCATTTGGTTTGAATCATCAAACATCCTTAAACTTGGGTGGTTAAAAAAACAATTTGCCTAGGTTCTAGAAGAAACATAGGGGATCATAAAATTACCCACATACATGTACATGTACCTACATGTAAGGAAAATTATTTTAAATAAAGTTAGATTTTCAAATGAAGTTCATTCTGAGATTATATTAAAGAAAGTACAAAACATACACAAATTTGACCTCCCATACCATTTTATATGAACAAGTCCTTATGTATTGAATGTGGTGTATGGCCTGCTGAGATATTCTTTGAGAAATATTTCTTAGGTCTCAACTTTGAATTCATTGATCATTTTAGTACAAACAGCACCCTGGTTTTTAAAATCTCTCGATTATACATGTCAAAATATCTCCAAATCAAGGTGATTGATTTATTTCATTTTTTACCTGAAAACACCTTTAATTAATTTGTCAGCTTATCATTGAATAACAATACATCAGTCAAATCCTTAGTAGGGAGGCTTTTCTTTATAAAACTTAATATGAATGTAAGGTCGGTGGTTTGTATATGAGGTTAAACAGTCATGAACTGAAATAAAGGGAACATAATTAACCCTTTGTCCTGATGGTGATCTATAGCTTTGGGATGTGTATTTACATTGGAAGTGGACCAAATACACAAAATTCATCTGTCATTCCATAATATATGCTCCTTATTAACATGAGTCAATGACCTTTTGTGGTATTAAGTACAATTTACCAAAAGTATTTCATTAATATGGGTACATGTAATATTTAGCAGGCAACATTACCACTTAGTCACATTGAAGGCTGCATGCTTGCTGTTTTCCATTGAAGTTTTTTGGTGATGATTATGTAGGTACACCTCAATAGTCAGCATCTTATAAAAATTCTATTAGTACATTAAGTTTAGCCCCAATTATCAATTAACATCTTTTAATTTTCGGGTACAATGATCAATACATACCCATTTAAGGGCCAGTAGATCTGTGAGCCTGACTTTATGTTGTACAAAGAGATCATAAGCTGCACACACTGCAATAACAGTCACTCCCTGCTCCTTAGTCAGCATGCTAAATGTTGTGAATATCGCAGTCAGAATAAAATATAAAATCTTTCTTTTACTCTCCCCTCCACCATCGCTGCTGTAATTCTCATCTCGATGATGGACATATTTCATATAGCTCAACAAAGCAAGCAGGAAGAACAGACAGGCACCCACATCAGCTCTCCCAACGATGCCTGCAACAGCTTCTGTATGAACCGGGTGAGCAGCAAACAGAACACCTGCTGCAGACGTAGGAAATGTGTCATGAAAAATTATTCGTGCAAAGTATGTGAAAACTGCTGTCACCAGCCCATGGAGCAGAACGTTTCCAAGGTGATAACCAAACGGTGACAGTTCTCCTAGCATGTGATTTAGACGAAAAGAAAGAACACATATTGGTCTGTAAGATTTATGGGAACCGCTATGGGTTAAAGGTGTGCCCCAGAAGTCATCGTAGAAAATGTTAATGATAGGCGTCTCTGATAGCAAGTCTTGGTTCTTTAATATGGCACGACTGAAAATAAAAATAATAAAATTAAATAAGTATTTTACTTTGCAACAAAATTTTTGCTAGCATTTAATATAACAGATTCTAATTTGATGAGTGAATTTGACCTTTAAAACATTTTAAATTACAATAAATTTCCAGGCAGCATGAATTAAATCTGACATGCACTTTATGAGTATAAGGCATAAATCAGAGATTCTGTAGTTAAGCTTGGTAAATGTTAAATGCAAAAATAACCATTAAAGCTCTGGAAAAGAGAATATTTGTGGCTCCCGCAGGGTTAAAAACGACCTGCGACCTGAGGGCTTTTTAAGGGCGACTTCCGACCTACACTTCATAAAATCGACCTATGCCAAAAAACGACCTGCGACCTCCGCCAAAATATGCCTTTTAAAAGCGACCTTGCGACCTCAGGCCCCTTTTAAAAGCGACCTTGCGACCTGAGGGGGGTACCCTGCGGGAGCCCCATATTTGTTATATGGATCATTCATTTAGATCTTGCATTTAGGTTCACAACCTTGGTCCCATCACAATAATGTCTGCTTAACATATTGGTCTAATATTACTAAATTCAGGGTGCATGCTGTAATTATTAACAAGTCTTATGCATACATGTACATAATACTTTCAGTACAAATTACTTAAAATGTAAGCTTATTTTTTTCCCCTTTAAGGAAACATGACACTTAACTTGACGTTCCTTTTAGGTCACTTTTGTGGAATTTTTTATGACAATTTATGGCAGCAAAGGTGAGCATGCATAAATTACGCTACTTCAGAAATGGTTTTATTTTCAGCAAACATTTGCATGGTACTTGTAATAGAGCCAGGCTATAGATTTTACACTTTAGAAACCCTCGACGGGCTTAAAAAGTGATTTATTTCTGCAATAAAGAGGCCATATATGTGAAACCAGTTAAAATTACACAAATTTAAAAACTTTAGAAAAAATGTTAAAATTCGATTAGTTGTCAACATAACTAATTGGTTGAAAACCTGATATTTTGGTTTTGTTGGAGAACAAACATTTAATATTTGAATTATACCATAATTATCTATAATTTTCTCCATAAAGAGGCTCTTAGAAGTAAAAATAAACCACTAAGACTTTTGTCGACAAAAAGTGTGAAATATTGCATTCAGCGAGACACGAACATTCGATGGTGACATCTTGTGGCCTTGGTTTCAAATTTCTAGTCCCACAATCAAAGCCAGGGTTTGGTTTTGGGGTTGTTGGTTGATTGATGATGGCTTGTGTTTACAAGATAAAGATTACTGGCCTTAGATGACACTCGTGCAGTAGTACCAAGTATGTACCCCTCAGCATGGAGTCAATGTCAGGCCTCTAATTAAGGATGCTACATGAAGATTTTGACAATCATATAGACCTCTTATTTTTAGCTTGAATTGAAATCTGAATGGGTGCCGATGACCTTTCTGACAAAATAATAAATCTATAGATGTTTATTTTATTTCTTATAGTAAATTGTTCAACACATTATTAAAAAAATGATTTGTAAAACATGGCTTTATTTTATATTTTTGCTTAATCATTTTTGCATACATTAGTATTCTAATTTATATTATGAATCTAGTAGATATCTTTTTTTTCTTTCAAAATATAGCAAAAGAGTAATTAACTTTAATAGACAGCATTGGAACGAAAAAAAAATTAAAAAGAACAAAAAAAAAATTTAAAAGAAACACCCTAAAGTATTATGAATGCCAAAGTCCTAGTTGGAATGAAGTACCATCTATCCAGACAGACAGACTGAAATTTCTAAACAATCCCCACAATATACAGCAAGTTTATAGAGGGGGTGTAAAAAAGGCAGTAACAAACCAATAACACTTAATAATAGGGTATCTATCAGACTCAAAGTTCGGCAATCAATATACACCCTTTACTATGCATAGATCAGGGGGTCTAGAATTTATCTTCTTATCATACAAGTGCCTAATGTTCTGTTTGTGTTAAGGGACCAAATATTTGATCGTGAAAATATCAAAGTCATCGTAAACCCCAATAACAAACTTATTTGTAATTGGAGTGGAGTCTAAACAAGCGAGATGTTTGACATAGAAGGTTTACACGGGAGCCCATAATGGCTGACTAGACTGTATGTTTAACTAAGTTAGCCTTCCACAACAAAAAACCCTCGTTTAAGTGCATGTTTGCGTCAACATGCATTAACATATGTCAATTTTTGAAAAGAGAAAAAGTCTTTAATCTTTCTGCAAGGGTATGGGTTCTTATACTAAGTCTGACTTCCTCGAGTGATTCGTTCTTGGTAATCCTTCAACAAGGAAAAAACATTATCGTTTCATCTCAATGTCCTCCGATTTCTAATCCTGAAACTTTTTATGTAATCATGAAAACATGAATGTTCTGCCTCGCCATTAAAACATCTTGAAGTCCACTTGATGCAGACATTATTCTAGACTTCCTTTACAAGTCTTTACGATCAGACCTGCACCAACTGAAGATAATTTCTGACCAAATAAAATGGTCTTTATCAAAAACATTCATCAGATAGATTTTGTTTAAATGTTTATACATATATGTTAAGGTTCAAAGCTAGTTTGGTTTTGTAAACAGAATCACTAATTTTTTTAACAATATCAACTTGATTCAGAAAGAGATCTCTAGACTCATTTGCCAAATCTACGTAGTTTAAAATACCAGTAACCACAAGTTCTGAACTAATGTTTTGTCTTTTTACACAGAAGATTTTATACAGGCATATACATGATATATAAATGGATGAAGGAACAAGGTCCATTTCTTTTAATTCTACAGATGTTTAGAACTCAAAAGTGTGTCAGACCTTTGTTCAAAAAGAATTGTTTATGGAGCTAAAATGTAGATTGTTGCTTTAGAGTATATAGACATTTTTAGCTCCTCTAAATGCATTGAGTTAACACCGAAACGTTGGTCCGAATATTTTTACTATATAAATTAAGGCATTTCAATGAACGGCAAGGATATGCACCCACAATATATAAACATGATCTTCAAAATAAATAGATTTTAAACAAAATATTAACTCAAAATCTGAATATATGTTAGAAGAAGAATAAAATTTATACTATAAATAACATCTCAACATTCATATAAATTTATTGAGTAAAAATCTGAGATATGAAATTATAACAAAACGTCTAATGTCACTGCTATTAAAAAGTATCAGAAAAGAATAATATTTTAAGTTGATATCTAAAGAGAAATTCTTTTCTTGGTCTCACTGCATGTTCTAGATGACATAATCTTGTAGAAAGGCTTATTGTGCCCTGCTAGTCTTACTTCAGAATGAGAAATGATCAAATTAACTTATTAAAATCAAATCTTTGTTCAAATATATTGATTTGAATGGTAGAGGGGTAATTACACCAAGCCGTGATCCCATATCAATATTGATCTAAGCTTGACGAGACAAATATTTTTACCGATTTGCTTTAATTTTAATGCTATCATGCAATCGAAATACAACTTGTCACTCAATTTTGAAAAGAGAAATAAAAACTTTTACATGAAAATTTTCGGAAATAAAAACCTGGCCTGACGTTACATCAAGAGAGATTTTATCATGACCACATTCATATTGAATCATTTCTAACTTTTATAAAGAAGTCATCTCTGAATTAAATCAAGGTCTAACATGAAGTCGTGTTCTGTCCTTAATTTCTGACACACAAAGCCGTTGTGACAATCTGTGTTGCATTGTGAGATAAAATAAATGCTTTAACTAGTGCAATAAAATTAAACATACAACAGTCTTGACAAACCAATTCATTTAACATGACATGAACAGATTACACAATACTGCAGGACAAACAATGAATTATATGATCATACATTGTATACTGTCTACATTTCATCCACATAAACTGAAAAACATCTTTTTCTTATAGGATTAAGGTAACACAATACAAAGATTTTTTAGTATGAACATCACACTTTAAACCTATATAAATCTCTTTTGTTTCACAAATTTCAATAAAAAAGACATCATTGGAATGAGAAACTGTTATCTTTATGAAAAATCACTTTTTTCTAGCTTTTAAAATGAAATTTAAAAAAATTGGGTCTACAGTAAGTCATCTTCAATTTAAACTAATAAAAGACAACATACTACAAGTTTAGCTAGGACAGCCCGTAACATTGATTTAATGTAAGTTGGAAATTCTGATATGTCATGCCTGAAAAACAAAAAACCCTTCCTAACCAAATTCTCCTATCAAATGGGAGGGCTCATTCCTATTCTCCTATCAAATGGGAGGGCTCATTCCTGGCAAGCTGGTTCTATATCCAACTTTTCATGTGTGGTATATAATTATAACAAAAGATTTTCTAACATCTATTTGATGCACTTTATTAACTTTGAAAATTTTGATTTATATTATTAAGTCATATTTTACATAAGGGTCATCTGCAAAATCTTTAAATGTTTTATTTTATGTTTTCTTAGAAGCTGTCATAAAAACATATTTTACCTAGTGAACTTTATATTTAAAGATAATAACATTGAGTTATTTTATAAAACTTAAACTGACAGATTTTTTGTTAAATTTGTAAATTTGAAACATAAAATAATATTTTATGAACCAATCAATTAGTCAAAATTTCTGAAAAAACATAAATTAAGTTGTTACATATACTAAATTTGCACTTCTACAGATCAAATAATTTCTCAGTCCATTTTTGAATCTGCTTTGCTTCCCCTTAATTTCATGCATACTAATTTTCTGATATATTGTTTTACCCTCTCTATATTTGTATTTTTCATTTCATCCCATTTAATAGAAATAAATTTACGAGTTTATTCACCACAGAAAACAAATAGATAAGAGAGAGTCATTTACTTAATGGAAGATAAATTCTGTACCAAGGGCTAAAGTCATTCAACTTTATATTTACTAAATTCTCACCAGACTAAATATTCAGGGAATAAATATCTAAGCATTGTTCCCACACTAATTCCTCTATTTGTAATTGCCAATGATAAGAAAATATTATTTATTTTCATTCTATTTTCCAATTGACAGCTCCGGCCAGCATTACGAAATTTAATATGAAAAATTATCAAATAAAACTTTACAGTGAAGAGCAAGATAAAATGTATACATTATAGGTTTTCATTAAATAGTAAAGTAATGTTGCAAAGAGTCTCCTCATACTGGCATGATATTGTCAACTGACAGTTAGTTTCGACTTTCTGGACAATGGGTTAATGAAAATATTGCATATCAGTCAGCGACAAGTGCCATCAAGATCTTAATGTGTAAAAGCCTGATAAAAATTGGATCCAAATCATGAATAAGAGGATTTATGCTAAGTATTTTTCATAGCATTAAAATCTACAACTATACTTATTCACAGAGAAGTCAGGCCAATCACTGATTAGCAGGATATCTGTTTTTTTGTACCCGAGCTGAGTGTCACAAAGATAAAACTTAACTAATGGTTGAAGGATCAAAAACTAAAATTTATTATCTGTACGACACCGATCCACTTTTAACCTCCATTAAAAGATATCTGTTGTAAAATTAATTCCATAAGTCAATATTGGAATATCAATCGTTATTTTTTATCTCCGAAAGCATAGCTGAATATACAAAGTCCAAACATATAGACTTTGTGAAACTTAGTCAATATCTGCATGGAACTTTTTTTTGTAATTTTGATTCATAATTTTCTTTTGCATCAGATTTTTGTATGATGATACGTACAGCCTATGAATTATCAAACATCAACAAGAGTTAACACTTAAGTATGTCTCGCCTGCCGGCACCATCAGAAACAATTATTCTTTCTTACTTCCACTATATTTTGAATTTACATGGATTTTCAGTTTCTGAGATCAAAAGATGTTTATAGAACTTAAACATTGCAAATATATGCAATAAAAATAATCAGTCACTCAACCGGAAAATCAAGGTCAAGGTCAAAAGATGGGGATGCAACTGTGCTAAGCTACTACTGGGGCATATGTATACCAAGTTTCATCAACCTAGGACCTATAGTTCTTGAGATATGGAGGTGCCCGCAAAACTTTTCCATTGCTATTATATGTATTGAAAATTGTCAAAGTCACTCAACCAAAAAATCAAGGTCAAGGTCAAAAGATGGGAATGCAACTGTGGTAAGCTACTACTGAGGCATATGCATACCAAGTTTCATCAACCTAGGACCTATAGTTCTTGAGATATGGAGGTGCTCGCAAAACTTTTCCATTGCTACCAAGGAGGTGCTCATAAAACTTTTCCAAAAAGTTAACGCCGCCGTCGCCGCCGCCGGTAAAGTAACACCTATGTCCCGCTCTGCTCGCAGAATCATTTTTTCTTTAAAAAGAAAATCTCTAAATTCAAGTCAAGATAGAATGACCATTTTGAAAAAAAATCTATTTTCAGAAATTTAGAGGGAGATAATCAAGAAAACTTGAAAATGAAAAAACCCTCATGTTAATATTTTGCCAGACTTGAGCAATGTTATCATTTCTAAATGATATACTAAATAACAAATCTCAATGTGTGCTTTACTTTAAGACTAAAGGGATTAAGTGGTGTACAATAAATGCATGACGATGTACAAAATGTAGCTTATTTTGTTGTAGTCAGTTTTTATTCCGACAGATATACTGATCACCCATGAAGGCTTAAGTTTCGGCAGCCTTCCTGGGCCTCCCTTTTGTCAAATTTAAACTTTTTAAAGTACCTTTTAAATCTGATGTGATCTCCCAATCATAAAATTACCCAGGTTATTTTCACTCAATTATACCCAATCCATCTGTCTGTGACATTTAAACCATAATTTTTTAAATCGTTCTAATACTACCCATAAAACACAGATCAAGCAAAAAACCCTAAAATTGATTACCAATGGAAATCCGTCTAGAGAAAGCCAAAGTAAATGAACATTGTTATCTGTGCATCTACCGGCAGCATCAAAAAGAATATATACTCATACAATGCATTCAATAGATCTGCATTTACAATTTATCAAGATCAGTCAAGTCTGAGGCCATTTAGATTTTATCTTAAAGAAACACACTCCTGAGTAAAAAAAGTAATTACGAGTTGGTAACATTTTCTAGTAGACTCGGGGACCCAGGTGACAACGTAAAATTTACGTCAGTCGTAAAATATACATAACTTTTATCTAATTTATGTTTTATGGTATTTTTTCAAAATAATCACATGATCATACTAATTGAAGGGAAATGTATGACAAATCAAATATTTAATATTTTTTTTAAGTTACTGTTGCGCATCTTGAAATTTAAAAAAAAAGGGCGCAGTTTGTTTCATACTGCTGAAGCCTCTTGTTCCATACATTTTTTCTGAAAAATGTAGAATCTTAGATGCAAGTATACAACCTGAGTCCTAAATTGGCCTTAGTGTTTAAAACCATAGAATGATTCTACTTTGATTTAAAGAACATACATTGTCTACAGCAGACCATGCAGTCCAGTTAAAGGTTCTAGTCTGTCAGGACAGTGGATTATATGATTGTTGTCAAGGTCCTTGAAACTGCAGTCTCATTTTGTTATGCATTTGTTATTGTAGAAGATTATTTGACATTTTTCCCCTAAAAAAAAATTGCTGAATGTGCAACTTTTAAAGATATAGAGGAGGGTTTACAATCATTTGCAATATTTTTAAGGAACAGTTAACAGCAAATACAATTGCAGTGCCAATGGCACACAAGAACATTGCAATACATTCAATTTCTGTATGTTTAAATTGAGGTTTTTTTTCACAAGAAAATAAAGATACACATGTATATAACCATACTCAAAGAATGATAAGATATTAAAATGAAACAAAACTCAATATCAATTCATTGATGCAATGCATGAAAATAAGATGATCGGTGACTGAGATTGAGACTACTTTCGTTACTTTACGGTTGACAGTCTGCATCTTTAATGTAAACTTTATCAAAGGCCATGCCCAGTAGGAACTCAATGTTCTCTTTTATAATGAACTATTTTTTCTTTCAAGTTTGTCCCGTCAAGTGAGGCATGAAAAATATACATCAATACTGAATAATATTGTATATGATGATTTAGAAATTTACATTTATATCTAAATGGATGATAGAATCTGTTAGCAAATCCTATTTCCATTTGAAAAAAATATTACCTTGCTATTAAGATGAACTTTCCCCTTAACCGGATAGACTTTTATCTCTTATTAAAGTCCAATATTACACTAAGTTTGATTTCAATTATCAAAGAAATGATATTTTGTATAATTATAGAAAAAATTCAGCGATATTCAGAATAAATTTCACTGGGATTCTATAAGACTCTTTACATATTTTTTACGTCCCGCTATTTCTGGTTTGGGAATGAATTGATCAGATTTACACGACTCCATATGTCATTAATGAACATGCTGGGATTGCATTAAGCTTTTTATTCTATATGTAAAATCGTATATAAACTGAATTGTGGCAGCATAAAGTCATCTTTATGATATTCTAATGAAGGAGACAGACAGACTGAGCCGAGGACGTGCTCCGCCATGCAACATCTGGAGAAAACAATCTATAATTACCAACCCACCTTCCCTATTTACCAACGGGAGATTTTAACATTAATAATACATGATACTGGATAATATATGTAGCTTTACATTTATATCGTATAAAGCTTTGCATGTATTACACTATTATTGATGCCCAGTAGACATTTATTTTGTTGTTGTTTTTTGGTCTCTTGTTTATCATGGTTTTATTGTTCTGTTAATTTTGTTGCATTTAAATAGGGCAGGTCATTAAAATATTTAGTTGAAAACTAGCATACTTTTTCTAATTTCTTATCCCTTTTCCTTTTTTCAATGATGTCCAACCTAAGGACCATACGAGTAGAGAGAAATATTTTGCAAAGCTTACTTTGAAAGACCCAGCTAGAGTATATTTGAATTCCACAGCTGTCATTTAAACTGTTCAATATGAAAAACTATAGGAAGCAGTATTTACATGAAGTTTTTATACAAAAATCAAAATAAGGCCAGACTGTTTTAAAATTGTGCAGTGCCCTCTCATTATCCCCATGATGTCTTTATTCTTTTTTTTTTGGTTTTTTTAAACATTTCTAGATATTTCAATCTCATGTAAATTGTTTCATTTTTAACATTAAACATAAAAGTGAAATCACTATGTAGTGAATGGTACAGACTAAACTATTTCCAGGCGGTACACTGTTATATTTTGTTGTTATTGTGACACTTTCTATTGCACACATATACGCATTCATTAATAACAGGAAAAGTTGGGTTTTTTTTTTTAGAAAAAAATTCTATTTCAAACAATTTTCAAAATGTAAATGGTCTAAACATAGCAATTTCTGCAGGAAATATTAAAAATAAAACAAAAATTAGAAAAAAAAATCATGAATTATCTCCCCTATCTTTATCATTCAATTCTTTAAATTTGTTAAATTTATTATAAACAGATACCAGACATCTAAAAATTTTAATTAGTGAAAACTGTGTTTGTAAAATAACTTTCAGACAAAATAAACCCAAGGTTAACATTAAGTATAAAATCAAACAATGTCAAAAACACAGGCTATTTAACCAAGCTTTACACATTGATCCATGGGTGGAAGTCCGGAGGGTCCTTTCAATGCCGTGTTTGCACACTGGACTTAGAATAAGAGATAAGCAAACATCGGGCCACACAAATATACAAAGTTTGAAATTACATCTACACAGTTTAATTGGGGAAAAATATCTGAAAATATTGACACTCTTCGGAGTATTTAAACAGGTACTCCAAAAACAAATAGTAGAACAATGCACAGGGATGTCGCTTTTGAAACCTATTTAAATTTAAAAGTTTGAAAAAAAAAATATAAGAGGTTTTTATTAAGAATCTTAGATTTATAAATTTCAAAAATGTTTAGCTCCATCATAATAAATGAGAACTTTGAAATCTATAATGCTTTGTTCTATTTTATAGTATATAATTTTTTTGGCATGATTTTTTTTCATATCTAAGTGTTGTTGCTTATTTTTTTTAACTAAATGTACATGTGCTATGTTGTGTGCATATTTTCTGTTTTCTATCAAGGAGATTAATTTTACATATTATACCATTTAAGTTAAAATTCAAAAGGAATAGCAATTTCTTGTATGATAATAAACTTGTTTAATTGCTTTTTCAAATTTCTTTACAAGAAATAGCCAATTCTTTTTGGAGTTTTTGCAACTGCTTTTAATTTTTTTATCATATCAATTGTAGCTGCATGTAACCTATTTCTATATCATGTTCAGATGTTAGGGCTGTTTTCATGTTTCATGTACTTAAAATGGAAACATTTAAAGTAAGTCTGTGCTATATTTTCATTTGGTCTTAGGCCATCACAATGAAGCATTTATTGTATGTTCCTATTTTATACCTAACTTTGAAAGGTAAAGATATATATTCCTAAAAAAATAGACTCGTCACCTAACTGTAAACTTTGATGCAAAGAGGTACAAATACAGAGTTAACTTCAAGGTAACAAATATTTTTAAAAATTCTTAAAAAGAAATTTAAATATCAATGTTATAAATTAAATTTAAAATTCTCCAGAAACAGAGAATAATTGTTTGGCCTAACCTCCAGTATTTTTAAAAGCCCTTACACCAGGGTCATAGTGAATTCTCTATTGAGATCAAAACCTAGCTCGTTCAATAGAGTAATTGATGTTTTTATTAAAAATCTGAATGTCTTTTATGAACTTGCAATAGATAATATACAGATTTCTTTAACAACACTTGGACTTTAAAAATTAGGGTAAATATAAATATTAATAGACCAGAAACTAATCCTTACTATGTACAATGTACAATAGTTTACTTTTCATATATTAAGTTGCAGCATACATATACTTTCATTAAAATGCATGCACTAATTAACAATTAATTATAAAATTGTAAGGCAAACAAAAATTCTAATATCCTTATTTACAATGTTTACTTTTAAGTAGAATTTTGCTACATTTTAACTAGATGAAGTTTACAAAACCAAATAATACCTCCCAAATACAGTACGCCCAGGGACTTGTGACTACTATTGTACATGAACATGTATTTTTATGGTCAAAATCAGCAGCTTGTATGAACTAAAAAAATTATGCCTGCACTCATTCTTACAGAATTTTAATTTTAGCACAACCTAATGATAAGTGAATTAAAAAACAAAACTATTTTAAATGTGTTGGCTGTCTTCAGGCTTTGAAAAAAACAAATTTTTAAAATAACTTTAAAAACAGCTTCTGTCAGTTGAACAGCATAAAAAAAATCAGAAATAAAGGTTCAAAGATAAATGAAAATGTAGTCATCCTACATGAAAACCAAAACTCTATGTTTTAACTTTTTATAAAGCAATTTTACATTATATCTGCTGGATAAATTGCTTCTGTTATGTTTTGCTCTTAAGCATATCTTATATGGACTCCACCCCCATTATTGATAGGACCAAGTGCCTGTGATATGTAAAATTGTTTCAAATCTAATATTTGGGTTTTTTATTGTAAATTTATTTATATTTTTTCCATGAAAACATGTGATATCACGAAGATAATCTTATTTATTCTTGATAAAATATTTATCTATTTATTTGTTTTACCTACATGTGATAATTTCACTGATGAAACTTGATGGGACATACAGGGGTACCTGTTAACGATTTCTTACATAATATTACATTGTCAACTCCGTTAATTGATACTGTCACGGTTAAATTACAACGGTTTATACCTATGTAAAATGAGTATTATTGCATGGAGTCTCTTTAAAGGTTAAAAGTAAAATTTCTTACCAAAATAAAAGGTCAACAAAAGATACATGTGTCATAAACTTTGTAAACAAACCGGCTTTCTTTGATGTTACCTATCGGTCAATTACAGGTGTGACAAACACAATACACCTTACCTGTCATCGTATGCAAAATCAGCTGTGAGTGTATTCAGGTAGAGGACAACGGCCCACAGAGCTGTCAGACATATAATGTAGTCCATTTCCAAACTTGCTTGTCCATCGCTTTCACCAGATGAAATGAAAGTCGTCCGGTAGTTGTTATTTCCGCGCGCATGCTCAAATTTCATTATAACCGATGAACTGTGAACTAAAAGTAGAGAGTCAATATTTGTATAAGTTTCAATTTAAAGATCTTTATAAATTTTCACCTTTTCAGAAGACGTGTAAAGCGATTCGCAATACTTCTTCAAATAGATATTTATAAAACAAAATTACAGGGACTGATTCTAAAATGTTATGTACAAAATACAAAATCACAGGGGCTTTATATACCCCCTCCCCTCCGCTATCGTGACAGAAAAGGGATAGAGGCTGAGGGGGGTTTATATTTTTTTTCTGCACACAAGCCCCTGTGACAAGATCAAATGATGCACCACATTTTTTTACAGGTTTTTTTTTAAGGTTGACCGAACTGAGAAAATTCCAAAGTTTTAACCATGATTGTTTTTATCAAAAATAACAAAAGCCTATCATAATATTTGATAATTTAGCCAAATTACAATTAAGGGGCGATTTTGTAATAATATTCAAAATAAGGTCAAATGAAGCATCTTATTTTTTACAGGATTATTTTTTTCAAGTTAATAGACCAAGTTCACAGGCACTTGTTTCTATCAATAATGGGGGGTAGAGTATGTATAAAATAAGGAGCTCCTTATTTTATACATACTCTACCCCCATTATTGATAGAAACAAGTGCCTGTGACCAAGTTGTGAAAAAATCCTAAGTTAAACCATAGTCTATCATATTAAATTTTCTTTAAATGCCGGAAACTTTTAGTTTGGTGCAACATAATATAAAATACCAGCACATATATTTGTTTGTTTATTTATTTTGCATCAGTATCTAATCTTAAGCGAAATCGGTTAATATATATATGTATAAATATATTGAAAGTGGATGAAACTTTTTGAAATTAATTTCCTGTATTTTTAATTTATCTTGTTCAAAGTATTTTTATATCATATCTTATTTTAATACATTAAAATTAAATGAATTTAAGTTGACTAATCGGAAAATATTACTTTCTTGTATTTTCATTCATTTTGGTCAAAGTATCAGCTTATATTTCATCTTATTCATATTGAAAAAAATAAAATATTATTGAATTTTAAATGTAAGCAGTTCAGTCAAAATTGGAAGGCGGTAGTCAACTCTGCAACCCAGAATTACCGGTATCACAGCACTATGACAACACCGTGACAACACACACGGTTAAAGAGCTCACCAGAGCTCATGTTATTTTGTTAAATTATGTATATATTATGCCGACTCTAAATAAAATTTACTTACTTACTTACTTACACCATGGAAGTATTAACTTGATTGTCAATTTAATACTTCCATGCTTACACAAAGACCCACAAATAAAGCACACGAGTATTGTTAAAAAAAAATATTGTTTCAAGAAAAAGAGGGTGGTGGAGTGATGGGGAAACACTACCTGACAGCTCAATTTTAACAATTTTTTTATAATCGAGACGTGGCGATATTATATGTAGAACCGGTGATTTGCTTTTGCGCCATTTACTGTTTCTTTTGCACCAAAAATATATTTCATTTGCGCCACAAAATATACTTCATTTGCGCCTTTTCCGTAATGTTTCATTTGTGCCAATTAAACAGGTAAAGATTCTATTTAGTAATACATATAAAAGTATGTTATCTCTTTAAAAGAAATGTCCACATCTCATTATCTTTTACAAAATGTATATGTAAAAAAAAACCATGGAAATATATGAGTCTATGAACAGGGAATATTAGAATATTAATGTAAACAAACCCAACAAAACACAAGATAATTATATGAACGAAAAAAAGAAGCATTGCACAAAGTTTGCGGGTATTTTACTGTTCTCAGACACACTATGTAACAAGGCTTTTTTTAGTTTTACCAGAATTTTTTGTCCTTATCAGCTCTTGACATTAAGAACATAACACTTCCAATTTATTGCACCAATTTAGATTTTGATCAGACATAATCACCGTTAACTGTCGAAGGCTTTTGATATTTGTACAAGATTGGAAATTCGTGCCAATCTGAGGTCAGTTTGCATTAAAATAAACCCAAGATTTACAAATATTACATAAAATGAATTAGCTTTTTACTTTACAGATGTGCCTGGCACTTATGATGAATTCAAGGTTATAACTTTGATATTTTACAGCAAATACCATACAAGGGCATACAAAATTAGGAAAAAACAAGGACTTGTGCTCATTTAAAAGGCTACCACTAAAATTCGTTTTCCGCTATCAATATTTTGTCAGATGCAATATGGCACCCCTTTGTTCTTTCTTTTTCTCTTTTTCTGTGAGATGCAATGTTTGCCGTTTTGCACCTTTCCGTGTAATTGCATTGTCTATATCAAAATACTGAAAGAGGGAAGCAAGTTCCATTGCAACTTCCCTATATTATTATCGAGAGAAGTCCTGGATGGAAATATTTTTTTCTGATTTTCACAGAATTGCCCCATGTTAAAACAAACAATCTTTCTTATGGTGAATATTCGGCGCTCTTCACTCTAAAATTCAAGTTTCGCGTCAACAAGAAAAGAAAAAGTCATAAAATTATTTATAAACTACGATGAAGTGTTTAACATTGGACCACAGGATGTTTGTCTACCAGTTCTAAATCTATAGAAGGGTCCTCTGTCTCTATTAAACATGTGTGAAAGTCAAAATCATTCGTAGGTTCCTAAATTAACTTGTATATATCTTTAAATTCTATATAACTACACCGAAAGATCCTCGTAATGCAAAAATAAAGTAGATTATGCAGAGCTCATTTTAAATAGAAAATGTAATGAACAGTTTTACAAAACTATTGGAAACAATAATGGAACCAATTAGAATTGGAGTTTATTGCATACTCCAGTAAACAGGAATTAATATAATTTCTAAATAATATAGAATTTATAATAGGTAATGTCAAAAGGGTATCTGTCGACACAAAAACCAAACGGATCCCCGTTAGACGAGATATAAGTTCTATATACAGGGTTCCCACGCCATCCTTGAATTCAAGGAAACCTGGAAAAGTCCTTGAATTTCAATTCAATGTTAAAAAACCTGGAAAAATCCTTGAATTTTATCAAATATCCTTGAAAAACCCTGGAATTTTTAATATGCAGATTTTTTTTACCATTTGATAAAAAAAGGCCGAAAAATATTGGATTTTTAAAATTTTTGCAGACTATTTTGATCCTTGAAAATGACCTCAATACCCTTGAAAAGTCCTGGAAAAACCCTTGATTTTTGTGTCCAAAAAATAGATAGAAACGTCTTGGTACGCTTCACAGCATTAAACTTGTTTCACCGGCTTTTAACATCTCCTGCATTTCAAAATTTCATGCATGTGTAATGATTTGATTGGTTCATGTCAATGATACACCTGATCCATCTCACACACAATGGATTGGGAGGATGTATAGCAATTAAATGCAATTAAAATGAAGAGGACACTTTTATTCTCAAAAATTAAATTGCATCATACAATTGATCTATTTGACGTTTTAAAGACTGGATTGACAAACTTTTCAAAGACTGGCATGACTGGATAACTTTAAGTTTTAAAATGCGATAAAAAGCAACAGGTACAATTTAGTGCATATCACAACGCAACAGCTTCCTCTTTTTTATCTTTATACTATTTACTAATTATTGAATATCACTAAAATCGAATATTCTGGCTAATGGACATTATGTATTAATCAATAGCAAAGTTTTTAAGTCCTAAATGACAACTATATACTGCAATCTCTCACGCAACAATTTATTGTACATAGAAAACGTCTTTCAATTTATATTTGATTGTTCATCTATTTCATTTTCAAACATTCTGTTGCTGCACATTGATTATATATATAAAAACGCCAAATAAAAAATAACCTGAAATGCCTGAAAAACAATGCAAATGTATATGTATTGTGCAATCATACCACAGACAACATACGTACGGTCTTTGTGAGATTTAAATATGTCCTTTTATGTTTTGGAAGACCACCGAACAGACGTAAGGCCAGTTTATGTTAAAATTCGTGAAGACCACTTTACAGACGTACGACCAGTTTATGTTAATTCTTAATTCTTGAAGATCACTTTACAGACATACGACCAGTTTATGTTCTAGATGACCACTTTACAGACATACGACCAGTTTATGTTCTGGAAGACCACTTTACAGACGTACGACCAGTTTATGTTAATTCTTGAAGATCACTTTACAGACATACGACCAGTTTATGTTCTAGAAGACCACTTTACAGACATACGACCAGTTTATGTTCTGGAAGACCACTTTACAGACACACGACCAGTTAATGTTAATTCTTGAAGATCACTTTACAAACATACGACCAGTTTATGTTCTAGAAGACCAATTTACAGACACGCGACCAGTTTATGTCCTGGAAGACCATTTTACAGACACACGACCAGTTTATGTTCTGGAAGACCACTTTACAGACACACGACCAGTTTATGTTCTAGAAGACCACTTTACAGAGATACGACCAGTTTATGTTCTGGAAGACCACTTTACCTACACACGACCAGATTATGTTCTGGAAGACCACTTTACAGACACACGACCAGTTTATGTTCTGGAAGACCACTTTACAGACACACGACCAGTTTATGTTCTGGAAGACCACTTTACAGACACACGACCAGTTTATGTTCTGGAAGACCACTTTACAGACACACGACCAGTTTATGTTCTGGAAGACCACTTTACAGACACACGACCAGTTTATGTTCTGGAAGACCAATTTACAGACACACGACAAGTTTATGTTCTGGAAGACCAATTTACAGACATACGACCATTATACGACAAGTTTCACTTTATATTCTGGAAGACCAGTCTATATTTTGTTCTGACAGAAAACTTTACAGACATACGATCAGTTTATGTTTTGGAAGACCATTTGACAGACATACGAACAAGTTTATGTTCTGGAAGACGATTTTACAGAAGTTCGGCCAGTTTATGTTCTGGAAGACCATTTAACAGAAGTTCGACCAGTTTATGTTCTGGAAGACAACTTTATACAGCCGACCAGTTTATGTTCCGGCAGATACCCGTTTACATGTATTTTGGGACAAAACAGGCACCTAATTTCCCATTATTTTTCCTACAGGAATAATTTTAGCCAATCACTGAAATAGATCTACCAACCTTCAAATTAAAACGTCATGAATTTTAACCTTACGTTGGCATTTTTCTCCTCTTAGTGATAACTTCTTCACAAAGACCAAAGAGGATAGTCACAAGTACAGGAACAAGTGAGCCAAACTTTTAAATTATCTTTATAAGAGAAGCACCATCCATAAGATGCGATAAGACTGTTGATTGGGAAAATATATGCAGATGAAACCATTGTGTACCTTACAATCACCAATGAAACTGATGGCAACACACTCCAAGAAGATCTGGACAAACTTGGTCAATGGGAAAAAGAATTGTGCATGCAATTCCATCCTGACAAATGTACTGTTCTTACAGTAACCAACAAATCAAAGACAATAGAAACACGTTATAAACTTCACGGAAATACTTTAGAAGCAGTTACAACAGCAAAATACCTCACGAGCAAACTTCTATGACACCACCATAAAAGCAATATAATATTAAAAACGAAAGAATATGGAATATGTGCCAGAAAGACACAATCCACATATTGAAATGATTCTGATAAATGTACAATGCAAAATTTCACTGCGTGTGAAGCGCTTTTCTGGATTAACCTTCATCAGACACGCTAGGAGTAAAAAACTTGGAAAACCGGTAGAACATTAGATTTGATATAACAAAAACAGAAGCCAAAAATATTACAACAATGACCAAACAGATAAATTTATACTTTTTTTAAGAAATAGCCAAATGTTGTCAAATTTTGGAAATATGTAAATGTGTCTTTCCAACACATATTCCAGTACTCGAAAATATATAAGAGCATACAACTGAAGCACGGGGAAGCTTTCTACGGCCTCCACACGGCACTAAAGCCAAACTCTGAAATAATATTAAAAACGAAAGAATATGGAATATGTGCCAGAAAGACACAATCCACATATTGAAATGATTCTGATAAATGTACAATGCAAAATTTCACTGCGTGTGAAGCGCTTTTCTGGATTAACCTTCATCAGACACGCTAGGAGTAAAAAACTTGGAAAACCGGTAGAACATTAGATTTGATATAACAAAAACAGAAGCCAAAAATATTACAACAATGACCAAACAGATAAATTTATACTTTTTTTAAGAAATAGCCAAATGTTGTCAAATTTTGGAAATATGTAAATGTGTCTTTCCAACACATATTCCAGTACTCGAAAATATATAAGAGCATACAACTGAAGCACGGGGAAGCTTTCTACGGCCTCCACACGGCACTAAAGCCAAACTCTGAAATAATATTAAAAACGAAAGAATATGGAATATGTGCCAGAAAGACACAATCCACATATTGAAATGATTCTGATAAATGTACAATGCAAAATTTCACTGCGTGTGAAGCGCTTTTCTGGATTAACCTTCATCAGACACGCTAGGAGTAAAAAACTTGGAAAACCGGTAGAACATTAGATTTGATATAACAAAAACAGAAGCCAAAAATATTACAACAATGACCAAACAGATAAATTTATACTTTTTTTAAGAAATAGCCAAATGTTGTCAAATTTTGGAAATATGTAAATGTGTCTTTCCAACACATATTCCAGTACTCGAAAATATATAAGAGCATACAACTGAAGCACGGGGAAGCTTTCTATAAGCAGCAATGCAAATTAGAATACTGACAAAGTCAGAAAGGGCCCCGCGGCAAAAATCTAAGTTTTCAAAATCATACGAACTTTGATTATAACCACTAAGGCATGTTCCATGGAATGTGTATGAAACTTCAGAGCTGTATTGTTAATAGCCTTTGAGTTTTATTGTTCTCAAAATATGTGATTTTCAATAAAAAAAAATTTAAAAATATTTGAACAGATTTGCACGAAATTTTAATATGCAAATCATGACATGCTACTTAGCAGCTGTACAAAAGTTTCAAAACTGTATTGTTAACAGTTTTTGAGTTTTAGTGTTCACAAAGTCCTTTTCTCAAAATCTGTGATTTTCGATAAAAATGGATTTTTTTTAACAAAAATATTGATCAGATTTGCACAAAATTTTAATATGCAAATCATGACATGCTACTTAGTAGCTGTACAAATTTCAGAACTGTATTGTTTACAGTTTTTGAGTTTTAGTGTTCACTGTTCACAAAGTCCATTTCTCAAAATCTGTGATTTTCGATAAAAAATGAAGTTTTTTTTCAAAAATAATTAACATTTTTGCATGAAATTTCAATATGCAAATCATGACAATATATTAAGTAGCTGTACAAAATTTCAGAACTGTGATGTAAATAGTTTTTGCGTTTTAGTGTTCACAAGAATTGTTGACGGACGGACAGACGGACAGATTGAAAACTATAGGGCGTCCGCATCTTCGACGTGGGGCCCTAACAAGACCTTAGAGGCTTAGACACTCTTAGAAGAAACATGGAAATCCCATCAATCAAAATCAAGGAACAGGCATATCAAACACTGGTAAGACTGCTATTAGAATATGCTAGCACAGTATGGGACCCCTACACAAAGACCATCATTGATGAAATTGTGGCAGTAAAAGTAACAACAGAAGGTTGCCATATACATCCTAAGTAACTTTCACAATAAATCTAGTGTAACCAACATGCTGCACAGACTAATATGGAAAACCCTGGCTAAGAGAAGAAAAGATGCCAGACTAGTGATGCTATATAAAGTCGACCGGGAGCTTGTCGCCATCAGCAAGCAGAATCGACATGTACCACCACTACGACCTACCAGAAGAAAAAAAACACAGTCGAACTTTCCAACTGCAGTCATGACATGTAGAATTGATTACAGGCAAATGTCATTCTTTCCTCGGACTGTGAGTGTCTGGAATCTTCTCCCACCAGACATTGTAGAGGTTGACACACCTGAAACTGTAAAATCCAGAGTTGTGTACCAAGACTAAGCAAGCTAGTCAGAAAATTGTATATAGTTTTAACAAATTTAAAATTTAATACACAGTAATCTATCTTCAAATTACATGCGTAGTCCTCACACTGCGGAATCTTCAAAATGATAAAGGAGGCAGCTATGTGGCAGAAGCAGTAGCAGAAGAGCCTGAGATCCATCAAATTTGTTCTACCAGTTATTTTCTAGGGTGATTTTACCTTTATGCTCTATTTTGTAAGTAACAATGGCATTAAAATCAAAACAATAGGTTTATGAAATACACTCTAATAACAAACATACCAAGTCTTGTTGCATTTTGTAAAGCAGTTTCAAGGATTTTCAAACAAGAGGCTCATAGGAGCCTAAATTGCTCACCTGACCTCAATGACTGATGGAATGAAAATATTTCGGGGCATCTGCAGGCAAAAAACTTCAATAAAGGATCACCAAACAACTTCCGCCTATCTATGAAGACTTTTGTAGAGCACATATAGCAAACATTTGAGCAAACAAAGTTTTCTTATTAAATCTTTTATACGTATAATCTGCAAGGCAAAAGCAACAGCTTTTTTCTGCAACAGTTCTCATTCTATTTGCCAAAAACACATAAAAACCACAATTATTCACCTTTAAAAGGCCATAACCCCTATAAGGGATCACCTAATGGATACTTTTGTAGAGCATAATGAGCTTAAGGTATATGCAAGCAAGAGTTTTTTTATTTCTTTTATAGTTTTCATTCTATTGGTAAAAAATGTGAAAAAATCCAATTTTCCACCTTTAAAGGGCAAAACCCTTATAAAGGGGTTCTCTAACAACTACTTTAGAAGAGGTCATTGAGCTGAAGGTTTAAACAAGCAACAACATTTTTCTACCTGTTATGGTTTTCATTCAATAGACCAAAAGCATGAAAAATTGTTTGTTTTGACCTTTAAGGGGCCATAACCCCTATATGGAGTCATCTGACAACTTCAACTAGTGGAAGACCTTTGTGGAGCTTTCCATGCTGAAGAAAAGTATTGCTTTCGATTTTCTCTATCTCTTCTACTTGTTTGATTTTTTAGCCAAAAGCTGGGGTTTGACCCTCCTGTTCTATTTCTAGCAACAGCAACCATGTTGTTTGGTTGACAGTCACAATTTTTACAATCTACATGAAAGACATCCCATAGATTATGTGTGCAAATTTTAAAAGCAACTCCTTCAAAAGATTCAGAGAAGAGGAATTTTGAAGAGAAGTTAAGGAAAATGATGACCATGAAGACAATGACAAGTCACAGTGTACAATGGTTTCGGATGCAAGTGATGGCAAAAGCTCAAATGACCCTTTGGAATAGGTGAGCTAAAAAGTGAACAGATGAACAGACAACAAATACCAAGTGAAGGCAATAGCTCACATAACCTTTGGCCAGATGTGCTATAAACATTTACCTTTCGTTTTAGACAAGAAAAGACAACATTGCTTTAAAATCTATGACCAAAATCTAATTAAGGGTCAATGAATATCTTCAACTAATAATAAAAAGCTTCGCCAAGCGCAGCATGATATGACCGCAACATGTTGAACCCTGAACGTTTTAGGCCTAATATGGATAGTCTATTGCTCTGGACACATGCAGCCCATGGTAGACTTTCCACTTACAATTTTAAAAGATTTTTTTTTCTCGAAAGGAGTTAATAAAAAGCTATGCCGAGCGCAGCATGATACAACCGCAACAAGTTGAACCCTGTACATTGGATGCCCAATATGGATAGTCTATTGCTTTGGTCACATGCAGCCCATGGTGGACTTACAAAGCTTTTTTACACATGCAACCTATGGTGGACTTTAAAATGCATATTTGACACATATATATTTTCAATAATATTTAATAGAAAAAAAAACACGATTAAGCCCCTTTTGGCCCTTTTTTAAAACAAGAGGCTCCCAGGAGCCTGAATCGCTCACCTGACATATGTGCCTGAAGTAAAGGCTATTAGGCAAAATCTATTTGACATTGAAAGGGTTATAAGTTTAATAAAGGGGTCATCTGACAATATGCTGGATCTTAAGGTGCTGATCACTTTTATCTCAATTAAAATTCAAAAATCTGTCACCCTTTTTGAGTTATTAGCAAAAAAATTCAGTTTAACCCAATGTTCTATTTTTAGCCACAGCGGCCATGTTTTACAATCAATCAAAAATCCCCACATCAGTTCTATACACCTAATGCTAATAAACAACAATACCAAGTTTGGTTCCAATTTGACTTAAAGTGTCAGAGGAGTTAACATTTTCAATGTAATGAGGAAATGCTTTTTAAAAGCTCAATTTTGACGTTCTAAGGCCAATAACTCCTAAAAGGAAAGGTCCTACAACGTTGACCATATTACATATTTGGTAGATCTTGATGTGCTTAACAATATGCAATTTAAATTTCTCAAATATCTTGTATAGTTTTCAAGATATTGAGCTAAACAGGTGCAAAATTTACCAAAAATCCACAAAAAGGGCAATAACTCCTACATTGGTCGTTGAATTTTCTTCAAAATTTCAGAGCTGGTAGATCTTCAGGTGCTGATCACTTTTGTTCCCAAACAAAATTTTAAAATCTGTCACCGTTTTTGAGTTATTTGCAAAAAACTGCCATTTACCCCTATGTTCTATTTTTAGCCACGGCGGCCATGTTTTACGACGAATCAAAAATCCCCACATCAGTTCTAAGCACCGAATGCTAATGAACAACCATACCAAGTTTGGTTTCAATTGGACTTATGGTGTCAGAGGAGTTAACGTTTTAAAAAGTTTACGGACGGACGACGGACGACGGACGGACGACGGACGCCACGTGATGACAATAGCTCACATGACCCTTCGGGTCAGGTGAGCTAAAAAGGTTAGGACCACAAAATGCAATAAAAAGCTTCCTTCAGTGTATATAATCATCATATTTCAACTTCATAACAATTGGCTGGCCCACTACAGCTAAATTTCTTGTGTAAAACCATTTGCCTTGACCAACTTTTAAAAATGGTGTTTTTTGCCCCTTCGACCCCTTATATCTCAAAAACAGTAAGAGATATTTCAAATCTGATTGAAAAATGCAGGCAGGGTTTTTCACAAGGATTCCAATGAAAAAAAGATTTTGAAAATCGGACCACAAATAAAAAAGTTGATTTTTTGGGTGTGGCCCATCTTTGGCCCCCTGTAGCAATGTAACGGTTCAATATACATCAAAACCATTGACACATTTTGTTGACAGAATTTAATAAGGAATTCAATAAAAAAAGAATTTTCAAAATCAAATGAATAATAAACATTCTACAACAGTTTTGTCAATACACCCGTTTTAGCCCCTTTTGGCCCTTTTTTCCAAAATGGTAAGGGCCACCAACCCCAAATACAATAGGAACCTTCCTCTAGTGGTAACAAACATCATATAAAAATTTTATAACAATTGGTCAATATTTACTCAAGTTATCGCACGGAAACCAAATGTCCCCAGACGATGACAACGACAACGACGACAACAGCATCATACCATTATACGTCCGCAAATTTTTTGCGGTCTGTAAAAATTAGACCACAAATTTTCCATTTTGGCCCTAATTACATAATAGCGGGAAAAGGGGGGTTGCAAAATTAATTCTCAATTTTGTATCCACTATTTCACAAGAACAAACATGCAAAAAAAATTTTCAAAATCGGATCATAAGTAAAAGTTTTGATTTTGGTCCCTTTTGGTCCCTCATTACATAATTAGGGAAAAAAGGGGGGGTCACAAAAATTGATTCTCAATTTTGTATCACTATTTGACAAGAACAAACATACAAAAAAAAATTTCAAAATCGGACCACTTATATAAAAGTTTCGATTTTGGCCCCTTTTGGCCCCTAATTACATAACGGGGAAAAAGGGGGCCCACAAAAGTTCATCAGGTTCATTCTTTCATTGTAAAAAACATTCTTCACAAATTTCACAGCAATAAGCGAGTTAGAAACAAAGTTATGGTGGAAACGATAAAATATTTGAATTTTTTGCCCCTTCTGGGCCCCTTATTTCGAAACAAAAAAAAGGGGGACCCCTAAAATCAATCCCATTCACCATTTTATGTCAAGGAACATAAATGCCAAAGTACAAAGCAATAGGATGACTAGAACTAAAGTTATCGTGGCAACAAACATAAAAGTAACATTATTGGCCCCTTTTTGGCCCCTAATTTCGAAACCAAAAAAGGTTGGACCCCCAATATCAATCCCATCCATCCTTTAATAGTAAGGAATATCATTGTGAAATTTCATTGCATTCGGATTACTAGAACTTAAGTTATCTTGTATACACTAAAGTTAACAGACAACGATGACAGCATCATACCATTAAATGTCCGCAAATTTTTTGTGGTCGTATAAAAATTTCTGTAAAACATGTATATACAATATATTTAGCAAGCAGTCCCTTGTCTTCATTCACATTGGGTTCCATTCTTTATTGCAATTGAAACTTGTTTTAATATTTAAATGACCAATACCCCCAGGATGGTATATCTGACAACCATGACTCAATGACCACTTTTATGAGACCCTCTGAATCTAAGAAATTAAGGAACCATCAGATTCTTCCTTGTATAGGTTTCCAGTTTTTTCAATTTTTCTTTTAAATTTTCAGCTGTGATTTGGACCTGACTAATATTTTACGGAATAAACTGTTTACAGCTTCTGTCTTTTACATATTGCACAGAAGCCAAATATATACTGACAACAATGATGACATCACTATTAAATGACAATATTATAAGTCATATAAAAAAGTTAAAAAAACAACTTTAATCAAAGAAATCTTCTAGATCAATGTCTGGTTCCAGCAGATTGTCTTTAAATGGAGTCAGGTCAGTTTGATTCAGGATTAAATTTTCAAATGTCTCCTCTAAATCTGTCTCTCCTATCAGAACGGCTCCCTGCATACGACCATCTTGTAATACCACCTTCACATACTCTACATCTAGAAAAAAAGATTTTTCTATCATTTAATTAAAGAATGTAGAAATTTCGAGGACCTCTTGATGTATATCATAAAATTTAAATGTATGAAAAGGGAAGCAACTCCAGATCTTATTCTATAGTTTTATTTTGAGTAGTCAGCATTCAAACATTCCATGGGATACATCTGTCATCCAGTTTAAAATATTATAGCCAAACTGGTGGATATTGGATAGAATATCATAACAGAACTTCCACCGAAACCTGATTCAACCTACTGTTTCATTTTTAACCATATCCCAGGACAAATTTACTGCCACTTTTCATTCAATTTGTATATCATTTCACCAAAATTTTTTGATACTGTGGTTTGGTAACTTTGTTATCACCTTTTCAAAATGTTGTTCTGTGGAAACTCATATTAATAAAGCCATTGCAAATGCCATTAACTATTTATGTCTTAGGAATGGAAAACTGTTCAAAATATACCAACCAGTTAATCGCAAGATCTTCTGACAGTTTTACCAGTTAACAGGGGGATACATGATGATACAAAAAAGTAACAGGTTAAAAAAAAACAATTGCTGAAAAAATTTTTTTTGGCAGATTGTTACTTGATCCTCCCGTTAATGCAGGTTAAAAAAAACCTTTGAATCAACTTTCATTTTTAATTTAGTAAAAGACTGATTGATTATTAACTAGTTTTACCAAGAATGGAATTCCAAGCATTCTAAGTCTAATTCTAAGTCTGCTTGCTAAACAGAAAGTAGATGTGGGACAGATCTGGAAATGCATGCCACCTTATGAAACCACGTCCAAAAGCTGCATACTAAATATTGAAAACCTATCAATAATAGTAGCTGTGAAATCTGTTTCAAAAATTGTAAGTCGGCTCGTTAAACAGGAAGAAGGTAGTCCATTTGTCGGGATGAGGGCAAGGGCTTATTGCAATAAAATGCTGTGTAAGTGCAACTTAATGTTACCTCGAAGGAGTCAGTAAATAGAATAATGTCCAAATCCAATTTTAGGGTCTCAAAATGGTGCACAAAAACTTTCCCAGTCTCCACAATGTCTTTTGGCCATTGAAAACACTTGTTATCGTTATGGTTGTTGAGTGAATCTCGGGTGTGTTCGTAAATGTTCAAAAATGCATCCCACCATATAAGAATCCTACCTGAAGCTGCATACCAAATATCAAAAGCCTAGGATTAAAATTGCTGAGAAATCGGTTACCAAATAAGTGTGAGGGAGGGACACCCAGCATTTCTATGTCCCCACTCTGCATTGCATCGGGAGAGCAAAAAAAATATTACTTTAAAAAGTAATGGAATGGCATAAAGAGTAACAAACAAGACGAATGAAAATCCAAATGAACGGAGTAAATAACCATAAAAACAAAAACAGGTTCAACTTAACAGCTATCAGCAATGCTTAAAATCTTAAACTCATTTTTTATGTTGTTATTTCTAATAATTAGTTATCATTTGAGTAAACAATTTTCCAAACTTATTCTATAGGCTTGGGATAATCATCACATATATGTAACAAATAATATGTAACTGGTTTCCATCTTTCCGACGAATAAGCAGTTCATTTTTCCATCCCTAATTATCAGCATTTCCCAGGAATGCTTATTGTCAGTCTATTTCATAAAACTATACCTTAAGTCTTTCTGAAAAGTAGCTCAGTTTATTTCCAGTCCCTGAGCATTGTACTCCCCAAATGATATAATCTTACCTTTAGTCATTCTGAGTAGCAGTTCATGGTCTGTCCCTAGTCCTTGGGCATTGTACTTCCCTAATGATATAATCTTACCTTTAGTCATTCTGAGTAGCAGTTCATGGTCTGTCCCTAGTCCTTGGGCATTGTACTTCCCTAATGATATAATCTTACCTTTAGTCATTCTGAGTAGCAGTTCATGGTCTGTCCCTAGTCCTTGGGCATTGTACTTCCCTAATGATATAATCTTACCTTTAGTCATTCTGAGTAGCAGTTCATGGTCTGTCCCTAGTCCCTGAGCATTGTACTTCCCTAATGATATAACTCTTACCTTTAGTCTGAGTAGCAGTTCATGGTCTGTCTCTAGTCCCTGGGCATTGTACTTCCCTAATGATATAATCTTACCTTTAGTCATTCTGAGTAGCAGTTCATGGTCTGTCCCTAGTCCCTGGGCATTGTACTTCCCTAATGATATAATCTAACCTTTAGTCATTCTGAGTAGCAGTTCATGGTCTGTCCCTAGTCCCTGGGCATTGTACTTCCCTAATGATATAATCTAACCTTTAGTCATTCTGAGTAGCAGTTCATGGTCTGTCCCTAGTCCTTGGGCATTGTACTTCCCTAATGATATAATCTTACCTTTAGTCATTCTGAGTAGCAGTTCATGGTCTGTCTCTAGTCCCTGGGCATTGTACTTCCCTAATGATATAATCTAACCTTTAGTCATTCTGAGTAGCAGTTCATGGTCTGTCCCTAGTCCCTGAGCATTGTACTTCCCTAATGATATAATCTAACCTTTAGTCATTCTGAGTAGAAGTTCATGGTCTGTCCCTAGTCCTTGGGCATTGTACTTCCCTAATGATATAATCTTACCTTTAGTCATTCTGAGTAGCAGTTCATGGTCTGTCCCTAGTCCCTGGGCATTGTACTTCCCTAATGATATAATCTTACCTTTAGTCATTCTGAGTAGCAGTTCATGGTCTGTCTCTAGTCCCTGGGCATTGTACTTCCCTAATGATATAATCTAACCTTTAGTCATTCTGAGTAGCAGTTCATGGTCTGTCCCTAGTCCCTGGGCATTGTACTTCTCTAATGATATAATCTTACCTTTAGTCATTCTGAGTAGCAGTTCATGGTCTGTCTCTAGTCCCTGAGCATTGTACTTCCCTAATGATATAATCTAACCTTTAGTCATTCTGAGTAGCAGTTCATGGTCTGTCTCTAGTCCTTGGGCATTGTACTTCCCTAATGATATAATTTTACCTTTAGTCATTCTGAGTAGAAGTTCATGGTCTGTCCCTAGTCCCTGAGCATTGTACTTCCCTAATGATATAATCTAACCTTTAGTCATTCTGAGTAGCAGTTCATGGTCTGTCTCTAGTCCCTGGGCCTTGTACTTCCCTAATGATATAATCTAACCTTTAGTCATTCTGAGTAGAAGTTCATGGTCTGTCCCTAGTCCCTTGGCATTGTACTTTCCTAATGATATAATCTAACCTTTAGTCATTCTGAGTAGCAGTTCATGGTCTGTCCCTAGTCCCTGGGCATTGTACTTCTCTAATGATATAATCTAACCTTAAGTCATTCTGAGTAGCAGTTCATGGTCTGTCCCTAGTCCCTGAGCAATGTACTTCCCAAATGATATAATCTAACCTTTAGTCATTCTGAGTAGCAGTTCATGGTCTGTCTCTAGTCCCTGAACATTGTACTTCCCTAATGATATAATCTAACCTTTAGTCATTCTGAGTAGCAGTTCATGGTCTGTCCCTAGTCCCTGGGCATTGTACTTCTCTAATGATATAATCTTACCTTTAGTCATTCTGAGTAGCAGTTCATGGTCTGTCCCTAGTCCCTGGGCATTGTACTTCCCTAATGATATAATCTAACCTTTAGTCATTCTGAGTAGCAGTTCATGGTCTGTCTCTAGTCCCTGAGCATTGTACTTCCCTAATGATATAATCTAACCTTTAGTCATTCTGAGTAGCAGTTCATGGTCTGACCCTAGTCCCTGGGCATTGTACTTCCCTAATGATATAATCTAACCTTTAGTCATTCTGAGTAGCAGTTCATGGTCTGTCTCTAGTCCTTGGGCATTGTACTTCCCTAATGATATAATTTTACCTTTAGTCATTCTGAGTAGAAGTTCATGGTCTGTCCCTAGTCCATGAGCATTGTACTTCCCTAATGATATAATCTAACCTTTAGTCATTCTGAGTAGCAGTTCATGGTCTGTCTCTAGTCCCTGGGCCTTGTACTTCCCTAATGATATAATCTAACCTTTAGTCATTCTGAGTAGAAGTTCATGGTCTGTCCCTAGTCCCTTGGCATTGTACTTTCCTAATGATATAATCTAACCTTTAGTCATTCTGAGTAGCAGTTCATGGTCTGTCCCTAGTCCCTGAGCATTGTACTTCTCTAATGATATAATCTAACCTTAAGTCATTCTGAGTAGCAGTTCATGGTCTGTCCCTAGTCCCTGAGCAATGTACTTCCCAAATGATATAATCTAACCTTTAGTCATTCTGAGTAGCAGTTCATGATCTGTTCCTAGTCCCTGGGCAATGTACTTCCCTAATGATAGAATCTTACCTTTTGTCATTCTGAATAGCAGTTCATGGTCTGTCCCTAGTCTCTGAGCATTGTACTACCCTAAGGATATTATCTAACCTTTAGTCATTCTGAGTAGAAGATCATGGTCTGTTCCTTGTCCCTGAGCATTGTACTTCCCTAATGATATAATCTTACCTTGAGTCATTCTGAGTAGATGTTCATGGTCCATTCCTAGTCACTGAGCATTGTACTTCCCTAATGATATAATCTTATCTTAGTCATTCTGAGTAGAAGATCATGGTCCATTCCTAGTCCCTGAGCATTGTACTTCCCTAATGATATAATCTTACCTTTTGTCATTCTGAGTAGCAGTTCACGGTCTGTCCCTAGTCCCTGAGCATTGTACTTCCCTAATGATATAATCTAACCTTTAGTCATTCTGAGTAGCAGTTCATGGTCTGTCCCTAGTCTCTGTCCCTAATGATATAATCTTACCTTTAGTCATTCTGAGTAGCAGTTCATGGTCTGTCCCTAGTCCCTGAGCATTGTACTTCCCTAATGATATAATCTAACCTTTAGTCATTCTGAGTAGCAGTTCATGGTCTGTCCCTAGTACCTGAGCATTGTACTTCCCTAATGATATAATCTAACCTTTAGTCATTCTGAGTAGCAGTTCATGGTCTGTCCCTAGTCCCTGAGCATTGTACTTCCCTAATGATATAATCTAACCTTTAGTCATTCTGAGTAGCAGTTCATGGTCTGTCCCTAGTACCTGAGCATTGTACTTCCCTAATGATATAATCTAACCTTTAGTCATTCTGAGTAGCAGTTCATGGTCTGTCCCTAGTCCCTGAGCATTGTACTTCCCTAATGATATAATCTAACCTTTAGTCATTCTGAGTAGAAGTTCATGGTCTGTCCCTAGTCCCTGAGCATTGTACTTCTCTAATGATATAATCTAACCTTTAGTCATTCTGAGTAGCAGTTCATGGTCTGACCCTAGTACCTGAGCATTGTACTTCCCTAATGATATAATCTAACCTTTAGTCATTCTGAGTAGAAGTTCATGGTCTGTCCCTAGTCCCTGAGCATTGTACTTCCCTAATGATATAATCTAACCTTTAGTCATTCTGAGTAGCAGTTCATGGTCTGTCCCTAGTACATGAGCATTGTACTTCTCTAATGATATAATCTAACCTTTAGTCATTCTGAGTAGCAGTTCATGGTCTGACCCTAGTACCTGAGCATTGTACTTCCCTAATGATATAATCTAACCTTTAGTCATTCTGAGTAGCAGTTCATGGTCTGTCCCTAGTACCTGAGCATTGTACTTCCCTAATGATATAATCTAACCTTTAGTCATTCTGAGTAGCAGTTCATGGTCTGACCCTAGTACCTGAGCATTGTACTTCTCTAATGATATAATCTTACCTTTAGTCATTCTGAGTAGCAATTCATGGTCTGTCCCTAGTCCCTGAGCATTGTACTTCTCTAATGATATAATCTAACCTTTAGTCATTCTGAGTAGCAGTTCATGGTCTGTCCCTAGTCCCTGAACATTGTACTTCTCTAATGATATAATCTAACCTTTAGTCATTCTGAGTAGCAGTTCATGGTCTGTCCCTAGTCCCTGAGCATTGTACTTCTCTAATGATATAATCTAACCTTTAGTCATTCTGAGTAGCAGTTCATGGTCTGTCCCTAGTCCCTGAACATTGTACTTCTCTAATGATATAATCTAACCTTTAATCATTCTGAGTAGCAGTTCATGATCTGTCCCTAGTCCCTGAGCATTGTACTTCTCTAATGATATAATCTTACCTTTAGTCATTCTGAGTAGCAGTTCATGATCTGTCCCTAGTCTCTGAGCATTGTACTTTCCTAATGATATAATCTAACCTTTAGTCATTCTGAGTAGCAGTTCATGGTCTGTCCCTAGTCCCTGAGCATTGTACTTCTCTAATGATATAATCTAACCTTTAGTCATTCTGAGTAGAAGTTCATGGTCTGTCCCTAGTCCCTGAGCATTGTACTTCTCTAATGATATAATCTAACCTTTAGTCATTCTGAGTAGCAGTTCATGGTCTGACCCTAGTACCTGAGCATTGTACTTCCCTAATGATATAATCTAACCTTTAGTCATTCTGAGTAGCAGTTCATGGTCTGTCCCTAGTACCTGAGCATTGTACTTCTCTAATGATATAATCTAACCTTTAGTCATTCTGAGTAGCAGTTCATGGTCTGTCCCTAGTACCTGAGCATTGTACTTCCCTAATGATATAATCTAACCTTTAGTCATTCTGAGTAGCAGTTCATGGTCTGTCCCTAGTCCCTGAGCATTGTACTTCCCTAATGATATAATCTAACCTTTAGTCATTCTGAGTAGCAGTTCATGGTCTGTCCCTAGTACCTGAGCATTGTACTTCCCTAATGATATAATCTAACCTTTAGTCATTCTGAGTAGCAGTTCATGGTCTGTCCCTAGTCCCTGAGCATTGTACTTCCCTAATGATATAATCTAACCTTTAGTCATTCTGAGTAGCAGTTCATGGTCTGTCCCTAGTACCTGAGCATTGTACTTCCCTAATGATATAATCTAACCTTTAGTCATTCTGAGTAGCAGTTCATGGTCTGTCCCTAGTCCCTGAGCATTGTACTTCCCTAATGATATAATCTAACCTTTAGTCATTCTGAGTAGAAGTTCATGGTCTGTCCCTAGTCCCTGAGCATTGTACTTCTCTAATGATATAATCTAACCTTTAGTCATTCTGAGTAGCAGTTCATGGTCTGACCCTAGTACCTGAGCATTGTACTTCCCTAATGATATAATCTAACCTTTAGTCATTCTGAGTAGAAGTTCATGGTCTGTCCCTAGTCCCTGAGCATTGTACTTCCCTAATGATATAATCTAACCTTTAGTCATTCTGAGTAGCAGTTCATGGTCTGTCCCTAGTACATGAGCATTGTACTTCTCTAATGATATAATCTAACCTTTAGTCATTCTGAGTAGCAGTTCATGGTCTGACCCTAGTACCTGAGCATTGTACTTCCCTAATGATATAATCTAACCTTTAGTCATTCTGAGTAGCAGTTCATGGTCTGTCCCTAGTACCTGAGCATTGTACTTCCCTAATGATATAATCTAACCTTTAGTCATTCTGAGTAGCAGTTCATGGTCTGACCCTAGTACCTGAGCATTGTACTTCTCTAATGATATAATCTAACCTTTAGTCATTCTGAGTAGCAGTTCATGGTCTGTCCCTAGTACCTGAGCATGGTACTTCCCTAATGATATAATCTTACTTTAGTCATTCTGAGTAGCAGTTCATGGTCTGACCCTAGTACCTGAGCATTGTACTTCCCTAATGATATAATCTAACCTTTAGTCATTCTGAATAATAGTTCATGGTCTGTCCCTAGTCCCTGAGCATTGTACTTCCCTAATGATATAATCTTACCTTTAGTCATTCTGAGTAATAGTTCATGGTCTGTCCCTAGTCCCTGGGCATTGTATTTTCCTAATAATATCACCTGTAAATATATGGTATTGAATAAAGTAGGACAAAGTATAAGCAATAAATGAATTGCAATACAGTACCGGTACCTAAAAACAGAGGAAGTACAACAATGATTCTAATACATATGATTTTGAATTGTTTGTCATCCACCTTCCTACAAAAGCAGTTTACAATAGAATTTTGCTCTCTGTTGATCTAAATTTGTTTCAGAAGTGTAACTTGTCAATGCTTTAAATAAAGATTCATGAAATTTTCCCATATTGAATCTTAGGGCTGTTTAAAAACTTAATGTAAGGGGAGGTCAGGAGGAACCCTCTTACTATCCAACTCTCCCTTTTATTTTGTTGTTGCCCCACAGCCTCTTCAAGATTTTTTTATCTGAAACCCTCCACTCTGGTCATGATAAATAAATATGTTTTTCCAGACCCTTCCTCATATTATATTCTGAAACAACACTTTTAAAATTAGAAAAAGCTTTGTTTAAAATTCCAACTCTTATGGCAGGAAGATGGACATAATAAATAGATTTACCTTGTAATTGAAAAATTTAGTGACATGAGCAAAGAGCTCAAAGCAGAAATCAAGTTGTATGTCTTCCTGTCTATTATCAGCTACCATGCACATAGCTGAGTATATACCCATCTGTCTGGCCTGGGACCATAATCTCATCTACAAATAAAAGTATCATTAGTACTGAGTATTGGGAAGTTCTGCTTATAGTGGGGAACATTATATTAATAAACACACCTTTGCTTTGTTTTATTTCAATTCTTATAAGGTGTTAAGAGCAAATGCATGAGAGCAAATAAGTATCAAAAGGGCATTCAAATATTGAAGGCTGGAAAATGCAAAGACAAAGTCACCATACACAAAAGACACGAGTAACAAAACACACAAGAGCTAACACTAAAGCATGTCTTGGCCACAGGCACCATCAGAATACCTTTTTTTCCTCAAAATTATCAAAGTCTCTTAAATAAAAATCATTGTCAAGGTCCAAAGATGACGATGCAGCTGTTCTAAGCTAATATTGGGCATATGCATGACAAGTTTCTTCAACCTAGGACTTATAGTTAGTTCATGACATTAAACTTTTACATTGCTATCATATGAATTGAAAATTGTCAAAGTCATTCCACTGGAAAATAAAGTTCAAGGTCAAAAGATGGGAATGCAAGTGGGCTTAGATACTACTGGTGCATATGCATACAAAGTTTCATCAACCTAGGACTTATAGTTCTTGAGATATGTAGGTGCTCATAAAACTTTAACATTGAAAGTTAACGCTAGTGTTGTCGTCGCCGCCAGCAATGTAACATCTTTGTCTGGCTCCTTTTGTCAGGTGAGACAAAACCCAAACTGCAAAAAGCAATATTAACTGGAAGTTTAAATGAGTTTGAACCAATGTGCTCTGGTGTGATTCACATTTTATCCACATCCCTTCTTTTACAGAGTTTGCATGCTGCCGTTTACATGTCCTAGAAAATATTATTGTGCTTGAGGTGTATCCTCCTATTTTTTGACAGGCATGGCATATGTATTTATTACTTTCAGGATTATAGTCTTTTTGGTAATAATTGACCTCTGGTATTGTTTCACTGCATGGTAGAAAGACAATTATTCATAGTCTAATTAATTTGTATTTCATACTGACCCTGTTTGATCTTTAGTTGACCTAAACTAACTAATGAATAAATCAAATACTATATCATCTGCCGAACTACATCAAACTCAGACTTCAGATTATCATCAAATTAAAATTTGATGAAGTGTTATGAAAAGATGCATAAGTCTAACCTGAAACCAGTGTGGAGCTGGTTCCCATCCTACAGAACAAACATCTCCTGCAGCATAAACATCAGGTACTGAAGTCTGCATGTGGTCATTAACTGTCAGACCCCTATCTGGTGACACAACAAACTGAAACAAAATTTTATTGGATAAATCATATTAACCCTATCCCCAGAAATTGCAAAGGAGATTTTTGAAATAATGATAATAGATGACAAATGAAGATTTCACAAAGGAATAAGGGGATAAGGCCTGTTTCTGGTCAAAAATTTAACCTAAGTCTCAACCTTTGAATACTGTTGTTAGATGCTCATAAAATATTTATTAAATATCCAATGATGAAAAACCAATTATATCTTTTAATTTTTAAGATTGGTTGTGTAAAAAATATAAAATGAAACTGACCTTCACTTATAAAATCACCAATTTTACATCAATTTTCACCATTTTTAAGGTACATATTGGACTAGAAAAGTATCTCCCCACATAAGAAACAACTAAACATTTTACAGATTGTTGATATGGCTTATGTTAACCTTATCTAAAATTATGATCTTGTTTCTATTGAGCATTTGATGTTTTCTGGTCCAAAATGTACCTTTAAACAACCAAAAATTCTCTCTTTTTTCACTTTTTCTAAAATTACTGGAACTATGACATCATTATTACACTTCAAAATTTTAAATTTTAAAATGTTTTGAACTGTTTTCTGTTTAGGTTGATTTTACACTATATTGTAGCCAGATACAAAGACTTTTGCATAACCACCATTTTTTTAGGCTAAAAAGGGGCCTTACAGTTCCTACTCCTTTTAATGACAGCCTCTGATGATCCTTTATGTTAGGTGAGATAAAACATTGTTACTTTAAAGAGACAAAAAAACTCTTCAAAGACATTTTTTAAGGTGGGACGATACCAAATGGCATATATCCAGATTTTAATGAAAATTGGCAGATGCATAGTTCTTTGTGAGATACATCCATATATGAAATAAAAAATGGGGGTAACGGACCTCGTTTTTTAAATAAATGCATTTGAAAACTGCAATTTTGGCGGGAAATTAACAAAGACATATAGGAAAAAAAGAGTTTCAACACTATTTATTTTTACTTTTAATGCATAAAAATGGGCTAAAGATATCCAAATTTTGACTAAAAACTAATATAATATCCCTTGGAAAATTTGCGATGCATTGATGTAAAATAAAGGATATGTCACGGAGTTCGTTTTTAAGGTATGGACTCGTGAACATTGCTTATACGTGAAAAATGCAACAGAATCTAACTAAAATTGACGTTGAGTTTCACGACGTTCAGACGGATTTTTCAGTTTACAGGTAAATTTTATCGGTAACGTCGTTTTTAACGTAACGTCCCACCTTAAGGTGGTAAAGATATATTTGAATTGACAATGTCACAAAACAAAACATAATTCAGATAGATTCAAAATAAATTCAGGATTTGAGTCTTTCAATCTACATTAAACTGATAGTTTGCAACATTCAGTGTGTTATAGCAACATGACTGCTTACCTTTTCAAAGCATCTGAATTTACCCTTGTTTTTTCTGTACTTGAATTTGCATTGCTGGTAGTTGTATTGTGTGAATGTGTTGTGCATTACCTTGTTTTTCATGTGTACTAAATTGTCTTAGGTTATTGTGTGTATTTGTTATGTTGTACATTACCTTGTTTTTCATGTGTACTAAATTGTCTTAGGTCTTTGGGGGCTTGCAATATTAAAATGCCTCTTATTAATACTTTGCTGCATTCACAGAAAGCCATTCAATATTTTGACCTGATTCCCTTTATCAAATATATTCACCTGGTTCCCTTCTAAGAAAGGATCAATGTTGGGTTGTACTCCTGTAGCACTTACTACAAAATCACAGCCGTAAACTTTGTTGTTAGTCAGACCTATATACACTGGCCAACATTTATCTGAAATTCGGTAAAATATTGTGTTTTATTCAATATTCTTGCAATTATCAGAGTAGAAGCAAACATGCATTGTTCTATTTTCATCTAATAGTTTTAACTTTGTATTACTAATTAAAAACTTTTTAAATATTGAAGATACCGTTAAACATTTCACAAAACTTTGCTTTAAGTGAAAACAAAGAACTACAATTAAGATTCATTATCCAGATAATTTATTTCATTTTTATATACATGTAAATACTTCCTCCTTGCCAAATAACAAAATAAATACTGGTACATCAAATATAAATCATTTGATGTTCATGCTTTTTTGGTAGAAATTACATTGTACATTTGACATATACCTTTTAAAGCTACTTTTGAATGGACATTGTTAAAGTTAGTAGAAGGACTCTATGACAGCAATTTAAATAGAGTTATGTTTCTTTGAATACAAACCACATTGATTAAAGTTTTCTGGGGCTTGTGTTTCTGTGATTCCATTAGAGGCCAGCTCTTCATGGCTCCAGAGATTGTTTACCTCCACACAATATTCTACATGGACTTGGTGAGAGGTCTACAATATAAAACATGGACTTGGTGAGGGGTCTACAATATAAAACATAGACTTGGTGAGATGTCTACAATGTAAAACATAGACTTGGTGAGAGGTCTACAATATAAAACATGGACTTGGTGAGAGGTCTTCAATATAAAACATGGACTTGGTGAGAGGTCTTCAATATAAAACATGGACTTGGTGAGAGGTCTTCAATATAAAACATGGACTTTGTGAGATGTCTACAAAATAAAACATAGACTTGGTGAGAGTATAAAACATGGACTTGGTGAGACTAGGTCTACAATATAAATATGGACTTTGTGAAAGGTCTACAATATAAAACATAGACTTGGTGAGAGGTCTACAATATAAAACATGGACTTGGTGAGAGGTCTACAATATAAAACATAGTATTGGTGAGAGGTCTACAGTATAAAACATGGACTTGGTGAGAGGTCTACAATATAAAACATAGTATTGGTGAGAGGTCTACAATATAAAACATGGACTTGGTGAGAGGTCTACAATATAAAACATAGTATTGGTGAGGGGTCTACAGTATAAAACATGGACTTGGTGAGAGGTCTACAGTATAAAACATGGACTTGGTGAGAGGTCTACAATATAAAACATGGACTTGGTGAGAGGTCTACAATATAAAACATGGACTTGGTGAGAGGTCTACAATATAAAACATGGACTTGGTGAGGTCTACAATATAAAACATGGACTTGGTGAGAAAATAAAACATGGACTTGGTGAGGTCTACAATATAAAACATGGACTTGGTGAGAGTATAAACATGGACTTGGTGAGACTAGGTCTACAATATAAAACATGGACTTGGTGAAAGTATAAACATGGACTTTGTGAGAGGTCTACAATATAAAACATGGACTTGGTGAGAGTATAAACATGGACTTTGTGAATGGTCTACAATATAAAACATGGACTTTGTGAGAGGTCTACAATATAAAACATGGACTTGGTGAGAGGTCTACAATATAAAACATGAACTTGGTGGGAGGTCTACAATATTCAACATGGACTTGGTGAGAGGTCTAAGATATAAAACATGGACTTGGTGAGAGGTCTACAATATAAACCATGGACTTGGTGAGAGGTCTACAATATAAAACATGGACTTTGTGAGAGGTCTACAATATAAAACATGGACTTGGTGAGAGGTCTACAATATAAAACATGAACTTGGTGGGAGGTCTACAATATTCAACATGGACTTGGTGAGAGGTCTAAGATATAAAACATGGACTTGGTGAGAGGTCTACAATATAAACCATGGACTTGGTGAGAGGTCTACAATATAAAACATGGACTTGGTGAGAGGTCTACGATATAAAACATGGACTTGGTGAGAGGTCTACAATATAAAACATGGACTTGGTGAGAGGTCTACAATATAAAACATGGACTTGGTGAGAAAATAAAACATGGACTTGGTGAGAGGTCTACAATATAAAACATGGACTTGGTGAGAGTATATACATGGACTTGGTGAGAGGTCTACAATATAAAACATGGACTTGGTGAAAGTATAAACATGGACTTTGTGAGAGGTCTACAATATAAAACATGGACCTTGTGAGAGGTCTACAATATAGAACATGGACTTGGTGAGAGGTCTACAATATAAAACATGGACTTGGTGAGAGGTCTACATTATAAAACATGGACTTGGTGAGAGGTCTACGATATAAAACATGGTGAGAGGTCTACGATATAAAACATGGACTTGGTGAGAGGTCTACAATATAAACCATGGACTTGGTGAGAGGTCTACAATATAAAACATGGACTTGGTGAGAGTATAAACATGGACTTGGTGAGAGTATAAACATGGACTTGGTGAGAGGTCTACAATATAAAACATGGACTTGGTGAGAGAGGTCTACAATATAAAACACGGACTTGGTGAGAAGTCTACAATATAACAAGAGTTGACACTAAAGTATGTCTCGCCTGTTTGCACCATCACAGAACTCATTGAAGGTCTAGCTGGGCCTTCAGAAAAGTTAAGGTCAAGGTCATGTGACAGGTGACAGAATTCTGTTTAACCATCACAAAATTGTCTGAAGTGTAATCTAATGGGGTCAAGGTCACATTACATGGTGAAGTCAGTTGTGTATACCAAAATCCCCAAATATCAGATGTAGCTTTTCACTTTACTCATCCAAAAATCATCTAAGTTCAAAAAGTCACTGAACCATGAAAATGGGGTCAGGGTCAAATGACATAGCAACAGTTGTATAGACCATAGCCCTAAATGTCTGTTTACCAGATATCAGATGCCTTAGTAAGCAATTATACTTTTCACTTAATTTATTTTCCACAAAAGTCTTACAAAGAAGTTTTTTTGCCACAAAAATAATCTAAGTTCACAGAGTCTCTGAACCCTGAAAATGGGGTCAGGCTCAAATGGCTTGGGACCAGCTGCATAGACAATAACCTGAAGTGTTTGTATACCAGCTATGAGATGCCTAGCTATTCTACTTTTCACTTAATTCATTTTCCAAAAAAGTCTTACAAAGGGTTTTTTTTTGGCCCTAAAAAACAGAGTCGCTGAATCATATAATTGGGGTCAGGGTCAAATGGCATGGTGCCAGTTGCATAGACCATAACCTCGACAGTCTGTAAACTTAATATAAGATGCCTAGCTATTATACTTTTCATGGAATTTATTTTCCACAAAAGTCTTACAAAAAAGTTTACGCAGTCGCCGCCACTGCCGCCGCCGCTGCCGGAAAGTAATAGCTATGTCTCGCCTTCAGAGACTAAAGTTGTAGGTGAGACAAAAATGGTGAGAGGTCTACAATATAAAACATGGACTTGGTGTGAGGTCTACAATATAAAACATGGACTTGGTGTGAGGTCTACAATATAAAACATGGACTTGGTGTAAGGTCTACAATATAAAACATGGACTTGGTGTGAGGTCTACAATATAAAACATGAACTTGGTGTGAGGTCTACAATATAAAACATGGACTTGGTGTGAGGTCAACAATACAAATATTAGCTTGCCGTTAATAAATAATTCATATATATATGGACTTGGAAGATCTGTAATGAAAAACTTTCTAAAAATCTGTCATTGTAAAAAAATGACTGGATTTCGTTAAACAGGAAGAAAGTGAGTGACCAACCTCAAATCCCATGTTATGGGATTGATGATGTATACCAAATATCAAGTGGCTGTGATAAGTTGCCACTGAGAAAACTGTTATGAAAATTTATTCCCTGCCTGCACCCCCCCACCCAACATTCACCAATTTATAACCCAATTTTTCACTCTGTGAAATCGGCCGGCCGGCCAAAAATTATAGTTCTACATGGACTTGACAAGAGGTCTATGATAAAAAAAATAACAAAATTAAAACTACCACATGCAAGAAGTCACTTTTAGCTGATACACAGAGGAAATTTTGAGCACTTTGGATTCATTTATTTTTGTGGGTACCAATTTTTTGCAGATTGATAAAAATGTGTCAGTGTGTTTTGAGTATGAATGACCAACAAAAGCCATGAAAATTGGTACCCTTGATAAAAGTTGAAACATATCATGTATAGGAATAGACATTTAAAGTACATACAGAGCAGTAAACTTATGCTTAAGCTATTTCATGTATATTCATAGCCGTGGATTTACCAAACCCTTTGGTTGAGCCAGACATTGAATGACCATCTAAAATGCAACCACTTATTATCTGCCAGTAAAAGTATGAGACTACCATTAGACAAGATAATTATAAAGCTAAAGATACTGATAATCCACTAGGGACATATTTCAGGAGTTGCAACCCACCATTTTCTCAGATACTATTGTAATTTTCACCATGACAGTACACTATAAGCAAACCCCTCTCTTTCAAAAATCTCTGGATCCCACTGGCTTTTATGTATGAATTCTGAAGATGATGATCACACAATTGGCCTCCTTGCAGGCTGCTGGTGGTTTTTCTAAATTCATGCTATTAAAGTATGTTAGCTGTGTTGCATACATTTATTCCACATCCCATTAATTTCTATTCAATTTTAAAATCATTTTGATTAAGATATTGTCATTACCGGTAGATATGATACATGCAGTGAATTCTTAGATCACTTATAAGAAAAACATTCATCTTTACTATCAATGTCACAGTCACAAAACATAATGTCTTAGACTTCTTTTGCTACCCTTTTCTGAGGAATAATCATTATGGCTGAAATTAGATGTCAGGGTGACCTGGAGGCATTTTTAGGTCTTTTTGTCAAATGTCATTTTCTATTCAAAATTTTATACTTTTAATCTTCTCTCAATGTATGTTTATTACAATAGATTATGCTTAAAACAATAAAACATCTTGCTACATGTCTTTCACCTTACGTTATGTGTTCTAAATAGCAATTTTAATGTTTTTTACTTTTTTTATCCAAGAATAAAAGACAGAAACCAACCTTGACAAACCTTTTATGTTATAAATGAATTAACCAAGATTTTGCCCTGATCTTTGAGTGCATATTAACATACATGACATATTATGCCATCCCCAAGTGACATCATTCCCAGGTTTATTCAGTACAGGCTTCTTAGACATCAAGATATCAAGTTGACATTTATAGCTGGTATTTCTAGCATTAAATCCCAGACTTAAGGATTAACAAGCCTAAAAAGATCTACATAATTACAATCAGGTGCTGACCTTTTAATCTCAATTCCCACAGTGATGATAGTGAAACAAAGAAAGATTTTCACATTTGATTAGTTTTTAAAATTATTTAAAAAAATGATATTCAAGGATGAATTTGAATAGGATTGGTTGAGAAAGCTAAGAGTTGTTATTTGATTCCACAGATTAACTTTCAGACTAATTCAATTATATAAATATATTCAGTTTATTTAAGTAGAAAATCATTATTGTGAAATAATATGAAACAATCAAATCTGATAATTAGTGAAACAATATACAAATAAAGAATTTTATAAGCTCATAAAAAATACCCCAGTTTCATATAAAAGTTTACATTAGAAATAAACCGAATTATCTCCCCTGAATGATACCCATGAGCAATGAAATTTCTTCAAGCACATCTCCATATCATATACTTCCTTCATGTAAAGTTTCATAAAATCCATTAAGTGGTTTAGTAGGAGTTTCGCTTACAGGGTTTGTAAACAGACTGACAGGGTAATTAAAATGTCTACTCAAAATTGTTTGAATAATTAATATTAAATAAGTTGATAGCCTTTAAAAATAATAACTCTTTTTGACTATCTGTTTACATTAATAAGTTTTTATTTTCAATGTTTCTGCAAATATGAACCAGAAATAAATAAAAAGCTTCGCTGAGCGCAGCATGATACGACAGCAACATGATGAACCCTGTACGTTTTCGGCCCAATATGGATAGTCAATTGCTCTGGACGCATGCAGCCCATGGTGGACTGACAAAGGTTTTTGACACATGCAGCTTTTGGTGGACTTTCCACTTTCAATTTAAAAAAAAATATTTTTTTTCCAAAGGAGATCAAAATTAGACCACAAATTTTCCATTTTGGCCCTAATTACATAACAGGGGGAAAAGGGGGGGGGTTGCAAAAAGTAATTCTCAATTTTGTATCCAATATTTGAGAAGAACAAACATGCAAAATTTTTTTTCAAAATCGGATCATAAGTAAAAAAGTTTTGATTTTGGTCCCTTTTGGCCCCTCATTACATAATAAGGAGAAAAAGGGGAGGTCGCAAAAATTGATTCTCAATTTTGTATTGCTATTTGACAAGAACAAACATGCAAAAAAAATTTTCTAAATCGGACCACTAATATAAGTTTCGATTTTGGCCCCTTTTGGCCCCTAATTTCATAACAGGGAAAAAGGCGGCAAGTTATCGTGGCAACAAACATATAAGTAGCATTTTTGGCCCCTAATTTGGAAACCAAAACAAATCTGACCCCCAAAATCAATCCCATCCATCCTTTAATAGTAAGAAATATCATTGTGAAATTTCATTGCATTCGGATTACTAGAACTAAAGTTATCGTGTATACACTATAGTTAACAGACAACATTGATGACAACGAAGACAACCACGATGCCATTAAACGTCCGCAAATTTTTTGCAGTCGTATAAAAAGTTGCATTTTTGCTCCCTTTCGTGCCTTTTTTTCTAAATGAAAAAGGAGGACACCCAATTCAAACCCATTTATGGTTTAGTGAAAAGGAACAATATAATTGTTTAATTGTGGGAACAAAAAATATTTTGCTTTTAATGCCCCTTTTGGGTGCCTAGTTTATTAACTATAAAAGGGCCGGGGGGACCCCTAAATCTGGTCAACCAGAACTAAAGTTTATGGGGGAACAAACAAAAAGTGACATTTTAGCCCCTTTTGGGTCCCTAATCTATACATAAAAAAAAATAAAGGGGGAAACACCAAAAACATACCATCCATCGTTTTATGGTAAGGACTATAGTATTTGAAGGGTTCCAAAATCAGACTGAAATTCTGAAACATGAAGAGTGACCATCCTTAATTTATTTTGATTTCGAATAAAAAAGGATTATTTATTTGCTTACATATCAATTGTGTTGTGTTTTGGTTTTTTACTGGACCCTAAGGTCACAATGAAAGGGGAAGGTTTGGTGCACCATAATACCTGGTTTAACCCACCATTTCTTTCGAAATGACTGTACCAATTCAGGACCATTACGATCTTCAATTTTTCTGGTAGTCCTTGTTTTGTCTTTTCTCTAGGACATTGAGATTCAAACTCAAGTTTGGTGATTTTTTAATCAACTTTATCAAATGAATTTTGGTCATTAACCCTTTCATACCCAGTGTATCCTTTTGGCACCATGACGTCAATGCCGAATGTATCCTTTTGGCACCATGACGTCAATGCCGAGTGTATCCTTAAGGATACATAAAATTCTATTTTTAGACCACCCAACTTCCGATGGAAAAATATTGAAATGTATGCAAGTCACCACTACCATTTATGCAGTAATAACATTTTACAGTGATTCTTGATGTACAATTGTATTTCAGGGAAACTTGAACCGTCATATTCAAAGATATGAATGTTATATTGTCGGAATTTTTTTAAATCTAAAAATAAAATGGCGGACATTCTTTTCTCTCACGTTTGAAACATCTTTTTCGTCTATTTCGCAATTTAGGGAGAAAATATTAATTTCCTCACATCTACAAATCTTATGGGGTGGATTGAGATGGGTGAAAATATTTTTTACAGGTTTTTGTTCTCTGATAAAAGTTTTCATTCCAGTGAACAGGTGCTTGCTGACGGCGATATGTTGCCCAAAATTAAATTGCCTGTTATTGGGTCATAAAATCCATTTCGACATTAGTAAAAGGTTTAAAGATAACAGCTGGTGTTTTATTTTAATAGTATCATAATTTTGCTGTCAAAGATTCAAGAAAAAGTCGTCTTTTATTGCTTTCAAGTAAACGTTCTATAAATAGATTAATTGGTAATTTACCGGAAACGTCGTTATGGAAATTGCATAAATAGTCGTAGTAAAAAGCTCACGGGAGTTACCATTTTGATCTTATGAAAAAACAAATCAACTTCAGAAAATTTGTTCTTTATTATTTATTTATCACTGTCATTTCTATATTTGAAAAATAAAAGATAAATAAAATGTTTAATTGTCTGTTTCTTTCTTCAATGTAAAATTGAAGACTGGATTACAAGGATGTGAAAATAAAAGTATTATTAGCCCTTCTCTTTTCGGCTATATCCTGATTTTTCCCCGTATTCTAGATAAAAGGGGAAGAATGTCACCAAACCCATAGATTACTTGCTTTTTGACAAATGAATAAAAGAAAGATTTTAAAAAAACAATACTTCCATTAAAATACAATGTGTATTACTTAGCTTAATGAAACATACATTCCCCTTTTCCGTCGTATATAATTCGTATAGAGATAAAAATGAATGACCAAATGTATTACTGTTTCAAATTTTATATAAATATACGACGGAAAAAGGAGAATATATATATAAGACAGTGTCTTATATACTGTTCCTGATTCTACCCCGTGTTTCTTTAAAACACTGTCTTATATACTGTCCCTGATTCTACCCCGTGTTTCTTTAAAACACTGTGTTCCTGATTCTACACCGTGATGCTTTAAAACACTAGCTTATATACTGTTCCTGATTCTACCCCGTGTTGCTTTAAAACACTGTCTTATATACTGTTTCTGATTCTACCCTGTGTTTCTTTAAAACACTGTCTTATATACTGTTCCTGATTCTACCCCGTGTTGTGGTCCTGATTCTACCCCGTACACTGGTCCTGATTCTACCCCGTACACTGGTCCTGATTCTACCCCGTTCACTGGTCCTGATTCTACCCCGTATTTATTTGTATTAGTTTTTCTTTGCATATACCCCCCAAAAAAATTCCATGCCCCTTTTTTTTCCTGAATAATATCCCCAAAGAAAATCCTTTCAGAATGTTGGATAGAAACGTCTGCAAATACACTAACCAACATTTCTTAAAACACTGTCTTATATACTGTTCCTGATTCTACCCCGTGTTTCTTTAAAACACTGTCTTATATACTGTTTCTGATTCTACCCCGTGTTTCTTTAAAACACTGTCTTATATATACTATTCCTGATTCTACCCCGTGTTTCTTTAAAACACTGTCTTATATATACTGTTCCTGATTCTACCCCGTGTTTCTTTAAAACACTGTCTTATATACTGTTCCTGATTCTACCCCGTGTTTCTTTAAAACACTGTCCTATATACTGTTCCTGATTCTACCCCGTGTTTCTTTAAAACACTGTCTTATATATACTGTTCCTGATTCTACCCCGTGTTTCTTTAAAACACTGTCTTATATATACTGTTCCTGATTCTACCCCGTGTTTCTTTAAAACACTGTCTTATATATACTATTCCTGATTTTACCCTGTGTTTCTTTAAAACACTGTCTTATATACTGTTCCTGATTCTACCCCGTGTTTCTTTAAAACACTGTCTTATATACTGTTCCTGATTCTACCCCGTGTTTCTTTAAAACACTGCCTTATATATACTGTTCCTGATTCTACCCCGTGTTTCTTTAAAACACTGTCTTATATACTGTTCCTGATTCTACCCCGTGTTTCTTTAAAACACTGTCCTATATACTGTTCCTGATTCTACCCCGTGTTTCTTTAAAACACTGTCTTATATATACTGTTCCTGTTTCTACCCCGCGTTTCTTTAAAACACTGTCTTATATACTGTTCCTGATTCTTCCCCGTATTCTAAATTAAAGGGGAAGAATGTCACCAAACCCATAGATTACTTGTTTTTTGAGAAATGAATAAAAGAAAGATTTTAAAAAACAATATTTCCATTAAAATACAATGTGTATTACTTTGCTTAAGGAATCATAAATTCCCCTTTTCCGTCTTATATAATTCGTATAGAGATAAAAATGAATGACTAAATGTATTACTGTGTCAAATTTTATATAAATATACGACGGAAAAAGGAGAATATATAAATAAAACAGTGTCTTATATACTGTTCCTGATTCTACCCCGTGTTTCTTTAAAACACTGTCTTAAATACTGTTCCTGATTCTACCCCGTGTTTCTTTAAAACACTGTCTTATATACTGTTCCTGATTCTACACCGTGATGCTTTAAAACACTGTCTTATATACTGTTCCTGATTCTACCCCGTGTTTCTTTAAAACACTGTCCTATATACTGTTCCTGATTCTACCCCGTGTTTCTTTAAAACACTGTCTTATATACTGTTCCTGATTCTACCCCGTGTTTCTTTAAAACACTGTCTTATATACTGTTCCTGATTCTACCCTGTGTTTCTTTAAAACACTGTCTTATATACTGTTCCTGAATCTACCCCGTGTTTCTTTAAAACACTAGCTTATATACTGTTCCTGATTCTACCCCGTGTTGCTTTAAAACACTGTCTTATATACTGTTCCTGATTCTACCCTGTGTTTCTCTAAAACACTGTCTTATATACTGTTCCTGATTCTACCCCGTGTTGTGGTCCTGATTCTACCCCGTACACTGGTCCTGATTCTACCCCGTACACTGGTCCTGATTCTACCCCGTTCACTGGTCCTGATTCTACCCCGTATTTATTTGTATTAGTTTTTCTTTGCATATACCCCCCAAAAAATTCCATGCCCCTTTTTTTTCCTGAATAATATCCCCAAAGAAAACCCTTTCAGAATGTTGGATAGAAACGTCTGCAAATACACTAACCAACATTTCTTAAAACACTGTCTTATATACTGTTCCTGATTCTACCCCGTGTTTCTTTAAAACACTGTCTTATATATACTGTTCCTGATTCTACCCCGTGTTTCTTTAAAACACTGCCTTATATATACTGTTCCTGATTCTACCCCGTGTTTCTTTAAAACACTGTCTTATATACTGTTCCTGATTCTACCCTGTGTTTCTTTAAAACACTGTCTGATATACTGTTCCTGATTCTACCCCGTGTTTCTTTAAAACACTGTCTTATATACTGTTCCTGATTCTACCCCGTGTTTCTTTAAAACACTGCCTTATATATACTGTTCCTGATTCTACCCCGTGTTTCTTTAAAACACTGTCTTATATACTGTTCCTGATTCTACCCCGTGTTTCTTTAAAACACTGTCCTATATACTGTTCCTGATTCTACCCCGTGTTTCTTTAAAACACTGTCTTATATATACTGTTCCTGTTTCTACCCCGCGTTTCTTTAAAACACTGTCTTATATACTGTTCCTGATTCTTCCCCGTATTCTAAATTAAAGGGGAAGAATGTCACCAAACCCATAGATTACTTGTTTTTTGAGAAATGAATAAAAGAAAGATTTTAAAAAACAATATTTCCATTAAAATACAATGTGTATTACTTTGCTTAAGGAATCATAAATTCCCCTTTTCCGTCTTATATAATTCGTATAGAGATAAAAATGAATGACTAAATGTATTACTGTGTCAAATTTTATATAAATATACGACGGAAAAAGGAGAATATATATATAAAACAGTGTCTTATATACTGTTCCTGATTCTACCCCGTGTTTCTTTAAAACACTGTCTTAAATACTGTTCCTGATTCTACCCCGTGTTTCTTTAAAACACTGTCTTATATACTGTTCCTGATTCTACACCGTGATGCTTTAAAACACTGTCTTATATACTGTTCCTGATTCTACCCCGTGTTTCTTTAAAACACTGTCCTATATACTGTTCCTGATTCTACCCCGTGTTTCTTTAAAACACTGTCTTATATACTGTTCCTGATTCTACCCCGTGTTTCTTTAAAACACTGTCTTATATACTGTTCCTGATTCTACCCTGTGTTTCTTTAAAACACTGTCTTATATACTGTTCCTGAATCTACCCCGTGTTTCTTTAAAACACTAGCTTATATACTGTTCCTGATTCTACCCCGTGTTGCTTTAAAACACTGTCTTATATACTGTTCCTGATTCTACCCTGTGTTTCTCTAAAACACTGTCTTATTTACTGTTCCTGATTCTACCCCGTGTTGTGGTCCTGATTCTACCCCGTACACTGGTCCTGATTCTACCCCGTACACTGGTCCTGATTCTACCCCGTTCACTGGTCCTGATTCTACCCCGTATTTATTTGTATTAGTTTTTCTTTGCATATACCCCCCAAAAAATTCCATGCCCCTTTTTTTTCCTGAATAATATCCCCAAAGAAAACCCTTTCAGAATGTTGGATAGAAACGTCTGCAAATACACTAACCAACATTTCTTAAAACACTGTCTTATATACTGTTTCTGATTCTACCCCGTGTTTCTTTAAAACACTGTCTTATATATACTATTCCTGATTCTACCCCGTGTTTCTTTAAAACACTGTCTTATATATACTGTTCCTGATTCTACCCCGTGTTTCTTTAAAACACTGTCTTATATACTGTTCCTGATTCTACCCCGTGTTTCTTTAAAACACTGTCCTATATACTGTTCCTGATTCTACCCCGTGTTTCTTTAAAACACTGTCTTATATATACTGTTCCTGTTTCTACCCCGCGTTTCTTTAAAACACTGTCTGATATACTGTTCCTGATTCTTCCCCGTATTCTAAATTAAAGGGGAAGAATGTCACCAAACCCATAGATTACTTGTTTTTTGAGAAATGAATAAAAGAAAGATTTTAAAAAACAATATTTCCATTAAAATACAATGTGTATTACTTTGCTTAATGAATCATAAATTCCCCTTTTCCGTCTTATATAATTCGTATAGAGATAAAAATGAATGACCAAATGTATTACTGTGTCAAATTTTATATAAATATACGACGGAAAAAGGAGAATATATATATAAAACAGTGTCTTATATACTGTTCCTGATTCTACCCCGTGTTTCTTTAAAACACTGTCTTATATACTGTTCCTGATTCTACCCCGTGTTTCTTTAAAACACTGTCTTATATACTGTTCCTGATTCTACCCCGTGTTGCTTTAAAACACTGTCTTATATACTGTTCCTGATTCTACCCCGTGTTACTTTAAAACACTGTCCTATATACTGTTCCTGATTCTACCCCGTGTTTCTTTAAAACACTGTCTTATATACTGTTCCTGATTCTACCCCGTGTTTCTTTAAAACACTGTCTTATATACTGTTCCTGATTCTACCCTGTGTTTTTTTAAAACACTGTCTTATATACTGTTCCTGAATCTACCCCGTGTTTCTTTAAAACACTGTCTTATATACTGTTCCTGATTCTACCCCGTGTTGTGGTCCTGATTCTACCCCGTACACTGGTCCTGATTCTACCCCGTGTTGTGGTCCTGATTCTACCCCGTTCACTGGTCCTGATTCTACCCCGTATTTATTTGTATTATTATTTCTTTGCGTATAGCCCCCCAAAAAATTCCATGCCCCTTTTTTCCTGAATAATATCCCCAAAGAAAACCCTTTCAGAATGTTGGATAGGAACGTCTGCAAATACACTAACCAACATTTTTTAAAACACTGTCTTATATACTGTTCCTGATTCTACCCCGTGTTTCTTTAAAACCCTGTCTTATATATACTGTTCCTGATTCTACCCCGTGTTTCTTTAAAACACTGTCTTATATACTGTTCCTGATTCTACCCCGTGTTTCTTTAAAACACTGTCTTATATACTGTTCCTGATTCTACCCCGTGTTTCTTTAAAACACTGTCTTATATACTGTTCCTGATTCTACGCCGTGTTTCTTTAAAACACTGTCTTATATACTGTTCCTGATTCTACGCCGTGTTTCTTTAAAACACTGTCTTATATACTGTTCCTGATTCTACCCCGTGTTTCTTTAAAACACTGTCTTATATACTGTTCCTGATTCTACCCCGTGTTTCTTTAAAACACTATCTTATATACTGTTCCTGATTCTACCCTGTGTTGCTTTAAAACACTGTCTTATATACTGTTCCTGATTCTACCCCGTGTTGCTTTAAAACACTGTCTTATATACTGTTCCTGATTCTACCCCGTGTTTCTTTAAAACACTGTCTTATATACTGTTCCTGATTCTACCCCGTGTTGTGGTCCTGATTCTACCCCGTACACTGGTCCTGATTCTACCCCGTACACTGGTCCTGATTCTACCCCGTATTTATTTGTATTAGTATTTCTTTGCATATACCCCCCAAAAAAAATCCATGCCCCTTTTTTTCCTGAATAATATCCCCAAAGAAAACCCTTTCAGAATGTTGGATAGAAACGTCTGCAAATACACTAACCAACATTTCTTAAAACACTGTCTTATATACTGTTCCTGATTCTACCCCGTGTTTCTTTAAAACACTGTCTTATATACTGTTTCTGATTCTACCCCGTGTTTCTTTAAAACACTGTCATATATATTCTGTTCCTGATTCTACCCTGTGTTTCTTTAAAACACTGTCTTATATATACTGTTCCTGATTCTACCCCGTGTTTCTCTAAACACTGTCTTATATATACTATTCCTGATTCTACCCTGTGTTTCTTTAAAACACTGTCTTATATACTGTTCCTGATTCTACCCCGTGTTTCTTTAAAACACTGTCTTATATATACTATTCCTGATTCTACCCCGTGTTTCTTTAAAACACTGTCTTATATACTGCTCCTGATTCTACCCCGTGTTTCTTTAAAACACTGTCTTATATACTGTTCCTGATTCTACCCCGTGTTTCTTTAAAACACTAGCTTATATACTGTTCCTGATTCTACCCCGTGTTGTTTTAAAACACTGTCTTATCTACTGTTCCTGATTCTACCCCGTGTTTTTTTAAAACACTGTCCTATATACTGTTCCTGATTCTACCCCGTGTTTCTTTAAAACACTGTCTTATATATACTGTTCCTGTTTCTACCCCGTGTTTCTTTAAAACACTGTCTTATATACTGTTCCTGATTCTACCCCGTGTTTCTTTAAAAAACACTGTTTACTACTAAAATGCATTTTGAAATCTTTCTTTTATTCAATTAGAAAAAATATCATAAAAATTGAGTAAAAAAATGTTTCATGAGGTTCTTCCCCGTACGGGGTAGAATTAGGAACAGTATATATAAGACAGTGTTTTAAAGAAACACGGGGTAGAATCAGGAACAGTATATATAAGACAGTGTTTTAAAGAAACACGGGGTAGAATCAGGAACAGTATATATAAGACAGTGTTTTAAAGAAACACGGGGTAGAATCAGGAACAGTATATCAGACAGTGTTTTAAAGAAACACGGGGTAGAATCAGGAACAGTATATATATAAGTATATATAAGACAGTGTTTTAAAGAAACACGGGGTAGAATCAGGAACAGTATATATAAGACAGTGTTTTAAAGAAACACGGGGTAGAATCAGGAACAGTATATAAGACAGTGTTTTAAGAAATGTAGGTTAGTGTATTTGCAGACGTTTCTATCCAACTTTCTGAAAGGGTTTGTCTTTGGGGATATTATTCAGGAAAAAAGGGGCATGGAATTTTTTTGGGGGGTATACGCAAAGAAATACTAATACAAATAAATACGGGGTAGAATCAGGACCAGTGTACGGGGTAGAATCAGGACCAGTGAACGGGGTAGAATCAGGACCAGTGTACGGGGTAGAATCAGGACCACAACACGGGGTAGAATCAGGAACAGTATATATAAGACAGTGTTTTAAAGAAACACGGGGTAGAATCAGGAACAGTATATATAAGACAGTGTTTTAAAGAAACACGGGGTAGAATCAGGAACAGTATATATAAGACAGTGTTTTAAAGAAACACGGGGTAGAATCAGGAACAGTATATATAAGACAGTGTTTTAAAGAAACACGGGGTAGAATCAGGAACAGTATATATAAGACAGTGTTTTAAAGAAACACGGGGTAGAATCAGGAACAGTATATATATAAGTATATATAAGACAGTGTTTTAAAGAAACACGGGGTAGAATCAGGAACAGTATATATATAAGTATATATAAGACAGTGTTTTAAAGAAACACGGGGTAGAATCAGGAACAGTATATAAGACAGTGTTTTAAGAAATGTAGGTTAGTGTATTTGCAGACGTTTCTATCCAACTTTCTGAAAGGGTTTTTCTTTGGGGATATTATTCAGGAAAAAAGGGGCATGGAATTTTTTTGGGGGGTATACGCAAAGAAATACTAATACAAATAAATACGGGGTAGAATCAGGACCAGTGTACGGGGTAGAATCAGGACCAGTGAACGGGGTAGAATCAGGACCAGTGTACGGGGTAGAATCAGGACCACAACACGGGGTAGAATCAGGAACAGTATATATAAGACAGTTTTTTAAAGAAACACGGGGTAGAATCAGGAACAGTATATATAAGACAGTGTTTTAAAGAAACACGGGGTAGAATCAGGAACAGTATATATAAGACAGTGTTTTAAAGAAACACGGGGTAGAATCAGGAACAGTATATACAAGGAGGCCTAACCGTTTATCGGGGCATTTTGTCCGTTACGTGTTTCTACCATAGGTTAACATTACGGTTTTGTCCGTTATATGTTGCACGAGGCAGTCCGTTAAGTAGTTTGATGAAAAAAAAAATCATTTATTTTTACGAAATTAACGCTGAGGCTAAAATATAGTAAATAAGTGAAACTTGTGATAGATGTGTCCAAATGGTTTTTATTCACAAAAAACTACCCACAAAAACCATTTTGATTCGATTTGACACTTCTTCGCAAAACGAAAAGGCGGAGACCTACCCTCTGCAAAAATGTGTCCTTATAATGACGAAAAATGCATTAAAATACGTTATTTTCGTAATTGAAACATTTTTTTTGTAGTAAGTCTTGTGCTACTTGCACAATGAAAAACATAAGAGAAGGATTTTCTGAACCAAAATATTAATATTGGGACAAAAAAGCCAAAATTGGTATTACTTTGAGAAACATGGTCCGTTAAGAGGCACGTGACACTTTTTAGGTCCGTTAATGATGCATGTCTCACATTTTGAAAATGCAGGTCTGATAGAAATAAACCTTAATATAGCGAATCCCAATTATTAGAATTGGCAAAATCGATGATATCTTTGTCAGAAGATTGTACATGTAATGATTGGTTTCCCACAATTATTGTATTATTTTTAATATAATGTAGATGCATAAAATATTTACACGAGTTTGTGGCAATGGAAATAAATCAGGAGCTAGTTTTTTCCGTCAAATGTCAAAACAATGAATTTTGAGAGTATGTCGATCATTTTTGGAAATTTACCGGGTCCTCTGATATCAGGGATATGCGGAGCAATAGACGTATCATTAACATTAATGTTGTTAGGTACTGCAAAGTTAATTTTAGCATCCAAAGGGTCATACGAACCTTATTCGATAGAGGATTGGCCTGTGTTTTTGTAACCGGATATGAATCGAATAAATTTGCCGTGAAATAGAATTTTTCCGAGTGACCACAACTGTTTCGGCGACTTGAACGGATATCGTATGAGAGTTGTAGTTGTTGATGCCCAAAATCGTAAATTGTCACAGAAAAGAAGAAAGCATATGTTCTGAAAGTCGAAGGTTTTGTTTGCCACGAGTCGAAAAAATATTAAGAGGTATGTGAAAAAGCCATTGATCTGCAATTTTTTATTTCCATAGTTTTTGTTCTTTTTTTTCTTTTCATTGCCTAAAATAAATTACCAAAACAGACTGTATTGAACCGTTTTCATTAAATATATTTATCAATAATTAGTAGCTTATTGCTTCTTTCATATATTATATACACATGTATTGTATGTTTTCAATACCTTTGTTTCGTAGAATGATCTAGAATGGTGTTACAAGAAAAGCCTTTTGACAATGGTTCATTTTTAGACGTGCACATTCAAATGTATGTATTTTAGTTTCGATAAATCCACATGAAATTTGTCTTTTCTTCTGTATACTAGCGTTCAGTCCTTATAGTAAAATTATGATATGTCATATCAAACAAAACTGTTTTAATCTTCTATCTATTTATGTTATTAATAAACGGAAATAATATTTTGTCACAGGCACTTAACGGACCAACTTAACGGACAAAATATTATGTCATCAGCCCTTAGCGGACCATATTTTATGACTTTTCCCCTATTACAAAATTATTATATAACATAGAGCATTGAAAATTAAACAGAATGTTGATACATTATTGTACTTTCTATGGATATCAACCAAAACATATGTTTTGTTTTAAAAAAAGAGAAATTGATAAAAATGAGGTAAAAATGTTTACATTTGCGACCTTTAAAATACTAAGGAGCCACACGCCTTTTCATTTTATGAAGTTTTATAGAACTATTTTTATACAAATGCAAATCGTATCGAACAGTCATTCATTTTCATTTTGACAGATGTAATTTTCATAAATCTAAAATGTGTATTAATTATGATAAAACAAATTAATTATTGACCTTCAGTGTTTTTTCTCGATTATACCTGGTTAACGGACTGTCACGGCGACTTTAACGGACCACAAAAACCGTGAAACACCTTTTAACGGACCATATTTCTCGATAAACGGTTAGGCCTCCTTGATATATAAGACAGTGTTTTAAAGAAACACGGGGTAGAATCAGGAACAGTATATATAAGACAGTGTTTTAAAGAAACACGGGGTAGAATCAGGAACAGTATGTAAGACAGTGTTTTAAGAAATGTAGGTTAGTGTATTTGCAGACGTTTCTATCCAACTTTCTGAAAGGGTTTTCTTTGGGGATATTATTCAGGAAAAAAGGGGCATGGACTTTTTTTGGGGGGTATACGCAAAGAAATACTAGTACAAATAAATACGGGGTAGAATCAGGACCACAACACGGGGTAGAATCAGGAACAGTATATAAGACAGTTTTTAAAGCAACACGGGGTAGAATCAGGAACAGTATATAAGACAGAGTGTTTAAAAGAAACACGGGATAGAATCAGGAACAGTATATAAGACAGTGTTTTCAAGAAACACGGAGACAGTGTTTTAAAGACACACGGGGTAGAACCAGGAACAGTATATAAGACAGTGTTTTAAAGAAACACGGGGTAGAATCAGGAACAGTATATAAGACAGTGTTTTAAAGAAACACGGGGTGGAATCAGGAACAGTATTTAAGACACTGTTTTATATATATTCTCCTTTTTCCGTCGTATATTGATATAAAATTTGACACAGTAATACATTTGGTCATTCATTTTTATCTCTATACGAATTATATACGACGGAAAAGGGGAATTTATGATTCATTAAGCAAAGTAATACACATTGTATTTTAATGGAAATATTGTTTTTTAAAATCTTACTTTTATTCATTTGTCAAAAAACAAGTAATCTATGGGTTTGGTGACATTCTTCCCCTTTTATCTAGAATACGGGGAAGAATCAGGAACAGTATATATAAGACAGCGTTTTAAAGAAACACGGGGTAGAATCAGGAACGGTATATAAGACAGTGTTTTAAAGAAACACGAGGAAGAATCGGGAACAGTATATATAAGACAGCGTTTTAAAGAAACACGGGGTAGAATCAGGAACAGTATATAAGACAGTGTTTTAAGAAATGTAGGTTAGTGTATTTGCAGACGTTTCTATCCAACTTTCTGAAAGGGTTTTCTTTGGGGATATTATTCAGGAAAAAAGGGGCATGGACTTTTTTTGGGGGGTATACGCAAAGAAATACTAGTACAAATAAATACGGGGTAGAATCAGGACCAGTGTACGGGGTAGAATCAGGACCAGTGTACGGGGTAGAATCAGGACCACAACACGGGGTAGAATCAGGAACAGTATATAAGACAGTTTTTAAAGCAACACGGGGTAGAATCAGGAACAGTATATAAGACAGACTGAGTGTTTAAAAGAAACACGGGATAGAATCAGGAACAGTATATAAGACAGTGTTTTAAAGAAACACGGAGACAGTGTTTTAAGGACACACGGGGTAGAACCAGGAACAGTATATAAGACAGTGTTTTAAAGAAACACGGGGTAGAATCAGGAACAGTATATAAGACAGTGTTTTAAAGAAACACGGGGTGGAATCAGGAACAGTATTTAAGACACTGTTTTATATATATTCTCCTTTTTCCGTCGTATATTGATATGAAATTTGACACAGTAATACATTTGGTCATTCATTTTTATCTCTATACGAATTATATACGACGGAAAAGGGGAATTTATGATTCACTAAGCAAAGTAATACACATTGTATTTTAATGGAAATATTGTTTTTTAAAATCTTACTTTTATTCATTTGTCAAAAAACAAGTAATCTATGGGTTTGGTGACATTCTTCCCCTTTTATCTAGAATACGGGGAAGAATCAGGAACAGTATATATAAGACAGCGTTTTAAAGAAACACGGGGTAGAATCAGGAACAGTATATAAGACAGTGTTTAAAGAAACACGGGGTAGAATCAGGAACAGTATATAAGACAGTGTTTTAAAGAAACATAGAATCAGGAACAGTATATAAGACAGTGTTTTAAAGAAACACGGGGTAGAATCAGGAACAGTAATAAGACAGTGTTTTAAAGAAAAACGGGGTAAAATCAGGAACAGTATATAAGACAGTGATGTGTTTTAAAGAAACACGGGGTAGAATCAGGAACAGTTTATAAGACAGTGTTTTAAAGAAACACGGGGTAGAATCAGGAACAGTATACAAGACAGTGTTTTAAAGAAACACGGGGTAGAATCAGGAACAGTATATATAAGACAGTGTTTTAAGGAAACACGGGGTAGAATCGGGAACAGTATATCAGACAGCTTTTTAAAGAAACACGGGGTAGAATCAGGAACAGTATATAAGACAGAGTTTTAAAGAAACACAGGGTAGAATCAGGAACAGTATATAAGACACTGTTTTATATATATTCTCCTTTTTCCGTCGTATATCTATATAAAATTTGAAACAGTAATACATTTGGTCATTCATTTTTATCTCTATACGAATTATATACGACGGAAAAGGGGAATTTATGATTCAATAAGCAAAGTAATACACATTGTATTTTAATGGAAATATTGTTGATTAAAATCTTTCTTTTATTCATTTGTCAAAAAACAAGTAATCTATGGGTTTGGTGACATTCTTCCCCTTTTATCTAGAATACGGGGAAAAATCAGGATATAGCCGTACGGGGAAGAATCTCAGGATACATTTTTTTACTCAATTTTTATGATATTTTTTCTAATTGAATAAAAGAAAGATTTCAAGATGCATTTTAGTAGTAAACAGTGTTTTTTGAAGAAAAACGGGGTAGAATCAGGAACAGTATATAAGACAGTGTTTAAAAGAAACACGGGGTAGAATCAGGAACAGTATATAAGACAGTGTTTTTAAAGAAACACAAGGTAGAATCAGGAACAGTATATATAAGACGGGGTAGAATCGGGAACAGTATATATAAGACAGTGTTTTATAGAAACTGATTTTAATTGGACCTTTTTTAACCTTAAATAAAAAAAAAACAGTATTGTAAAATGTTCTTAATATGATTGCCTAATGAGTAAAGTTAAAAGCCTGCAGATTCAATCTTAACACAAGATCTACGTAAGTGGGTACAATGAAGATTCTGAAGGTGACAATGAAAGTAATTAATTTAGTACCAAGGTTTAGGGGATTGGTAGAGCAATGATAAAAAGAATTGAAGGATGGCATTTCCATAGCTTTACCAAAACATAGATTGACTATGTTTTCATACAATGCATGACAGGTTTTACAAGCTTCTTTGAAACCTATGCATGATGCCTATGACTTGTACCTTTTATATCTATTTTGAAAAGTTAATACTGGGTGATTGTGATAAATAAGGAACTAGGAAACTTTAATGGGAGAATTACCAGGGAAAAGATAATTGGTGTTTAATGGCTTTAATACCAGGTGTAATGAGATATCAATTATATACATTCATTTCTGTCTTGGACTCTGTTCTGAATGGTTATTGAAACCCACAAGCAGAAATTATTATACAAATCTTATTGTTTCTATTTCTCTGTACCTTTGTAATGGTTATTAGAGAATAAAGATATATATACAATGTTTATATCAGAGTAATTACAATCCTTAGGACCTGAAAGCCAATGAGTATAAATTGGGGTTAACAAGTTTCAGTGGTGTACATGTAAAACCTACATGTATCTCTATCATTGCAACAAGTGACACTGGGAGTACTTCAAATACTAGTAGATTGAAAGAAACAATAAGAAAAAGCAGATGAACTACCAAGAAAAGTGAACATAAAAATATGAAAAACAATCAGGAATAGTAATTTTTATGAAAAGTATATTTTTCACTGAAAATCAAAAATCTTTTTACTTGCAACAACAACATGTCAAACCCATAAAAATTTGAAAAATCATCACGTAAGAAGTGCTGATTAAGCTATCAATATCATGTGAGAAAAAGTAAAGGATAAACGAGAAAATCAGTCAGAATCATGAAGAGTAATTACATATATAACAATCCTCAAATGTGTCAAAACTGTCAACAATTTTCTAGCTTTAAAAAAATACATTTCAATCATTTCTCCCTTTTTTAACTACTGTTAATGATTTATGTAACTAAGGACAATTTCGTGATGATTATATACATTGGACTGTCAGTCTTGATATCATTACAAACAATAAATGCCACCCAAAGGACTAAACGATGTGACAGTGTTTATATTTACCTCAACAGCACATGGACTGCCACTTTTTCAGGTAAGAGGTAGGTGGTGCGTTCTGGGATCATATCATAAAATGATGATTACTAATAATTTTCAATGAGACAGATATTTTTAATTGCCATATACAGTTTTGTATAAGTTTTCCTAAGTGCACCTAAAATATCTAATTAATTTGAAATATCTAAAATTTTATCCCATTCATGATCCTAATTGGCCTCTCACTAGTATTCAACATACTTATAGGTGTATCAGTATTTTTCCCTTTTTGTTCCTATCACAATTGGTAGAAAGTCCCTGATGAGTCTAATTTAGAAGATACATACACCATATTCAGTTCCTAGAAAGTCCCTGATGAGTCTAATTTAGAAGATACATACACCATATTCAGTTCCAGATTTGAACTTTGTTGTAGTGTGATTGTGATCTCAACCAAATGGTTGGCTTTACTGGTCCATGTTTTTATCATGAAGTTGACCCCATCTTTCACAAAAACTGTTAAGTTGAGGATGCTCCTTCCTTAATTGTTTAGATATATTCTAAATGCTTGTATTTTGAATTCAACTTAAGTGCTATTCTCTGTAAGAATCAGGCAATGAGTGAATCATGATTTATGTTCAAAATGCTTAAAAAGTAACAAAAAATGCATTGGCACTACTCAAAAGTGTTAGAAATTTGAGATATATTTTGGTTGAAATGCATATAAAATTTGGATCTAAGGGAAATAACTCATGTCAAGTCATAGTAAATCCCTATCATTGTAAAAAAAAAATTTCTTCTGGGAAGAACTTATTAGTATCGAGCCGATAGATTTCAGTGTATACCTGGACAATATGACGTCTGACATCTTTACCTAACACATTCTGTCTTGCTGTTCTGACTATGAACTTGATGATACTAATAGCTTCGAATTCTCAAAAACTTGTGTTGTTTATGTACATCGCATGTGCATCACTTTTCAGACATGTTAAATTGTATTTATACATGGGTTACCCACAAGGTGGCTCTGTAACTCACCTACTGTGAAGCTAAGATATATGTTAATGAAACTGTCTGTACTCATGTATGCTTACAACTCTTCTCATATATGACATTATGTGTATAAACCACCTTATGAAGTGTTAATACCTATACTGCCTGTCAACATTGGCTTTCCAGATACTTACCCAAGTTATTTTTTCCTTGAAAGATTTTCATGAAACTTTCTGCACTCATATATACATAAAAGTCGCAATTTCTCATTTTCAATTTATTCATGTTTTATGCATTTCATTATACATTGTCAGTCTTACTAGCTGTGATGATATGATTTTTTTTCCTTTAGTCATATTGTGTACATTCAAAGTGTATTAATATGCATACTGGTATTCTTTTTATATCTTCTATCAGCCTTCGGATATTCACCTAGGATAATTTTTTCTCGAAAGATTTTCACGAGAGTTTCTGTACTCATAGTCGTAATTTTCTGTGTTAATTTATTCACCGGCTTATTCATGCATGTATTTTGCTAAGCGTTTGAATACATTGTCATTTTAAACAGTTATGACGAAATGATTTTCCGCTTTTTTTGTGTGAAATTTTGTGTATATCTTAAATGTTTATCATTGTCTTATATTATGTATAATTGTATTCTTCTGTATGAATCTTCTATATGAAGGAAATAAAGTCAATATATATAAAATTTGGATCTAAGGGAAATAACTCATGTCAAGTCATAGTAAATCCCTATCATTGTAAAAAAAAAATTTCTCCATCCTCTGATACTGGAGATGACAACTTATGATTGTTTCTTCATTAGAAGGCCTTTTTGAATGACACTTCATTGTCAAAACCGTGTGTTTTTAAAATCATGATTCAAACATTTTCGATTTTGCCTGATTCTTACAGAAAACTGCACTTTAAAATACTTTTGCTTTTACTATGTGGTCTACATAATCTTTCTGACTTTGGCATCACAGCTCTTTCTATAAGCATCTCTAATGTGTTATTTATTAAAAGATTAAACACAAATCGATCTGACATTTGATCAAACACAGTTAGTTGTTGTTTGTTGACTTTTATTTTTGTACAAGGGTTAGTAAATCTCTAACAAAGACAAGCATATAGAAAATATTGTGATATAACCTCCATATAACAGTGGCAACTGTTAAAAAATCCTGAAGGAGAAAAAGCAGCCTTCATGTATCTGTATTATACCCATCATGTGACAATTCACTTCCATTGATCCAGAACCCCTCCAAATTTAGAAAACCCTAATATCAATTTAAGAAGAACTAATTAAATACCTGTATGGTACCTGTCATGTGTAAGTTACTGGACCAATCTGGACCCAGAGCCCCTCCCATCTTCTCAGGGGCTGGCAATGATTCATCTGAAATAATAAACAAGAAAAACTTCTTCATCTATCAGTAATAGAGAGTGAGTATTGGGGTTTTTATGCCTTTGTTATACTGGGTGGCCAGTTATTAAGGTAGAGTACACAAGAGTATCCAGAAGAAACAACAGATTTTGGGCAGGTAAATGACAAACCTCAATACATACAGGTGGGGATGTTCAGGTTTTTTTTTTTTTGTAAACAACAGAGTGGGACTCCAAACTACCATCTGAGAGGTAGCTAACTGGCAGTTGATAGTGTGAAGTTTTATCTAGCACATTAGATCTCTTAGCCACTTTCACTATAAAAGGCAATCCAAAAGACTCATACATGTATGAAGCTTTAAACTGAAAACAGCTTTCCTCTATATGTAATATATTTCTTTCTACAGTACAAAAACATGCAAAAATCTGTTAAAGTCATTAATTATTTTGTTAAACAGTAAGTAACTGAGCAGCAGACCTGAAATTGAATCCCATGCTATGGTTCCCCACCCTGATGTTGTATATTAATACCAAATATCAAGTGACTGTAATTAGTAGTTGCTGAGAAGACTGTTTAAAAAATTTCATCTGCCTCTGCCCGCCCAACATTCACCATTCATAACCCAGATTTTTTACTCTGTGAAATCGGGCCAACAATTGCTTATCAGTTCTGAGGTAAACTCCTGCAGAGACCATGTCCATAACAGATTTCTTTTAGCAAGGTTTTACTGTACCTTATCAGACCTACCTTCTAATGTGTACTTGAGTCTTTTTGAGGGTTTATCCTCTTGAGATTTCTCTTTATTAAGCTGAGGTAGAAAGAACTCTGCAGCCCCAGGATCCACAAATGTACTAGATATAGACTTGTCTTTGATGGCCCAGATAACTTCACAACCCTCTATTTCATAGCTACAAGAAGAAAATCTATTTATGAAATTTGATTTTTTGCTTTCATAACTCTGTAGTATTCCAGAACTTTCATAATCAATCTTAGTCAATGAATTCTTTGCAATGTATTTTTGTGGGCTAATTGCAAAATGGCTAGTATAGACAACTTAGTCTACAATAAGGCTACTTTATATATTCATTCATTGTGGATTTTTAAACATGTTTTATTGATGTTGTTCAGGGATGCCAACTTTTGAAATTTTGAAATCAGGTTTTCAGTATATTGATTATAAAATAAAGATCTGAAAATCAAGAAAACCCATGAAAAAGGAAATGTTGGTAGCCCTGGTTGTTACATGTTCATTCAATGCTGCAAACTGATTTGTTTGTATTCAAATTACTGTGTATCATAATAACTTCTAAATTTGCATATTTTATATTAAGATGACTGAATACATACACTAATTCTGTAGCAATACCTCCATTCCCTATCACAACAACTCTCCTTGCTGATGATAACTGTTTCTGAAACTCCTATAATGGAAATTGTAAATAAGTAGAATAGCTTATGGTGGTGTGTACCTCATTTCAAAATAGTCATTTGTTCAAACATAATAAAGGGGCCTTTCAAATAAAGTTATAGGTAGGACTTGTTTCTGGCAATAGGCGTATGCTGAACACCGGTGGCTTAGCAGCTGATCGTTTGTTTCTGGCCGATGATATGACTTCAAGCCGCTATCAGCCAATACATTTTGACCGGCTACAAGCAGTGAAGATGGCTGCTTGGTTCAAGAATTGAAACAGTCTTAAATTAAGATATGCTTAAAAAAATATATTTTTTTTTTATAATAAAGGTATTGTCCTAAACGTTTGCCTAGATTTAATTGAATTCATTCCATTTAAAGGTTGATTTGGGTTGATGGGATGAGATGATTAGGGACAATGTGATGTTATTTTTGGATAAATACTGGCAAAATCAGCCATTTCACTTGTTTCTCGCACAAATAGGTGTACGCTGGCAACATGGCTGGCGCATGACCAGCTTACTAGAAACAAGTTGGATAATAAACAAAACTACTGACCCTGGATGATCAATATAAAATTCCTATCATTTCTATGAGTTCTTAAAGTTTCTAGCAGGAATGTCTTATGAAACATTAGAAAAATCTGTCAAAGTTAAAAATAGCTGAATTTGTTCATAAGAAAGAAGGTGAGCAACAGACCTGAATTCAAATCCCAGGTTATGGAGCCCCATAATGATTCTGCATACCAAATATCAAAAGGCTACAATGTATGATATAAAGTAGTTGCTGAGAAAACAGTTGTGAAAATTGTTTCCCTGCCAACCAGATGTTCACCATTTCATAAATTGTGAATTCCAGCAAAAAATAGGCCAGTGTTCTAATAATTAAAAGAAGAAAAAGTGACATATAATAATGTATCAAAATGAGGCCCTTGAGAATGATGCTTAGTCTATTTTTTTTTGCCTAGAATGATACAGAAAATAAGTCATTTATAATAATGTCTCAAAATAAGCCTTAGCCATACAAATACAAGCTTGCCCTTTAGATTAATGTCTGCTCATACCTTGACACTTTGTGTATCTCTGATGCCCAGGACATTAGGATGGTTCTCTGCTATCAGCTACAATTATAAACAGTAGGGATGTAACATCATCTAGTAAACTAAAAGTAAAGAATTTTGGCTAGGGGGTGTTTTTTGTAAGCAGTGTGTTGCAATCATTTGCAGACAGAAATGACTAACTTTAAGGTTAAGACAAAAAAACAACACTTACATAACATAGGGGGAAAAGCTCTAGATCTTCACTGCACATATAAACAGTTTTAAGAACAAATCTTTCTGAAAATCATACAGCATAGCTGGTGATTTGTAATTTAAAAAAACAACAAGGATTTAAACATGGTTTTCAGTTCAGAATGAAGACTTTTATTATGAAAACCACTCTTTGTCTCTACAAACAGCAATTAATGATGATGTATTTAGATATCTAAATGTAATGGCTCATTTTTTTGTGGTGTTAATGTATCATATTATCAACTAAGCAAAATAATGATTCTTAAATGCGCCTAGCTTAAGTACAGTGTAGGTAAGTAATTGTGATACCGTTTTATAACTGGTTAATAAATGTACTCAATATTATTTCACTGTAAAATTTCTTTAAAAGTAAAATGTGATATTACCTTAGGTTTTCCTCCAGAACATAGACACAGCTTTCCATACCTGTAACATGTACCATCATCTGTTTTAACTATCTACAAAATTATATCTACATGTATAACATAATATAATGACGAGATGCGAAATGAAGAAAATGACATGAATGACACAATCATAAATAAAACATAGAGACTTAGAGTGAGAGGGAAATGTTGTCTTTAACATACATGTAGACTACATGTCTATGGGACCCAGTCCTGGTGTTGTTTACAAAATATCAAGGGGCTGTGATAAGACTGTTATAAAAATACTTTTTTGCCTGAAAGTCACCAATTCTTAAAAAGCCTGATTTTTTCACTAAGTGACATCTGACCAAGAATCAGCAACATCATGTTTTTGTTTTTGTTGTTATAACAGGTACCTTTATTAGCACTCACTTTTTTTTATCCAATTGAGTTTTAACAACATGTACATCAATTTAACCATCAGTATGCTAATTGATCAAAATGTGAGAATTGGAAGAAAAAGTAAGACATATTAGAGGTCAAATAAAGGATAAACACATGGAGAGTTGAGGCTAGTGCTTTAAGAACTCTTTTATAACTAAAACTACAATGTAACTTTACATAACAAATATTGGGTGTGGTCTTTCATGGAAGTCATATGACTGTTATGTCCCCTCCTTTTTCATCACTTTCTGTTTAAATATAAGGGTTAAACAATGTACATAATACACGTACATGCACTTAAAGGAACATTCAGCATTATTTTTACCAACTTTTAATGATAATTTAGCCTGAAGCAATTTCATGTGAAGTTAACATAACATTCATTTTAGGGGAAGCTCATTATATGCACAGTTCACAGAAGAAAATCTTGCTGTGAAAAAGGAGCTTACAAAATTTCTCACTCAAGAGACTTAATCTTATTTTAGATATGTTAGCTTTAGTTAAATATCAAGAGGAGAAATAAGATACATGTACATGTATCAATTGAAATTTTCATGAAGGAGAATTTGTTTCTCATATACATACATGTATGGTAATTCAGAACAAAAATGGCAAGACTTGCCTTAACAGGGAGTACATAAAGGTGAGTCCAATTTATTAGGCTACATACAAATATCTATACTGAGGCTGTAAGAAGTAGTTGCTAGAAATATTGTTATGAACATATCCCCCCTCCTTCCTCTCACAAATCAACATTCACCTTTTATTAACCCATTTTTTTTTCATAAAATCCAGCCAAAAATGTCAATAAATTGAATAACTCACTGAAACATTTACAAAATGTACATAGAAATTGGCCAATACATTGAATTTTAATAGGAAAAAAAAGATATGTTTCATACATGTACTTACATGTTGATCAGTCAGTAAGCTTGAGACATTTTTATGGACAACTTTAACATTAGGACATCCAGTCTCCACTGAGAGCATGGGCCTCTCTTCAACATCAAAATCTGATAAAGTCTTTGTTATCTGTTGAGAAAAACAGACAAGTTGTTCAGGTTGTACCTTCAGTTGGTTCATGTATATCTAATCTTTAACTTGTCAAAGGCAAAACCAACTAAGAGCTATGGCCCACTAAATTAAAATGGCAAGTATTTAATCCCACCACATTTCATATATGTGCCTTATATTTGTCTAAGCAGATGTTTGTACATAAACTTTTTTATATGCTATATGTAGTTGTTATTAGCCTAGAAAGGGTTACTCATTAAAACTTTTGGGATTGGTTTTGAATCATTTATATGCATTTTTTGTTCTAGGGACAATGCAAGATTTGAAGAGTTTTTTTAGACCACCAACTGGACCTGAGCACTGCTAACTGTTGTGATTTGTGGATTTTTAAATTGCAGCTGATGTATGGAAGTGTTGCATTATCTAACACATATATATCCACTTTTCATTACTGTATCTTTTACAAATAGAATGTATTTTAATATATTTCTCTGAGCCTTATATACATTTATACAACGCATATCTTTTGGATGATTTACTGTGGATTCATTTATTTTCATGGGTACCAATTTTCATGGTTTGATGAAAAGGGACCAGTTCCTGGATTCTTAATTTCGTGGTTCTGAAATCTGCAGCCTCCTAATAATGTTAAGTTTCCTTTTCGTGGAGTATCAAATTTCATGGATTAAAGCCACCCACGAACACCACGAAAATTGATACCCCACAAATAATCATGAAACCACAGTATATGCGCTACATTGGGGGCAGTGATTGCCAAAATAAAATATCTTATAAATTCTAATAAATTTTGTCATAGATATTTCAGATTATTAAAATCTAAATTGTTTAAAACACAAGGTTTCTTTCAATGTACTGCCCATGTAGTCAATATCCTCGTTGCTGGGTTTGGCCTCCCTTATCGAACCTTTTGACTTTGAATACTTTTCATTAAATACTTTTGATTTTTTACCTTCATATCTTTTTTTCAAATGCTGCTGATGAGATGTTACTCATTGAAATATTGATAAACAGCATAACCAAATTAACCGTTTTTATACCCGTTTTGGTATGTGTATCTTGTAGTATAACTATTTTTTTGTCAGCCTGACACCTAATATGAACATGTATACCTTTCTGAAGTTGGTGATAGCTTTAATCAAAGGAGAAGCTGATATAAGCAGTATCTTGTCATCAGGACAGAGTGATGAAAGCTGTAATGGATAGAAAGATTAGTTTATTAATGCTAACATGTCCCAATTAGGGATATCAGCATGCATTTACAATACAAACATAAATACAGAGTTGAAACATACAATGTACAACATCAACAACAACAGAAAATATAGTAAATTATCTATAGAGTATCCTCTCTCCCTAGTTCTAATGACTGTATAATAAAAGAATAAACTATGGAGATTTGATCCGGTGTTGATGGATTTAAGAGCCATTTTTCAAACATTATATTCTGAAGCGTCTGTTTTTTTTGACAATGAAAAAAGAAATGATTCTCATCTTCTTCTTTATCACAGAAAATGCATAATCTTTTATCTCTTGGTATCTTATTATACCTTCCAACTTCAATTTGAAGTTTGTGTTCACACATTCTAAATTTTGTGAAAGTTTGTCTGTATTTGAAATAAGGATGGGAAAGATAATATTCCTCCTCATCCTCAGTTTTGAAGTATTTATATAAATAGGCCTTATTATTTTCATCAAATTTATTTATCTTATCAAGTGTGATATCATTATAAAATTTATTTACATTATTTTTAATATTATTTGTAAGTTTACTAAGAATTTTAGAATTAGTACAATTAGTAAAATCTTCTATGTCCATATGAATATCTTTAGTTAAAGTTTTGGCATATGAATACCATGTGTAAGTTCCTTCTGAATCTAACTGTTTTGTTAACTCAAAAGCTTCTTTAAGTAAAGGGTTAAGCTCTTGATAATTTAACCTTGCTAGGTATTATAAAGTTTGAATGTTTATGAAGCATTCTAATGGATTTCTATTTAGTTCAGCTCTGTTGACAACATTTGTTTGTTCCTAATGTACTTTTACAGAAGAGTAAATGTACTTATTCTAGGTGCGTTTTATCTATAAAATTAAAAATATCTAAATCCTTTTGCGTTTTACTGGCACGTTCTTTTGCTCTATAGTATTTTAGATAAATATCCATATTAGTGAAATATATATACATGATATACTGCATACTACATGTCAAAATCTGTACCATATGCTGTAAAGATTCCAGACATTTATATCACCACAAGGGCCATCGGCCCGACGGGTTATGTAGGTCGAGGGTTTTTACAGCATGTGGTACGTAAATCTGTAATCTCTCATTGCTCCTAGTGGGCTCCGGATCTGGAATAAAATGATGTTTTATGTACATGTTGTTTTTAGCCATTTTATAGAAAACCTATAAAATTTGGCCTTTGACTCTTATCAGACGTTAGCACTGTTTTCTGGTCAATTTAAAATGAGTACATATTTTCATGGTCTCTTTAAAAAAAAATGATTTTTGTTTTCTTGATATTCTTCAAGATATTGTTAGCCAAAAATTCTCTTTTTTTAATTTATATACAGCTTATTTCACTAGTAAACTGTGTGTAGACAAGCCTCACTAACCCCATGCAAACATTGACTTAGTTCCATGGGGTGAGAAGCTAAGGCCATTCATGCATGGGGTCAGTGCAGCTATTAGTACAAATTCAAAATTAATGAAAATAAAGCGTTTATGTCTGATCATAAACTTAGGCCAAATTCTATAGGTTTTCTTATTTTCATAATGAAATCCAGTATTATCTAATACCTTGTTATTTTACCTTTATAGTTACTTTTTGTTCTTTTGAGATAGGGGTCTGATATAGGCCATGTGAGACATCTACACAATGTATAAGGTTTGCTATAGGTCATGCAATATAGGTAATGTGTTTTGTCCTATAGCACATATTGAAAAATGCTATTGAATTACTTAAATACATTGTATATGATATATACTAATACAAATATTTCTTGTAAACATGCAAGAGCAGCATTATGTCTATTATGTACATGTAGATCTATGGCAATTCAACTGTTAAATTTAACACTGCCATATCATGATAATTGACCAGTGTGAGAATAGCCATAATGACATATGGTGAAAATGTACTCAATTAGCATCAGAATAATCTCCTGGGTATTTTTATCCAATATCAAGTGAAAAATAAAGATAATTTCAAGCTGTAATGACATATGCAAAATTGTACAAATAATGTTTGCTTATAGAAAGGACTTTTTGCGCTTGGTAATCATGGCTGAAAGGGTCATTGTAAACCTGGGTACTCAATCAGCGTACCCAGTGTAGTTAAAGATTATGAAATGATACCCTGTAGTTTTATCCAACAGTAATATTGGATACCATTTCTCTAACTTTAAGTACCCTGGCTATGTATGCTGATGGAGAACCCAGGTCTACAATAACCCAGGTCTACAATAACCCATTCATCATACATGTTCATGTTATTATGTAGTAAGACCATGAAGTCTGGGAGTGGAATAAATTGTTGTCTATTTTAGCATGTTTAGTAGATGGAGAATATTCCATATTTGCAAAATGCATATTACTTTATTCATGAATCTGTAGCATTAAAAAAAGAGAATTGTGTCTTAATGAAATTGGAAAGCAGACTTTATGTTCAGTACTAAATAGCATGGATACTTTATTACTTGTCAACAAGTCAAGTGTTGAAACAGTCTTAAAAACCAAAATCTTTCTTCGTCTTTTTGGACAAAATTCTCGTCCATTTACATCCTTGCCATTGTGGTTCTGCTGACCAGTCTGCATCTTGAAGAACTCTCCAAACTTTTCTGCACCATTGAAATAGTTATAGGTCATCCATTGTCTGCTGCTGGCACTTTCAAACCTATTTACAGTGTTCTCCCCAGAAATTTTGGATAGCATCACATTTTGCGTAAACAAGATTCAGCTGAAGGAAAACGAATCGCGTCGATTGACATCTAGCTCATGTTTTATTTATAATTTAATTTTAAATGTATCACCCCCCCCCCCCTTTTAATATAAAACATGATTCAGAAATACTTTTTTTAATATAGGAGGGGGAGTTGTATGAATGACTGGAAAATAACAGCCAAGGCATTGTAAAATATGGTTGGAAAAGATAATTAGTCTAGTTATAAGAATATTGTGTTGTATGTGATGACTCACAACCCTTAATTAAAATGGGAGAGAAAAGGACAGAAAGTTGCCTGAAATAGTAATAATAAAAACTTATGTTGATATAATGAATATATTTCATTCCTAATCTGCTTTGAATAAATAACTTTGCTGAAATGTACCATTTAAAAAATATATATGGTACATGTAATTTTACACAGTAGCCACTGCCTTTAAGTTATCTCCCTTTTGCCCAAAGTTGTCTTTCTTTGTTTATGAAATTTACTGCCAAAATCAAATTTGTGGAATCAATGTTTTGGACTATATAATCGTAAATAGGGATGTTTAAGGATTCCAATATTCATTCTTTAAGGTAAAAAATCATTCTTTTATCTTGATCAGTCTTTTAGTTTTGGTTTTCATTTATTTTTCATGTAAGTTCAAAAACCCACGTGTATCAAACACATGGCTTGTGTTTGTTTTTATTTTGGTCAATTCTGATTGGTTGTCCAACCAAAATAAAACACTCGACTGCAGGTGCCTACTGTCAGCAAATCACCTGTAATCAAGTCTAATTAGTTAAAAATCGATATCTTTCAATTTATTGACAACAGACCAATCATTATTTGATAATTGGCTTGGGGTTGTAAAGGTGTCAATTACCCAATGGTCCTGAATGGCTTCATTGTAAAATCAAAGTACTGAAAGTACTGGTAGCCGGGGTAATCTACAAATTTTAAATTGTTTATATGTAGCAAAAAATAAAAATAAAAAGCTACTTTTTATGTAAAAGGGATATTCACAAGGATTCCAATGAAAAAAAGAAAAGATTTTGAAAATCGAACTAAAAATTTTTTAAAGTTGATTTTATGGGCGTGGCCTGTCTTTGGTCCCCTGTAGCAATTTTACGGTGCAATATATGTGAAAAAAACATTGACATATAAAGTTGAAAATATAACGAAGAATTCCAAACTCCTTCGCAGTAGGCTTATCCTTTCCGGCAAAAATAGGTCAAGATTATCCCACTGCTACAGGCTTGTATGAATTCCATCAAGACTCTTGATAATTTTTTTTATTTGAATAAATTTTCAAAATGTTGCTATAGTTAGCCATGAAAATATATGCGAGTACTTTTCATGGTTTTAAATTAGAGAGTAGGGGTCAAAAAGATATCCGGAAAGCCTGGTGCAGTGATTAGTGTACGGACCGTTAGGGACAGGAACTGGAACTGTGAGGAGTTTGGAAGAATTCAATAAAAAAGAATTTTCAAAATTGAATAAATAATAAAAAATCTACAGCCGTTTTGTCAATACACCCATTTTAGCCCATTTTGGCCACTAACCCCAAATCACAGGGACTTGCTCCCCTCTATCAATATTTTGTTAGAGTCAATGTGCAGTACGAAAAAACATAAGGGAGATACTACTATCCCCCTTTTCTTCAATTCGGTTTGCTTGTAATAAATCATTTATCTCATGCCCTTTTTTTATATAATTCGTTTCACCGATAATTTTCCTTTCCAAAACACCCAAATATATATTTCCATTCATTGCATTTCGGCCTCAAAATCGGGCTTTGTTCGGGCAACTTGTAAAATTTGGCAATTGCTTGGACATTAAAAGCATTTAAGTCAAGGAAAAGTCTCGAGAGTAATTAATTTAATGACGTTTTTAGTTTCGTTTTACGTTGCATTTATTGGTAAAGTCCCGAGAGTGTCCACAAATTTACTTTCTTTTTCATGTCTAAGTGATTGCCAAATCTTAAGCTACAGCAAATCCTTCAAGCGGGTTAGGAGGAAAAGCGCTTACGAGTTATGTGGACAGCTAGACGGACGGACGGAAAGACAGACAGACACACAGGATGTTTCCTATATACCCCCAAACTTTATTTGCGGGAGGTATTAAAAAACACGTGTGTTTCTGTCACTTTTGTTGTTGTTGACCCACTGATTCAACTGAATTGATAACATTTGCTACAGCTTAAATATTTATTTGGTAGATCAGTTTTAATGCAGGGCAACAGACAACTTTCTCTGACTCTATATAGTTTATTACAAAAAAGCATCTGATTTCTCTCATTCTATAGGAAAGAACATATAAATAAACAGGATTGCTACATGTTGCCAATGTCCTCCTCCTCCACATTACAACAGTTAAAAATTTACTTTGACAATCATCTTTCTATTCATGCAGACTTTGTTCAACTCGAAACTCAAAATATTATAATGATACAAACATCTGAGATGAATACAAATAAGTAAAATCTGTCCTGTAACTCCTGTAGAATTCATCAATTTGAAATGACAAACGATCCAAAATTACATCGAAATCCGTTAAGCAGTACCAGAGAAGTCACACTTACAAAGTATTGCTATGACCTCAAACTTACCGATGGCAAACATTCCTATTTTTTTTATTTTCCTCTGTCAGCTTCGTTTGCAGGCGCAATCACAATAAGAAAGACGCAGGGCAAAAAGACAATAAAACTGTGTTTAAAAAGTCTTTGCATTGCCATACCTTGTTTGTTTCTTCAAGATAATTAAAAATTTCTTTTCATTGGCTTCTACAATTTTCATAAAAAGATCGTTTTTGTAGTACATCTTGAAAATAAATATATTCAGTGGTTCTAAAGAGCAAAAATTGTGTTGATTAAAAATTTTCAATGAAAAATTACTTGGTCGAGAAACAATTTAACAGAAAATTCATTTTTAAGCCTTATTTTAAAAATCAATTATTTTAAATATGAATAAATTCTTCTATAAAGAACCGTTTACAGAATCGTTTTATCTGATCATAGATATATTGAGTCTCAATATTACTTCCATGATCTGATCAAATAAAAAAAATTATCAGGATTTGAACTTTTAGTTAATTAATCCATTGACACTTATAATGAGATGCAAATTAGTGAATATGACATCACTAATGAGATCGGCGAATATAAACAAAATATCAATCCGCTTTTGTATTCTTTATTAATCAATAATTACTATCGCATACATACTTGTACAAAATTTGAAAACTATATAAATAAATTTATAACATAGTTGCGAGTAAGGCGACGAAAAAAAAAACAGATCTGGAAAAAGAACTATATTGCAAGCGTGTATTGATATTTCTATTGATAGATTTTTGGTAAACTGCCGGAAAAACCATCTGCAGGCTTACCGAAAGGCTATCGTAGCTATAGCCGTGGCTAATCGCTAGCGATTACCCCGGCTAAAAATTAAGCATTTTTATAGCGTCTCGGTACAGACCGATAGCATCTCGGTAAAATCTGATAGCGTCTCGGTCCCGAGATGCTATAAGGGCCTGGGGAGAACACTGTATTTATTAACATTGTATTATAATTATTAATGTCATGTATGTCATTGCCCCCTGTGGGTCCATGATTGGTCCAATAAAATATTTCTATTTCTATTTCTATTTCTATTAATACAGTCCCTGTAACGTATAAGTTAACAAACGATGCGATATACGCACAATGTGCGCAGGATGTACGCACGATACGATGCACGATCTACCATACGATAAACGCTGTGAGAAATGTTTCTCCAGCGTGCATCGTATCGTACATCGTGTATCGTGCATCGTTTTGTCCAGCGTACATCATGTCAGGTTTGCACATATCGTAAATTTCATTTTATTCTATTTCAATTCATTTTATTTTATTTATTTTTTTTCTAATAGTAAATTTTACAATTGATTATTTTATTTTATCTTATTTCATTCTATTATTATTATTTTTTATTTTCTAATCTGTTACTTTTACTTTTCATTTTTTTTTCCTTTTTAATATAGAAAATATCCTTTTTTCTTATCTTATTGCTAAGTCTGTTTTTTTTTGTTTTTGTTTGTTTGTTTGTTTGTTTGTTTTTTTTTTTTTGAGGGGGGGGGAGTTTCATTCTTATTTTCTTTGTTTTAAAATGCATTCATGTAATTGGGAAGTGTCATCCGAGGGTCATAAAATGCAATTGTTTATTGTTCGGACTACATGACGACGACGGACAGCCCTCTGCGGACACCCCAAGGTTTATATTCTACAATGTCTTGTGTATGTAATTGATGGTTTACAATAACAGAGTTTTCATTGTCGTTTTAAAGAACTGTTTTGGTCTTTTTTCTTAGTTTTATTTAACTTTTATCTAAAAATAATAACATTTTTAAGAACCCAGAATTTCTAATCTAAAAATGTCATCCTTATAAATACCACCATTTATCAAAAGAATGTCTCCGTCCGGCATGAAAAAAGTAAAAAGTTCAGTTCTTTTTCTCCTTTGTCCCCCGCCGCAACGCGGAACGGGGACATAGAAATGCCGGGTGTACGTTCGTCCGTGCGTGCGTCTGTCACACTTGTTTCGTAACAGATTTCTCAGCTACTACTAATCATATGCTTTGGATATCTGGAATGCAGCTTCAGATGGGGGACTCATACGGTGGCCGATGCGTTTCCAGATCCGTCGCTTACCATTTCCTGTTATACAAGCTGACTTAGAATTTTGCCGACTCGGCGGGGGACCCAGGAATTCTGTTCTTGTTAACATACGATCAAGGATGACTAATGCAATGTATGGAACTTTGTAGTCCGAAAAATACAAGTGACAAAATAAAACACATAACTTGAATAATAAAACTCATGAATTCGTAAACCCCGCAGAGAAGATGCAGACGTTCAACATTTTTAATTTTTTTTTGTGTTCGTTCGTACGTCCGTCAACAAAACTCTATACTGAAAAACTATTGAAAGCGCACATTACAGTTTGAAATAGAGTTAGGGCTTATAAATATTTAATAGAACTCAGTGAGATATTTTTGGAGCTTATAACTGTTCATAGTGCAAGTACAAAGGTTTGAACAGTCAATAATTTTAGCACAAAACAGGTTTACATGTATCTAAAATTTTGATGATAAGTTACCGAAGTATTTTAATACAAAGAATTACAAAGGGTCTGTTTGGCCTCCTGGTTTAATTGTTATTCTTTGAAAACGCTGGAGTTTTTTTTCGCCTTAAATTCGTTCCAGGTTCTGTGCATGATGTGTTTGAGTTTACTTAATAACACTGAGCTACAATTATTCATCCAAGGAGACAATGAAAAAAAAAAACATTTATTTTTTTTATTTTTTACAGATCCAAATACCTATTATTCCAATCATGTTTTTTATTCTTCTAATTTGTAATACATTCCTAGATCGTGGACTTAGGGACGGACCATTTAACTTGAAAGGGGGTGCTTCGTTTTTAGTTTTGGCCAGAAAATTTTATTCCGGGCAAGGCGCGAACAAAATATTTATTTTTCGAATTTTATTAATTATTTAAAATTTAAAATTAAATAATGAATAAATAAGTGTTTTTGATTGCTCGTTATGAATTCTTCTGTAACTATAATTCATAAAATCCATAAAATTTAATATTTTACTTGAGATACTTATAAACTGGTTTAAATTTTCTTAGATTTAAAAAAAAAAATTTAAATTGAATAATATATTATATAATTTTTTTTTTTTCATTTTTACAAATTAATCATTACTATGAGCCAGAGTTTGCCTCAGAGCTTTAAAATACTGGTAAAATATATGTTGTTATCAGAATAAAATTTCTTAAAATAGTAAATTTTAACTGAGATACTTAAAGTTTTATGAAATAAATAGAATTAAAAAAAGATTTTTTAATCATTTCTCATAAACATGAGATAATTCATATCATATCATCAGAGTCATATAATTATTAATATCATTTGAAAAATAAATAGTTTATGAAAATCATCTTTGCCAAGTCCTGTGGAACTTTCTATCAATGGACCATGGAAGGTGTCCCGCAGAGAGTGATCACAACGGGCGAGGTCGAGACAGGATGTTAATTGTGTGTCGTGTATATTATCCAATATACATGTACCTGTCTCGATTGGAGTTAATTAATTATACATGTGCGCTAAAATGTTTGTCATTTGAATTTTTACACCTGTAATAATAAGACAAATGTGAACGAGAGAAGAAAAGGAGGTATTACTACACTTTAAAAGATTGATTGCCAGGGTTCTGATGTTGATGAATGCTCAGTTTGATGCTCGAAGGCCTTTTTTGGCTATCTCAGGACATAGAGACGGCTAAACAGTCTCCTACATCAAAACATCATTTTCATATGTGTCTCAAATTTTCCTAAAGATCATCAAAATATAAACTAATGAAGAAAAATAAGGTGACTTAGGAAGTTCCCTTTTTAAGAGAAATCCCAGTTTCGTATGCAAAGTACATGCAACACAGCTCTTCGATAAATTACTATTATTTCTGATCCCAAAATTTTATTCATCTGCATGAATGTAAGAAAAAAGTCACAGGAAAAAAGTCACAAGAAAATAAGTCACAGGAAATAAAGTCACAATGTATAAACTTTACATTTAAACTTCTACTTCTACTAAATATAGTAAAGATTTGAAGGCACATTGACTGTAGCTATCATAGTAAACCGGCAGTCAAAAACATGATTAAGCAATTTTAGGACAAGAAAGAGAAGATTAGAATGCTCTCTTCTATGTCCACCAATTTCCTTTATGTGTTTAAAGTCATGCACTGGTATTTGTTTTACTGTCTTTAGTTTGCCAGTGTTAACGATAGCCGGTAATTACTTACATTAACTAATTAAACATTTACCTTTTAAAAAATGTATTTTAATGTTATAAGAAAGTTTAATCATGTACAAAATGTATTTCCTGACATAAGAATTTTGTTATAATAAAAACAAGGAATTATATAGATTTAATTCCTTGATAAAAAATATGAATTCCTAGCCGAGAAACGTCTAAAAGCTGCAGTACGAGCTGCTAAGACGCTCCTTGGGAGGTTCCAAAGATCATCCTAAATCAATTGCTGAGACGCACTTCAGGAAAGTCTAGGAAAAATTGAAAATAAATTTTTTTTAAAAATAAAAGGGATTCATGATATATGACAATTTGACTTTTTTCGGACCTTGTTCAAGTTTAAAGTGTTTATTTTAATAAAGGTTTCAAAATAACTTGCAAACAAAATTATTAAGGATTAACACTTATTTTAACATAATGTCGCTAGTTTCTGTTACAAATGAAGGTAAACATTTTCTATAAAAACGACTCTTTTTATTGTGAGCATAATCCTGTTTTATTTATGCTTAATTTAGACCAAAGGATCAAGACATATCTTCAGTGTAAAGATTAGAATAGTTTTCCTTGAAAACAAATGACATGATCGCAAAGAACAACCAATCACCAATTAAAACGAAGCACGCTATACGATGCACGCTAAACGATGTACGCTACACGATGTACGCTGCACGCTATACGATACGATACACGCTAAACTAAACGCTATATCATATACAATACCATGCACGATGCACGATGTACGATACACGATGTACAATGCACGATACACGTTGCACGCACGATGTACGCACGATGCATGCACAATGTTCGCACGATATACGCACGCTAAATTTGTTAACTTATACGTTACAGGGACTGTATTCCAGCGAGATCATTTTCATCAGGGGTTCGCTCACCCATGTTCTTGTGGCACCTGATGTTCTTTTTTTTTCTGAATGCATCTGCATACTGTACATGTGATGAATCTGTCATGACAAAGCTGGAGATTTTCAGCGTTCTTTAAAACAGCATTTTAAAGCACTTGCTTGTACCAAATGTACCTCAGGCTTCACTGATTGATCTCAAACTGTTTATACAATCATCAGGTCAATTATGACAATAAACATTCATTTAAGACCTTTACCTGTGAAATTAATGTCTGACTAAATAACAAACCCCTAAAACAGATTAGAAATGTTTTATTACTGAACAATTAAAATGTCTACATGTATAAATGAAAAAAAATTGTGAAGTCTTAATAAAGTGGAAGATAATACAAAAGTGGGGAGAACAGGAGATCAGTCCAAAGTATGGATATTTTTTGTCTCCTGGCGGGAGAATCACATGTTTGCATCTGACACCCATGCCAATGCCTTTATTTCAAATTCACTAAAGAATATATGCTTGTAATGAAGCCATGAACATTATGACCTCAAGCCAACTATCAATTGAATTGTTTGTTTTATGTCAATCATTAAGGTCTTATCTATATTTCATAAACACCCTCAAGCTCCTATAAAGATAAGGGTTGAGCAAAATTATGAGGACTTGAAGTGTAGTACATGTAGGTTTACAGCTAACCTTAAACATTTGAGCTTGGGAAGAACATACCCTTCATTAATTGAGTCTTCTCTATAGGAAGCCAATACAGATCCTGTAATCTTGTTAAGATGTTACCTGTAGCTCTGTAATCTTGTTGAGATTTTAGCTTCGGTGAAATTTTTTGATTGGCCTCCTCTATAGATTTCACTGGAGCTAACATCTCAACGAGTTAGAGGAGGCCAATCAAAAAATTTCACCGGAGCTAACATCTAAACGAGATTAGTAGCTCTGAAGAAAAAAGTTTGACTGGCCACCTCTACATCTGTACATCCCAAGTCAATGCTTGACAAAACAAGACCTGCATATATACCTGCCTTGTCAACCACAGTCCACATGTGGCTACATAGGGGAAAGACAAAATTTTAAAAAGCTTAAATAATTGGTTGTTCTAAAAGGCTAATTTCAGCATGTTAAGCCTTAAGGGGTACAATTACAAACGTTCTCTTTAACTTGTTTTGCTGGTTTTTTTTTAAGATTACCTGCTCTGCACAAGTTACTCCAGCTATCCCACCACCAATCACAATGTAATTGAAAGTATTTTCATTGGCCATTAAGAAATCACATCTTCCTTTTCTTTCAATTACATTTTTGTTTATTTACTTTCAATGGGCGCAGACATTAAAAGTTCCCGTATGTAAAATTTTATGGTGTTGGATAAAAGAGAGATTTTGGAAAACGCTCAAGATACATTATGTTGAAAATAACAAAAATAAACCGAGCAAGTCTTTTTAAGAGTGTGATATGTTTTTTTCTTAATTACTGGATAAAACCTTACTATTAAAGATGTAACATCTACATGTATTCCAATTCTAAATAGGTCTAGAAAAATGGCGGGAAAATTTTCCTGAACTTTTTACTGCCATTTATTTATATCTTTTAGGACGGTGTTTAGTTGCGTGGGCGTAAAACACCAACTCACTCACTCACTCACGGAGTGAAAAATCCGGGTTATAAAATATTGAATGTCGGGCAGGCTGCAAAAAAAAATAATAATCGAAACAGTTTCCCACAGCCCTTTCATGATATTTGGTTTACAATTAACTCAGCATGCATGGCATGGAATCCCATGACCCGTGCGGTGGGATTCGATTTCAAGTCTGTCGCTCAACTACTTCCTGTGTAACGAAATCAAGCTATTTTGACAGAATTTTTGACTTAAAAAAGCTAATTATTTCCATACATTAAAATAGATTTTTTTTTTCAAGTTTTCAACTTCCATTATCACAGCTTTCAGTTTTTCTCGCGATCGCCAGCAGTTTGTATGATAGCGCTTACATCAACAAATAAGAAAATAAAATATACGGCGTAAAATTTTCCTTAAAAAAGTCGATGCTTCATTTTAATTAACAAAAGAATGAAATTAGTATAGTATAAACTGTCAAAATTTTATTTCCATGATGTGTAATACGTGTCTATTCATGACCAGTCTGTTTTTCTTGCACTTCAAGCTATAAGAGCCCGACTTTTCACTTAATAAAGTAAATCAAAATTTATATAAAGAGAGACTTCCCTTTCAACTTTTTAAAAACTAAAAATTCAGCTAAAAATGCATTATGAACAACTTTAGGCCTTGTGCATTTCACAACAACGGAATATCTAAATCACGTATATATCAAATGGTCTGCAATTAGCAGATGTAACAAATTGCCAACACATAATTAAGCCAGTTTTTGTGCAACCGTGAAGCCTTAAATGCTATTTTCCAAAAACTAAACTGACTGAAGGATCTATACTAAGGTCATTCACCCTGATTGATTCCCCTGTTATGTAAACGTTCGTCTCTCTTTTGTTTTATAATATAAAACATTGGTTATACTGTCGTCTTACAACAGCGTTATAATGGAATAAACCTTGATGACAAAAATATACACTATAGATATTTTGTGAAGTTATTAAAAGATGATTGCCGTATTGCCGTTTTAACGCACCCATTATCCAGAAACAAAGCTGCACAAGTGTATACACGTAAAACTTCAATAGAGTAAGACTGACATTATTAAGACGAAAAAATCATTTTTATTGTTTTGTATGAATTCTCTTGAGGTCGTTAAAATATACGCATGAAGCAAAATCTTCTGAATGAACAAACCGCCTACTTTAAGATATAAACATAATCCTTGAGGAAAACGTCTTAGCTTTCTACAAATAAAAGATATAAATATGAGAAAGAATCTTTATAAATTGACAAATCAACTTAAATTTCTAAATCATTCAAGTTTGTGCAAATGGAACGTAAAGGCAGAAAAAAGACCCCCAGACCAGAGACCGGCTACATGTTTGTATTGCAAAATATAAGAGCTCATTGTACTTCACTTTATAATGTAAGTTATTCTTTTCTTTATTCAAGTCTTTATTTCACCGATTCTCCACTTAAACATATTAAGAACACACAACTGCTCCGTGGAGCTTGTTTCCCAATTTGATGTAATTAAATATGTTAAAACATTGTGATCTTCAATATTCCTGTACGTCTTTCTTGTTTTGTCTTTTCTCTCTTGGACATGAAGATTGATTCTCAAAGTTCGGTAATGTTGTTATTACCAGATGAATTTTAATTGCCCGTCTTTGACCTACCAAACTTTTGTCAGATGAATTGGAAGTCTTCCTCGAATTACTACTAACACCTGACAAAGTTATTCTTCCTCGACATCGTGTTTTTAATTAAAAGAATGTTTCAATGCACTGTCCAATAACTTTTTCAGATATTTTTGCAAATATATTTGTAGTAAGGCCCCTGAAATGTAAGACTTTGAAGACTGTTTGCCATTGTCATTCATGTCATAAAAGATGGTGATCGTTTTTCTTATCACGAGAAAGTAAAAAAGTTAGAGAAAAGGGTCAAGACACCAAGAACACACCATTTACCTGTGGAAGGAAGAAACTATTTGAATTTAATTTGGAGTGCTATGGATATTTTTCCGTCCCGCCTTTTTATTGAAGGAAAAATGGAGCCATAACTATTAATAGATTTTACAGCCAAACCACAATCCTGCCTTTTTTAATTTAAGGAACCGCCCTGCCTTTTCATTTCCCGATTCCGGCATCATGCTTTTATATCAAATTTGACCGTAGCCCCAAAACAAAGTTACCATAAAGCTGTTCTCATACTATTAAATGGACAGGGGTATGTTTATTCCTCAGAAACCTTCATTAAACATGTCGATATTTATTACTTAAAATGGTAACCAACACCTAGGCTTAAATAAAATTGTGTCGTTTCTTTTTTTTTTTTGTTCAACTGATATTTAAGAGTTATCCACTTTGGTATTCTGTGTCCTTTAATTTTGTTCTCGAATATTCTAGTTGGAATCGGATGTCAACTTTTTACCAGAGAACCAAACAAACGCCCGTCAGACACAGCTTAGAATTTGTCGTCTGAAAGTTGTTTAAAGTTTTTTTATACATCTGCTCGATCAGCTTCAAAGTTATTTGGTATCAGCCATACTTACGTAAAATATCGAAGAAGTTTTGAGAATATGGTCCCCCGGGGTGAACTTCCTATATAAAGGTGTACGTAGATGTACCAAAATATGGATAGGTTTTTTGGAATTCTAAGACAATTTTACATAAAAATGGGCATGCTATTTTATTTTAATCAAACAAAAGTTTGATAACATATAAATATTGTTCATGTTCACGCTTGTTTCGACTGGAGTTCGCGTTGTTGATTGATATTCAGTTATTTTGTGTTTCAATGTTTTACATGTTGTCTGTTTTTGTCCCGTTCTTGTTGGTGTTTGCTGGTTTTGTCTCTGCCCTTTCGGACTTTTGACATTCGGATGCCCCATTAGTACCTCTGCTTCTTTCATTTGTCCATTATTATATAGATAGCTTTGTAATGACACTATCAGTATGTTTGCTCTTCAGAATGTGATCTTTTTGTGTATATATATGACCTTATTTAAATTGAATATTTTATCAATTTGGGTATTGAATTCAAATCGAAAATGACACATTCCCATCCTAAAAATTACAAAATAATTTTTACTCCAAAAATATGTTACTCTTTGTAATTTTCTTTACCAGCTGCAGTGTCTCACAGCAATGTGACTTATGAAAAGAGGGCGTTTTGGGTGCCGTATAACCATTTCCACTCGAGCATTGCTTTAAGAATCCCCCTAAATCATTACCATTGTAATTTTCTTTTCTCATTTTGTGCTAAAAGAGCAATACAATCTATATTTGAATATTTAGCCGTCATAAATGTTTTTCCCGATCCTTTCTTAGGGAGCGACCATTTGGTTTTGTGGTGTGGAGGAGCAGTGGTGAAATTTGAAATAAAAAGACAGGGTGGCTAAAATCCAGCAATAAAAAGACAGAACAGTGCTTTGATTTTAAACAAGAGGCAGGATGGCAAATTTGGCTGAAATATTTATAGTAGCTTTAAAAAGAAAAAAAAAAGAAAAAAATTGCACGAAAAATGTAGGCTCGATCTTTTTCTGAAAATAAAAAGACAGGAGAAGAAAATATCCATCACCGCATAAAAATCAAATGGTTGCTCCCCTTTTTCTATGTATAATTGATCTGGACCATGGTGTTTTATTTTAAGAACAAAAACTTCTTTTATTAACCAGCGGGAATTAAGAATTTGTCTAAAGATTATAAGGATAATTTGCCTGATAACTTTAAAATTTTTTATAGGTCTAATGGAATGTATATCACAATTTGACATTTTATTTAAGTCCGCAATGCTAAGGGATTCGATCTTCTAATAAAGCTGTCACCACGTAGTTGCTATATAAAGTGACGATGCTGTGTTTCTTAGAATTGTTTAACTCTTTATGATTTAAAAGATTTTGTGTCGCGAATATCTTTTCGTTAAATGATCGACCGTTTTCAAAAATGTATCCGGTATCACATCTTAGGTCCATAGATACAACCTTTTTAACGACTTGTATTTATTTGTTTTACTTTAAAATTTTCAGTTTTATCAAATACCTGTGATAATCTTAATCCTTGTCCTGCCGTCTAGTGTGAAATGTTCCAGACACTATTGTGGTCAGGAGCTTACTACCATATTAGAGCTCGTTTGTCGGGGAGAGTATTATGATGGCGGTCGAACATATGACATCATCAGACATAGACGTAAGTTTGCATGGTCTTTATGAAATGAATACTGGGAACACTTATACTTAAAAATAGTTTTTACAGTTGTTAAATAAAGGTAAAATAAAATTACCAAACTGGGGGGGGGGGTGTCAAATCAATCTAAAATACCCAAGAAGACAACAGATGTCAAAGACATACCAGAGAAACTGAATATCGCAATGGTCCTGATTTGGTATGTTCAGACAATTCTATATTTCATTGCGATCTTAGCAACACAAATAAAAAAAAACACACAATAAGAATCTTGAGTTCTTTAGCTGAAATAAAACATCGAATGCCCTTTATCATATTTATGTATGTTTGAACTTAATTAATGTCAATGCAAGCTTAGCAATATAAGCCACGTCATATTTAAAGAAATATCAAAAGTGTCAAGAAATAGAATCATCAGAGAAACTCTAGCCAAAAGGTTGATTTCAAATGACACCATATGAAAGTGTGTGGATAAGGGTGTCCTCAGTTATTAATTGTTTTGCCCTTTATGCTTTATTCTTCAAACGTTTTGGCCAATTTTCTCATTATTTCGAACTTTTGACACTCATTGCCTCATTGGTGCTTCTTTGCTTCTCTCTAATTTTAACGATCCTTATTTTCATACATTTGTATGTCATGTCCTTATTTTAAGATTCCTCAAACGGTCAATTTTATTATCATGTTCATAAAATGTTGTTAATGGCCCTGTCACACTATAACGTTTTAGCCAACGTGTGCCGAACGTTCGAATAATGTTCTAAAACGTTGGAACACGCTGGCAGTCGCTGTAAAAAGTTTCAAAAAATATCTCGGTGAACGACCACAAAGCGTCCGACTAACTACCTGCAACGCACGACAAACTTATTCAAAACTTATCTATAGCGTTTGTCTGGCGTACTTGACGTTTGCCTAGCGCACGTGTGACGACTGCAGAACGCATTCGTTGCGTTAGTCTAACTTATAATTTTTTCTCTCGGTGGGGAGACCTAGGATTTCTGTTCTTTTCTTTAGTATTATTTCACAATAGCCCAAATAGATCTATTATCTGGTTTAAATGTATTGTTGGATTATTTAATAATTATAGATACATCATGTAAATTTAGTTTCGTTATAAAAATATTGGTTTTTCGCGTTCTGGTAATATGAATGTATAATTAATCTAAAGCCGTTTTTTAACCAATAGTGATGATTTTTGCACTCGGTCCATAAGAATAGAATATATTGTATATTTTATATTTTGATGTCAAAAATATACAGAGAGGAATGCATGCGCTTGTTAACAAACTCTCAAAATCTCAAATGAGTATATACATGTAAGAAAAACCGGTCTGTAGAGTTTGCCTAGCACCCTTTTTAAAGCACTTGACTAATCCTAAATGATTACAGACAGCATGACGGATGTCCTTAATAGAGAAAAAAAAAACGCGTGTGCTTATTGAATATTAAAAAATACACATTTATTTCAAATGAGTATTGAAGTTGCATTTTCTACCCCAAAAAAATGTCCACCGAAAACACGACAGGTGTATTACAATTAGCAAGAATTACTTTCAATTCCAGACCATCTAAGTAATCCTTTTAATATTCAAGATTTTTTTGGCTTTGTTCATTGTTTTTTGTAAAAAGATTTTTTTTTCAGGTTTGAATTAATATTTGAAGCTTTTGAAATTGACTTTCTCCCTTGTAATTCAATCTAACTTATAAAATTCTGGGGTTAATACGCTACTCGTTCGTTACAATGACGCTCTGTGCGCTCTGTACACGTTTTAAACACGTTGAATAGGTTTCTTTGTCGTTAGATTGACGCTAGACGTGCGCTGCATTATCGCTAGACACGTTCGTTTCCATTTAGCTTAGCGTTCGTCAAACGCATTTCAACGTGCGCACAACGATCACATAGCGTACATCAGCGTGTGTATAACGTCCTTCTAACTTATGCCTAGCGTTCGAATATTTTATTTCTAACACGTTGGCGAACGTCGGAAATTTTAAGCATGTTGAAAAATTTGCGACGCACTCGACGTTCACCAACGCACGCTGACGTTCGTTAACGTGTTTGTAGCGTGTTCATAACGTATACAAAACTTACGCAACGCACACCAGCGTGTTGAAAATATATTCTAAAACGTCGGCACACGTTGGCTAAAACGTTATTGTGTGACAGGGCCATAACAGTTATTCTCATGTCATATTAAAAACGAAAGAATATGGAATATGTGCCAAAAAGACACGATCCATATATTGAATGATTTTAATAAATGTACAAAAGCAAAATTTCACTGCGTGTGAAGCGCTTTTTTCATGTTTTAATTTAAGGTTCACTTACATTTATTTTTAGGTCGTGCTCTTAATTGAAAGTTCCTCATTCATTTATTTTTATGCCATGTTCTTATTTTAAGGTTCCTTTAACAGTTGGACTTTTTTATTTTAAGATTTCTCTAACATTAACTTTCATGTCATGGTCTTATTACATTAATTTGCATACGATATGTCATGTTATAAGTTCAAGGTTCCTCTTACAGTAATTTTCATATGTCATCGTCTTAATTTAAGGTTCCTCTAACAGTAACGTTCATGCCATGGTCTTATTTTAAGGTTCCACTGACAGTAATTTTAATAGGATAGGATAGGATCAACTGTGGACGCTGGTTTCTTCAACCGCTGTTTCCACCTCTTGGTCATTTTGGATGACTATTTCAAACTATCTAAATGTTATTTTTATTCTAATTTCCACCAACGGTCATTCTCATGTGTCATGTTCTTATCTTAAAGATCCTATAAAAGTCATTTCCATACTTTTGTATGTCATGTTTTATTTTAAAGGTTCCTCTAAAAGTCATTTCCAAACATTTGTATGCCATTTTTTTATTTTCAAGGTTCCTCTTACAGTCATTTCATACATTTGTATGCCATGTTTTGTTTTTAAGGTTCCTCTAACAAGCATTTTCGTATGTCTTGTTCTTATTTTGATTTCCACTAACAATTTTCATGCCATTTCCTTATTTTAAGGTTCATTTAACATTTATTTTCATGCCATGTTCTTATCTTAAGATTCTCCTGACATAATTCTCATGTCATGTTATTATTTTAAGATTTTCCTAACATTAATTCTCACATGCCATGTTCTTGATAAAAGGTTCCTCTAATAGTAATTTTCATGTTCTTATTTAAGGATCATCTAGCAGTGATTTTCAGACGTTAACAGTAGATACAACAGATTCAAATACTCTTAAGGAGATACTTATACAGAAGAAAGGAATTATAGATGAATGCTGTATACAAAGTTGTACTAAAGAAACGTTAGCATCATACTGTCTTAGCCATGTTAGTGTAAGTTTAATACCATCTCTTAGCCATGTTAGTGTAAGTTTAACTCTTAGCAATGATAGTGTAAGTTGAACTCTTAGCCATGTTAGTGTAAGTTTAATATCATCTCTTAGCCATGTTGGTGTAAGTTTAATATCATATTCTTAGCCATGTTAGTGTAAGTTTAATACTATCTCTTAGCAATGATAGTGTAAGTTTAATACTATCTCTTAGCAATGATAGTGTAAGTTTAACTCTTAGCAATGATAGTGTAAGTTTAATATCATCTCTTAGCAATGATAGTGTAAGTTTAACTCTTAGCAATGATAGTGTAAGTTTAACTCTTAGCCATGTTAGTGTAAGTTTAATACCATCTCTTAGCTATGATAGTGTAAGTTTAATACTATCTCTTAGCAATGATAGTGTAAGTTTAATACCATCTCTTAGCCATGTTAGTGTAAGTTTAACTCTTAGCAATGATAGTGTAAGTTTTAACTCTTAGCCATGTTAGTGTAAGTTTTATATCATCTCTTAACCATGTTGGTGTAAGTTTAATATCATATTCTTAGCCATGTTAGTGTAAGTTAAATACTATCTCTTAGCAATGATAGTGTAAGTTTAACTCTTAGCAATGATAGTTTAAGTTTAACTCTTAGCCATGTTAGTGTAAGTTTAATATCATCTCTATGCAATGATAGTGTAAGTTTAACTCTTAGCAATGATAGTGTAAGTTTAACTCTTAACCATGTAAGTGTAAGTTTAATATCATCTTTTAGCAATGATAGTGTAAGTTTACTCTTAGCAATGATAGTGTAAGTTTAACCCTTAGCCATGTTAGTGTAAATTTAATATCATCTCTTAGCCATGTTGGTGTAAGTTCAATATCATATTGTTAGCCATGTTAGTGTAAGTTTAATACTATCTTTTAGCAATGATAGTGTAAGTTTAACTCTTAGCCATGTTAGTGTAAGTTTAATATCATTCTCTTGGTGCAATGATAGTGTAAGTTTACTATAATCTCTTAACCATGTTGACGTTAGTTTAATATCATATTCTTAGCCATGTGAGTGAAAGTTAAATATAATCTCTTAGCCATACAAGTGTAAGTTTATTATCATCTCTTAAGTTTTTTTTATCATCTCTTAGGCATTTGAGTGCATCATCTTTTTATACTATAGTGAAAGTTTAGGTCTAAACAAAGTCTTAGTTTAATTATAACTGTAGATAGCATCCATTACAGTACAAGATATTATTCAGTTTCAATGCACTTTTAATATTTTATCAATTAGACGTAGCTCTTTTTTTCATTACCAGGAATATTTATTTATTGAGAGTTCCTTTCAAAGAGTAATATTATGTTGGGTTTTTTTTATTTGCAGTATGCACATCGACAAAGAGATGAAAGCATTGCAGAATTAGAACCGATCATAACTGAACCCGGAACGACAGCAATGCCTGAAACAACAAAAATAGAAGATACCAACACTATAGCCCCGGTAGCATCGACAGGCGCACCCATTCGCACACGTGGCTCGCGGATTCAATGGTTTTACGTTTCTTATATAGGGCAGAAACCAATGCGGTTTTTCCTCACGAGTTAGTAAGTGCCGAATTCCTAAGGTTTTTTTGGCGTGTTATTGCTGATTTCCCGGATTATCATGACGAGTCCAGGTTTTCCCGGATTAAGTGTCAGTTTCAGAGATTTATATGTGATATATTTTTTACATAGACCGAAGTCCTCAATTTTATCATGCAGATTGTTATTTTTATATAGAACCATTTCAATACAACTTTTGTTTTATTTGTATTCATTGTTCAGATTGTTGACTGTTATTTGAGAAGGACAAAAGAGATACATGTATTCATAGTTATTTGTGAGACCATTATAGAAAACCATAACATTATATTGAATAAAACTATTAGTTATATAGAGAAAGCTGTCAAATTCTTAAGAAAATATAAATTACCAAACATCAATCCTCAACATCCCTATTATGTCTACCGAACCTAAAGATCGCAATGGAAGGGGGATGTTTTGCGCGCCATAAAACCTGGTTTAACCAACCATTTCTTTTAAAATGCCTGTACCAATTCAGAACCATTTCGGTCTTTATTTTTTTAGTTGTATTTCTTGTTTTTTCTTTTCTCATGGACATTCGAGATCGATCCTCCAAGTTCGGTAATTTTGTTATTATCTTTATTTGGACTGTTTGATATAGGTATATCTTGGATATTTTTGTACACTGCTTCTTTTTTACGCTTCATGCCGAACCTTTAAGTAGACTTAGTCAAACGGTCAGAAAAAGTGTCACAATGTTTTATGTGCTAACAACATACACTTGTTAATCTATTTGCTTTTTTAAATTATTTTTGTTGTTTTTATGATTGTATTTGTTTTGTTTTTTTCGTTGGTTTTCTTGTTTTGTTTTGACAAGGCAAAGACAGAAAGTTACAAAAGATCAGACGAATAAACAAGGTACTCCACTGAACACAGCATAACAAACACATACAAGTAATCAGCAATAAGCACAGCATAACAAACACATACAAGTAATAAGCAATAAGCACAGCATAACAAACACATAAAAGTAAACAGCAATAAGCACAGCATAACAAACACATACAAGTAATAAGCAATAAGCACAGCATAATAAACACATACAAGTAAACAGCAAATAAGCACAGCATAACAAGCACATACAACAAGTAAACAACAAAACATACTACAGGTAAACAACAATAAGCACAGCATTACAAAAACATACTACAAGTAAACAACAATAAGCACAACCTTAAAAAACACAAAAAAAACAAGTAAACAATATAAGTAAAGCCTTACAAAAACATATAGAGCAACATAGAGCAAGTAAACAGTAATTAGAACAGCATTGCAAACAAAACCAGCAATAAGCACAGCATTTCAAACACATTCAACAAGTAAACAACAATACTTACAGCCAAGAAAAAACACATAGAACAAGTAAACAACAATAAGTACAGCCAAAAAAAAAAAACACATAGAACAAGTACTCATACCACAAGTAAACAGCAATCAGCACAGCATTAAAAACACATAAATAACAAGTAAACTGCTATAAGCACAACATTACAAACACATACAATAAGCAAACAGCAATAATCACAGCATTACAAACACATACAATAAGCAAACAGCAATAATCACAGCATTACAAACACATACAACAAGTAAACAGCAATAATTGCAGAATTACAAAACACATGCGACAAGTAAACAGCAATCGGCACAGCCTTACAAACACATAAAACAAGTAAACAGCAATAACCACCGCATTACAAAAACACATACAAGTAAACAACAATAAGCACAGCATTACAAAAACATGCTACAGGTAAACAACAATAAGCACAGCATTATACAAAAACATACTACAAGTAAACAGCAATTATAGTAATAACATGCAACACCTAAACTGCTATTAGCACATCATTACAAATGAGCAGCAATCATCAACCCAAGCGCCAGTCGAAACGAAAATTAACTCAGTTGCTTTTGTTGAGCAAGTTGTTTCAGCTTGTTATAGCAATTAAAGGTAATAACAAAATTCCCGAACTTGGGGAATCAATCTGAAATGTCGTTAAGGTAGTACTCCACAATTAGGATTTTTTCACAGTATTGTTTTCGTATGTGGCCCCTGTGAACTTTTTTGTTAAATGAAAATATTGATTCGTTTTGGTCTTAAAACAAGACAAATAAAAAATCTGGACCCGTTATATAAAAATTACGATCCACGGTTATTGTTTTAAAGAATAATTTCGAAAAAATCAATACCAATGATCATAAAGCGTCGCTTCCGGCTGTGCATGGTGACCAGCGGATGTGCTTAAATTTAAATGTGCTATTTTTAGATTTTTAAGTTTGAACAATTTTAGCGGAAAAAAGAGCCGAAGTCGGATAGGTTTATTTGGTCTTAAAAGAAAGGACTGTTTTTGGGCTTTCATTTCATACATGTTACGTTTCACCTGAACCGAAAGCTCGACTACTGGCAACGTTCAAAAAAAGGACAAAACCCCGATTTTTGCGTATTTTTGTCCCCAAATTTTTGACAAATGTTAAGAGTTGCTAGGGGCAACGAGTAAAACAAAGAAACCAAATACGGCACTAAACACGACTAAACATGCCCGGAGTTTGGAACACCACCTAGTTTAAAGTGCAAATAGCAGTTTAAGCGATTACAAGAACCCGGGACAAAATAGTCAACATCGAGCACATGCAAAAATGAGCTAAATAAATTAATTGTGGAGTACTACCTAAGACAAGGCAAAATAAGGAAAACATTGTTTTTTTGTTAGTCAAATCAGTAAAAGAGGCAAAGAGGCACCAATGGGGCACTCAAGTGTCAAAAGTCTGAAAGGGCAACGACAAAACCGGCACACCCGAACAAGAACAGCACGAAGAAACACAAAACAGTAAATCAACCAAACGGAAATCAACAACGCGAACTAAAGTCGTAACATGAATGAACTCAGGTATTCCGGAAGAGTAAACGGTTCCTGTCTGCTATGGCACAGCCGTCGTGCTACACTCATTTGAGAGATATATATATCCCATATTTGTCTACGAGTGCACGGTGTATACCGTATATTTTTTTTTGGTGAAGACAGCAACCCTGAAGACAAAAAAGACAATAACACAAAATCTCTATGACAATCCTTCATCTGTACTAACTTTGGTGATAGAAGTCTGGTACAATGTATTTGTCTTTGAGAGCATGCTGTCTTCCATTAAAAAAAAGTTTGAATGACAATAATTGAGAAGAAACACAACCCTTTGAAACAATATGTGCATCAGAAGACACGCTATATCATCTAAAAGTCGAATCTTGGTATAACCCATAAGTTGTGCAATACTTAGAAACGAATAACGAGTCGATTCTTTAAATCCAATAGATACAGCGTACAGAATGTTGCTTGAGATCATTACGATTGTCATACAATCTTCATTAGTTACACGTATGTGATGTGAATCCAATCAGAGCATAACTCCCTGAATCTTAAGTCTCTTTAATTTCATGTTCCTGTGGACATCCAAGATGCAGGGAGACACTTCATCGAGGAGAGTTTAGAACATTATTTGATATAAGGGAACCATGAAGCAGCTGTTGATTTTCCATAGTCATGAATCACGTCAATACAGACAGGAATTAAAATGGGTCCAAGTCACCATTTGATCATTTACTTTTGGATACTAGTAGGTTAGAATCATTTTGATAGGAATAATGACTCAGTAATAACAATAACACAAGAACCTCACTGTATTAATATTAAACGCCTTTTTTTTCTTAAGACACCAAACTGCCAAACCTGATGGTGTCATTAAGATCTATTTGAAAAATGTATCATTATTTAGAAATAGATGGAAGATATATTAATGTTGTCCTTTCTGTCACCAACACTTCATTTGCTGGTTTCTTAGATGAATCTTCCAGAGTTTTAGATGGAAAAAAACAACAATTCTGTATGTTTCACATAATTTTATATGCTTCTCGAATTGCCTCGGTGATGTTAGGACAGAAGTATACGAAAGAGACGATTTTAATTTCCAAATTATTAATTTTCCTATATTGGAACGTTACATTTCTCCCTCGCCGACATATGTTGTGTATATTCTTAATTTCCAAACTCATACTAATCACAGGGCTGGTACATTTCTTTTTTTTATATTACAAGTGTGGACACAGGCAGGACATGGACTCTAATAGGACATTGATAGAGATTGAAATATTTATATATACTGGTAGCATTTTTCAATCCTGATAATTTAGTGAAAAAAGTCTGAGTGGGCTCATTATACAGGAAGCATATGATCGATATCTAAAAAATAATCCCACCATATGGGACCCCTACCTGAAGCTAAATATCAAATATCAAAAGCCTATGATTAATAATAGCTGAAGATGTGTTATGAAAATTTTTATCTCTGAAAAATGAGTGAAAAAAGTCTAAATTGACTCCTTATACAGGAAGTAGATGATTGGCAGACCTGAAAATGAATCCCACCATATGGGACCCAGTCACTCATACCTGCATGAAGCTACATACCAAATGTCAAAAGCTTATGATTAATTATACCCGAGATCTGAAAATTTTGATGATGGACAGACGGACTAGTCAAAAACATTATACCCTTTGCAACTTGGTTATTTTGGATATAAATATAGGATCTGATGTGCCTAGACTCCCAAGGCCTTTGTGACCATATTTGGTATAATTGATTAAGAAGTTGTTTTTGAAAACTCAATTTTATCATTAAGAATAGAAAGCAAAATCTTGCAAAATTTAATTTATATGCCAAAAGAAAAATTTGGGGTCTGTTCGGCCTTGTGAGTTTCGTCCCTTTTTATGAACACAATTAAAAAAAAACCAACAAAAACAAAAATAGTGCGATTGGGACTCATCAGTAGGCATCACACTTTATTGGCATAATAGTATTTGTACTGAATGGGAACAAAAGTATTAAAATAAAATATATTTTCCAAGTCCTTTATAAGTTTGGTCCGATTGTGTTTAAGTCGGACCGGCAATTGATATAACGTTATCGGACCAAAAGTCCGGCCTATTCCAGAACTATTTGGCAAAGTCTGAATAAGAAATAATGGACAATATGCATGGTGGAGAAATCAATTAGCAAACTAATACATAAATGTTGCAAGTCATGGCAATTAAAATGCAAAATTCAAAATAAAATTAGGATGTGCATAAATCATTAATTCAAACTTACATTGAGCAGAAAATCAAATGTCAAAACTTGTCCACTACAATGGATCCATTTCAAACCTGGAATAAACAAAAGAATTTTATACATACTATTTAAAATGGACAGTAAGTATATATGCTTATTAAAACACCTACATGTACACACAAAGCAATAAAATGCACATGATGCATGCATGCCAATTTCACAACATTATGGCACAAATTAAAATAACTGTTTACTTTTTCATTAAACAGTCTTTCCAGCTAAAATTGGTTTGGTCCAGTTTAATGCTGCATTAACTTATATTAAACATATACAATGTTGAGGTTTTTTTTAGCAAATTTGGTGAAAATAGTCACTTCACCTCCTAATTAATGGAGCCTTGTACATGTATCTTGTATATTTAAAGAATTTTACTGTGTGTTTACAATGTTCTCCTTTTTTCAAAAAGGTAAAAAAAAACACTGATCAACAGGGTTTTTTCTACTGCTTAACCCTAATCAACCGGGTTTTTTACAGAGGCCAATCTAGAGGGAAGTTCAGGGGTCTAGGTTCCTTTTTTGTTGCAAAAATTTATGATTTCATGCAAACTGTTGGCAAAGTTTGTCAAAATAGATTTGGATCCCCCTCTTGTTCTGAGGACCCCCTGTTAAAAAAAAAATTATAAAACCATAAAATGCACAGTATACAAACAACGATACAGTAATAATAGCTTTTCTTTTATTTTTTTTGTTTGGGCTAGAGTTATCTTTCTTTTCCTTATAGTATGTTAGTTTTCCCGCCAAAAAGTCACATGATCACAGCTCAAATGTAAACAAACACGCTCACTTGATCCTTCATTAGCATTGCAGAAGTTCTGTCATCAAATATTCAAACTTTATTGTATGTTTTATGTTCTTTTTGTGAATTAAACTATTTCTAAGTTGAAGGTACATGTAAATATCAATTTTCTTTTTCTTTCAATAAAACCTTTGAATTAACCACATGGATGCATGTCATTCTGGACACTTGCCAGCAATTTTTTATTTACATTTTCTCCATTTTTGATTGGATGATACTCCTGTTTTACCTTGTCAGCAAATTTCTTTTATGTTTGCTGGTCACCTATTGATCTATGGTTTTAATTGGCTTGGGTAATTATAAAAGTGTCACTCAATGTCTTCATTTAATTAGTAACAAAAGACCTAATTAAACATGGAATTTTTTGAAAATTGCAGACCACCTTACCAAAATGAAAGGTGGTCGGCTCTGGAAAAAATGTGGTTGGCACACCTGGCTTAAATGGCCAATGGAGAACACTGGTTTATAACCATCTACATGTACGAAAGTAGGAGTGCACATAGTGTTTAAGTCTGTTCGCCCATCCCAAATGTTTTTAGATTGGGCATTATGTCTTATGGACATGTTCTTGTTTTAAATTTTTAATATTGAATTAAATGAAATTATTAGTTTATTTAAAGTTTCTTTCATAATTCATAATGTAACCAAACTTTTTGGGAAAGCAGTGATGGAAAATGAACATCACTCATATGCATGTGTACTTTTTAATATAAATAATAAAAATATTCATTCTTTAACTGTTTTGAAACTTACATGACTTACTCAACAATTATTAATTATTAACAGTAAATAAGCTGTTACAGGAACCTGGAAATACAAAATAATAAAAATAAAAATAAATTAGTCATATAATAAGAAATAATGGATAATATGAATATTATTGAAACACTTTAATACATGTACATGTAAGCGCAAGACATCAAGTCAAAATTTGAGACAGCAGTGAAATGTTTGGGGGTACATACATGCATCTTGATGTGTTATTCAATATACAGTGTTCAAGATACATGTATGTTGAGAATTTTTTTTTTTAAAAACTAAGAGCACTAAGAATAAATATTGCAGTCACATTAGACCCTTTTCCTCTACATACATGTATCATACTCTGATATGAAGAATTTAAAAATAATTTTCATTCCTGTGAAACCTTTTTATCGTCCCATTTCCATTATATTGATTCATTCTGTTTAGATTCTTATATAGCAAATTCAAGTGTTGTTTTCATTGCACTATTATTACTGGGGTTGATTTTTTTTTGGCAAGCAGAAGCCCTAAGCTTTTTTGACTTTGAAGCCTTTAGCCCCAACATTAATTTTCCAAGCCCAAAAAATTATCAAAGCAGCTGCAATGATTTAAATTGGACTTGTATTGTTTGTTTTAAATAAAAAGCTAAAAGTGTACAAAAATGTATTATTGTTCGACAGGCATAAAAATGGGTCAAAGACAGAGTTGGCCGGATTTCGTTTAACAGGAAGTATGAGGAAGTACAGACCTGAAATCGGATCCCACGTTATGGTAGCCCATGCTAATGCTGCATACCAAATATCAAGAGGCTGTGATTAGTTGTTACTGAGAAAACTGTAACGAAAATTTTCTATTATTGAACAATAGTCTAAAAAATTAACTAAGTCGATAAACAGGAAGTTGGTGAGCAATAGACCTGAAATTGAATCCCACGCTATGGGAGCTCATGCTGATGCTGCATACCAAATATCAAGAGGCTGTGATTAGCAGTTGCTGTGAAAACTGTTAATAAAAATTTTCTTTGTACATTAGTCTTAAAAATTAACTAAGTCAGTTCACAGGAAGTGGGTGAGTGATTGACCTGAAATTGTCTTCCACGTTATTGGAGTCCATGCTGATACTGAATACCAAATATCAAGAGGCTGTGATAAGTAATTGCTGAGCAAACTGTTACAAAAGTATTTTTGTAAGTAAGTAAGCCTGCCCGTCCAACATTCACCATTTTATAACCTAGATTTTCACTAGTGAATTCCGGCCAAAAAGACAACATTTAATCTACTACAATTAAGTTTAGATTATTGTATTTATTTCAAGCTTTCCTTTAATCGATTGATTACAAAATCCATCCTTCTTGTTCATTTTGTTTCTGCCTAGGCCTACAGTTAGTTAATACTGACCATTCCTCAAGTTCTCATTGAATGATTGTCAATTCTGTTGAAGTCCTGATTCTGACTTGTCACACACTTTTTTTTCATTTTCTTAACCATAAACATACTTAAGTAAAACTTTAACATGTTTATACCGCATCACGGCTTTGATTAATCCATTCTAGCTGGAGTGTACATAACATATCTGGTATTTTGTAACTAAAATTAACAAGTATAAGCTTTCCAAAAAGCTTGCTCGGGCCCGGCATTTATTTTTTTAAAGATGTTTTTACTATTAACGAAAACACATATAAGTCGCAATTAAAAAATCCGCAACAACCAGAAGACTTGAATATCTTAATCAGAAATCTATGAGCCGTTTTTGATAGAGGAAGAGGTAAAATGGGGCATCCGAATGTTAAAATTCCTAAAAGGCAAAGACAAAACAAATGATAGCACGAAGAAACGGAATGGACAGGATAAAACACAAAAAATACAAAAATCAAATGGCAATCATAAACGCAATGTCAAGTCGTGATGAGAGTGAACTCTTGTGCTCCGGGAGATTAAGCAGTTTCTGTTTGCAATAGCACAACCGCCACACTGTCAATTGTCAATTCAATGTGTCAACTATGGTTATTATAAACACGAACAAGAACAGCACGAAGAAACTCAAAATCAACTAAACAGAAATCAACAACGCGAACTCAAGTCGTAACAAGAGTGAACTCTGGTGCTCCGGAATAGTAAACAGTTCCTGCCTGCTGTAGAACGCACGTCGCGCTACCGATTTCTGACTCAGTGTGTCAAATCCGGTAAAGGAAGACAAAACAAAATTCTATGACAAAGCAACATCTGAGATAGAAATTTCCATACTTATTTTAACGAGTATATAGTGTCTACCATAAAATTTCTTGAGTGAAGACAGCAACCTAGGCGCAACATAACCCTCTGGAGGAACGAATCAATTGTGATTTGAAAACTCCATAAGCTGGATCAGATGAAATGTAATTGTTGTCATAGAGCTTTTTTGACAGTTTCAATTTCGAGATGTATATCTAGCTTGCTGAAATTACATCGATTTCCTTGGTGAAGCGTCACGTTGGACACAAAAATGCTAACACGGAAATATGAAGCAGACTTCCTAGAATCCGTTGTATCTTTAAGTGTTCCTAAGGATATAACAGAGTGAAAATGTCACCAAAACTTTATTAATATGGTTAAGATTTTATTAAACTACGCAATAGTGCTCCGAACAAATTAACATACTCATAAGCTTTTTTTTAACATTTTTTTTTCAACTTTTATTGCAAATAACTGAAACGTACACTTCAATTCTATACTCTGTAACCCTCTTCACTTTTACTTAAACAACTTAAATGGTAAAAAAAGAGAATGGAGAAAACAATAGAATCCACACAAATTGCTAGATGCATTGACTAGTTGTATAAAAAACGTAGTCATATACTTTTTTTTACTTCCAATTTTTAGATATTGTAAATATATATCGGATTGTACAATTAAACTTTACTTATTTCATAACAATTCGAACCCGTTAAATATATCGTCTGTAAAAGTTATATAATTATCTACTCCTTTGAGAATAAAGTTGGTAACCATGACAAAACACAGATTCTATTTATAGTTGAGTGGAGCACACTTATCAAAATTTATTGATCGAAATAGAATGCCCCGATTATGCCCAATAATGGTCTGAACCAGTTAAATATAGCTACAGAAGATAAGTGTATATTTATTCAATGCTTGTTTGGATCCCTATGAATAGGAAATAAAATTTCTTTATCTTTATCTTTATATCTGAGCTTTATATGAACCAAGGAATTATATATAATTCCTTGCATGAAGTGAAAAAATGTTTTGCGTTGATAAATTACTCAACTAAGCAATAAAATGAAGATCTAAGTCGACTCATGTGTTCGTGTACTGTACATAAGTTCATAAAGAATTAATCCATACACGGTTATTAAGACCCACGCTTAATAGTCGTGAAATTTGAAGACGAATACGGGTTCAAACGAAATCATACTAGAAGATTCCGATAAGTAATCGGAATCATTCGGCTATTTCCGCTGCCCGGAAGCGTCTTCAATTCTGATGCATTGATCATTTAAATGTTTTGAAATGGGCGGAATCCAATGACTGAATTTACAAGCGCTGTTTGTACAGAGATCTTCATGCAATTGCTATGAACCTAGAACACGCTCGGGCCCTTGAGCCCGAGCAATAAGGGATATTTTGTACAGGGAAATGAAACAAACTTAAGAAAGGTCACTCTTGTCAGTCTGATTTCGGAACTCCTCTAGACTTTGCCTTTAAATATTGAAGATTTTTTTTTGCACACTGACCCCTACTTTTTATATTTTCTGATTATAAACCCTTAAAAACCAACTATATAAAATTTCTTGAAATTCTTGATACAACTTCATGGTTTTTAAGACCTGTTAAAGTTATGTAAAATCTAGAGGAGTCTGACTTCCCTCCAAATTCTTTACGTCATTTATCTCAAAAACGAGCACACGGACCTATCATTTTCTTTTTTCTATTTGATTAAGTAAACAATTATCTACCATTTCCACCACATATCATCAAATATTTGATAAAAAAAAATTCAGGAGTGACCATCCATAAATTGTAAAAGCACTGAGGAGATTTACATTGTAGATCTGTCAAAAATCATGTAAGAGGAAAATCAATATCAATTTGTTTTAGGATTTAAAAAAAATCTGTCAAAATCAAAAATGGCCCGATTTCATTAAACAGGAAGTATGTGAGCAACAGACCTAAAATCAGTTCCCACGTTATGGGACCCCACCCTAATGCTGCATACCAAATATCAAGTGGCTGTGATTAGTAGTTGCTAAGAAAACTGTTACAAATTTTTTTCCCCACACGCCGCCCACCGCCTGACATTCACCATTTTTTTAACCCGGATTTTTCATTCCCTGAAATCCGTCCAATAAATCTATAAGTATTTACAAAAAAATGAATATGTCAATGTAGATGATATATATTTTTGTATACTTCAAAAAACATTAAAAATCTGTCAAAGTCAAAAATGGCTGGACAGTGTTCTCCCCAGGCCATTATAGCACCGTGGGCCCGCGGTGCTATAATTTCGGCCGCGGTGCTATCGTGTGTTGCCGCGGTGCTATCGTTTTTCTTCAATTTAGTTTTTTGTCCCACATTTTTAAAATCTCATTTGGTTTTCATCACTTCTTCACTTGCCTTGATTGTTAAACTGTTTATTTAAGGGATTAACTCAGGTAATTCACAAAGGAAGCCATAAACTTGTCATAATTAGCCCCCAAGCCAGGCCACTTAAAGGTGTAGAACATCAAGACTTCAAAGGATTTTGCCGTCGACAATCAATCATGAGTTACATGTTTTTGTGTTTGGGACGTAGCACCTTTTGGAAAGAACAACCATTCATTACGATTACATATTTAATACTGAGTAATACAACTTTGACTCTGTGGTAGAGCTTACACTGATAATGTTACCGAAATGCTAACATGATGACAGATCTAATTTCCTATATTTTGTTTCTCTAGAATGTTTACAGATAACGTGGATAACGCCTATTAAAATAATAGCTAAAGTATTTCTGAACTTAAACAATGAATAATTAAATGTCAGTTTAAAACATCACAACTCCTCCCTGCTAAACTTTTGCTGCGGTCAGAAAAATAATAAATCAATTTAACTGAATGAAAATAAAAACTATGAATGAAATGATTACTGTAGTAAACAGACATGCAAGATTATAGTAAAAATGTACTTTAACAATGTTTACACAGTCTATATTTCTGCAATGAGTCTTTTCGTTTGTTTTCTGGATCTTTGCGGATATCGTCGCGTTTCTGGCATACTAGTCATCGGTTCGGTATTCGGAACATTGTCAATTTTATCATCAGATGGTGTAATCTCCTCACTAGTTGCTTCGATCTGAGGCATATTTAGCGTATTGTCATTGTCCTCAATTCTGCTCGGCTTAATTTGATCAACGTGTCTCCTCCATGTAGAACCCGAGTCAGTTTTAACACTATACATCAAAGGTCCATCGCGATTTTCTATCTTTCCTCCGGCCCATTTATTGTCTTTGTCTCTGTAATCACGTACAATCACACGTTCACCAGCCTCTAGATATCTCGGTCTCTCTGGTCTTGATTTATGGAATACTGAGTCCATTTGAGAGTTAACAACAGTGTCTTTCATCTCTGGTCGTACTAGACTCAAACACGAACGTAAGTCTCTTCCCATAAACAATTTTGCGGGAGTCTCTTTCGTCACTGAATGTGGTGTATTCCTGTAGTTAAGCAAAAAGTTCGCAATTTTGTGATTTAAATCCTTATTATCCTGTTTCATCGCACGCATACTATTCTTGAAACTCTGAATAAAACGTTCAGCTAGCCCATTTGTAGCGGGATGAAAAGGTGCTGACTTGTAATGTCTAATACCGTTTTGCTTTGTAAAGTTCTCAAATTCACTAGACGTAAATTGAGGTCCATTGTCCGAAACTAACTGCTTGGGAATACCATTTCTTGCAAATATTGTACGTAAGGCTTCAATTGTCTTCGCTGACGTCGTTGTTTTCATCTGGACAACCTCTGGCCACTTCGAATGAGCACACACCAATACGAAGAACATACTTCCCAAGAATGGACCTGCGAAGTCCATATGTACACGTTCCCAGGGAGCAGAAGGCCACTCCCAAGGATGAAGCGGTGCTACTTGCGGCATTTTCTGCGTAAGTTGACAACCGTCACAACTTTTAACAGTCTGTTCAATTTGGCCATCTATCCCGGGCCACCATACGTAACTACGAGCTAACGCTTTCATGCGTACAACACCCGGGTGTCCTTCATGAAGTAATTCTTGAATACGGGAACGCAACTTAGCCGGCACGATAACACGAATACCCCACATTAAACAACCTTGGTGGAGTGTTATTTCACTTCTGCGACTAAAGAATGGTTTTAACATTTCGTCATTGTTCGATTCGTTCCAGCCATTTATAACTCGGTCATATACCTTCGAAAGTGTTCGATCACGGCGCGTTTCTCGCGCGATAACAGAACTTGTCACTGGCAAGGCTTCGAAATGTGAAATATGAAAAATTTCTTCTGCGTCTATACCGTCCGAATTGCAGCTTTCTACAGGCATCCTTGACAGTCCATCCGCGTTAGTATGAAGTTTGGTACTCTTGTACTCAATGTCATAATTGAACCCGGAGAGAAATATTGCATATCTTTGCAATCTTGCCGCGGTTGTAACAGGAATTGCTTTGCTCGGACTAAAAATCGAGGTGAGTGGTTTATGATCAGTCACTAGCGTGAATTTACGTGCGAACAAGTAATTGTAAAATTTACGTACGCCCCAAACTATTCCAAGCGCCTCTTTGTCGATCTGTGCATAATTCCGTTCGGATTTGCTTAACGAACGCGAGGCAAAGAGTACTGGTCGCTCCGACCCATCAGGCATCACGTGGGATAAAACGGCTCCTAATCCAAAAGGTGACGCATCGCACGCTAATTTGACTGGAAGCTTCGGATCATAATGTGTAAGAACCTGCTCGGACGTTACTAGTTCTTTGATCGTCGCGAATGCCTTGTCACAGTCTTATGTCCATTTCCACTTTCGCGTTTTCTCTAATACATGTAGCTCATTTAGCGGACGCGCTTCTGTGGCTAAATTCGGTATAAATTTACCGTAGTACTGAACTAACCCTAAAAATGAACGAAGCTGCGTAACATTTTCTGGTCGTTTGACTTTCAAAATTGCGTCGATTTTGTCCTGTGACTTTTTAAGACCGTCACGTCCAATTTCGTGTCCACAAAAAGTAACATTTTCCCGGAAAAAGTAGCATTTATCTAAATTTGCTCGGAGTCCGAATTCTTGCAATCGGGAAAGTACATTGTCAAGATTTTTCAAGTGTTCTTGTTCTGTTTTACCGGTCACGATCATATCGTCCAGTACGCACTGTACGCCGTCTAAACCTTGCAAAATTTGGTCTATTGTACGTTGCCAAATAGCGGGCGAACTGGCAACTCCAAAAGGAAGACGGTTATACTGATACAAACCACAGTTCAGTTCATCAGTAGTTCTGTCATAAATGTGTGATCTGGTTTGATTCTTTGAACAAACAGGTCACACTGTGTAAATAAAATAAATTCACAGAAGTCACAACCTGTGATCATGAGTTGGCCTTGAATTTGAGCATAATAGTCGTGAGTTGTTTTCAGTTTAATGTCACCATTAATATTTTCACAACAAAAGTCTGTGATTTCCTCACATGCTGCCAAGATCTTCATATTTCGTGCGGAAAATGGACACTTGACCTCCACAATTCCAGTTTGTCCATTATCACACAACTTTCCATCAGGAGTTGCACCAAGAAAGGCATAATCTTTATTAACAACTAACCCACACTCATGGAAATGAGTACTTTTATATCGTTCCATATACGCTTTCTTCGCCTCACCCTCATGTCGCTTCCCATATTCAAGTGATGGGGCAGTTATTTGTCTGGTACTAAAAAGGTTCTTCAAAAACTTGTCAGAAGGGGCTGACTTCCTGTTAACAACACGTCCGAAGTTAGAAGCTGTTAGTCTGGACTTGCGAGCTTCAAACCATTCTTTTGACATATCTTGTTGTCGTGTTATAAGTTCCAGTCTACTAAAATCTGTGTTGTTATATTTGGTGTTTAACTCCTGAAATTCTTGTGGTAACGCCACAGGAGACGGGTTAAAAACACAATTATTACCACAACCAGCACTCTCCATAGGTTCTTGTGCTTTTTTTAGATTTCTTGTCTGAAATTATACAATAATGTACATGTAAATACTATATATTGGAAATTATTTTATAACATAAAAATAAAAATTGTTTTTTATTACAGGGATTTCCCCGATGGACATGCTTGCTGCATCTATGGATATCCATACCATGAGAAATGAACTAGAAAGAGAAAAGGACAAAACCAAGCAGCTGGAGCTTATTATTTTGAAATTGGAGCAAGAAAATCAACAGCTTAAAGAAATCAATGATGCAAAAATGAAATTTGGAGTCAAAAGTGTTTTGAAAAGAGAGCAGAAAATAAAAGATTTGTTTAAATACTACACTGCAATTACATATGAAAGATTTAAAAGTTTGTTTCAGTTTTTGCTTCCAGAGAACTTTGAACTTGACTATGAGAAAGGACGTAGTGATATCAAGAGTTTAAGCCAAGAGGACTGTTTATTCTTAGTTTTGACAAGGCTACGTCACAATTTTGGCCTGAAAGATATTGCTATGAGATTTGATTTATCGGTTCAATCTTCAGGAAGTATCTTTAACACATGGATAGACCATATGTACCTTAAGTTAGGACAACTTTCAATATGGCCACATAGGGACATTATTATTCAAAATATGCCAAAAGACTTTAAAGCTGACTTCCCCAAGTCATTAGTTATTATTGATGGCACTGAATTCAAGACACAAACTCCATCGGCTTTAGGTCTGCAAAGTCAAATGTACAGTGACTACAAGTCAAACACAACCCTTAAAGCTTTGATCGGCTGTGATCCAAGTGGGTCAGTGATATTCATTTCAGAACTATTTACAGGATCAATATCAGATAAATCCACCACTGAACAAAGCGGATTTTATGAATTATTAAGTAAACTTAAAGATCAAGGTTATATTGTGGAGGGTGACTCTGTTATGGCTGATAAGGGTTTTACCATTGAAAAGGAATTGGAATCTTTAGGACTGAATTTGAACATTCCCCCATTCACATCCAGTGGTGCCCAAATGACTGCAGCACAAACATTCCAAACACAAAAAATAGCAAAACACAGGGTTCATATTGAACGTTTAATTGCAAAAGTAAAAACTTATCAAATCCTTGCCAATGTCATACCAACCAATTTATTTCATAGTGTAAATAAGATTTGGACAATTTGCTCAATGTTGACATTGTTTCAGGATACATTTGTCACTGATAAAAGATCAAATGATGATGAATAGTTTGTGTTCAAAATAAAAGATATAGTATATATATTTTTACTGATGCTATTGTATTTATTCCCCCTTCCTTTTTCTGTGACTAGATGTGGATTAATGTATACCTGGTATGCTAAACATGCTAAAAGTCTGTGTTTTTGTACTTTATAATTACCTGGTATGATAAATAAGACCCAATTTGCACTGGACCAACTGGTGTTTCCACTGATGGAGGATTCATGGATGCAATGTAGGCCAAAGGTGTTCCTTTCAGGTTTCTCAGCACATCAATGTCCTGGTTACTCATCTTTGGTAGTCTGCAATTAAATGTAATTTGGTGGTGACTTGCAAGTTTATTACACAAAACATGCAAAACTTCAAACATTATTTATACATGGTAAATAATAAATTGCTGAGAAGGACCTGATATTAAGATGAACCGATGAAGTACCATATATACATGAGGTACATGTACAAAAATTTTATTATGAAAGAAGGTGCATTTTAGCTTAAGTAGAAAAGTACAATGGAGAAATATTATTTTTATTATGCAAAAAAGGCTGAATATATTGTATATAAAATATTTGGCACTTACACACAATCTGTTTCAATTTGACACAAAACAGGTCTTCTTTTCCGGTTTTCAATAGGCTTTGCAACAATAACATGGTTTACTGGAACAGGCTTGATTTTTTCACCCCTAGGAATGTGCCAATTCTGAGGTATACTTGTACAGCTCTGTTGATCAGGAACATGGGTAAAGTTGTGCAATTTAAATCCTTGTAGAGTCTTCAGAAGTCCAACTATATGGGAACAATGACCAGCAATTCTAAAAAGTTTATAACAAAATTTGAATAGATGTTTGGGCTTTATATGCACGAACTGTATTAGAAATTATGGACATCTCAATATTCATGTATATATGCTCTTTATTTTTTAATCAAATCTTCGAAGACATTAATTAATACACAATTACAATTTTAAGATTTAATATGTTAGAAAAACATTTCTAATCCTTCACCACGAGCTTCATGCAGAGATGTCAAAAGATCGATATGTCATTGTTTACACTCATGTTTACATTACGCAATATGCGGTTGTAAACTTGTCAGGATGCGATAAATACTGATGAAAAGGTCATAAAAAATGAATTAAAAAAGGTTAAATCTTACCCAACTTTACAAGAGCAAAATGATTCTGTCAATAGTTTATCTCCGATTTCGACGTGAAGGCCGTGTGGAGCTTGACTTTTCCTCATAGAGCGCCAACATTTGGCGTCTACACGAATAGTTCCATTTACTTCTGAAATTCTGACATTATGGATATACCCTTGTGTAAAATAATTAAGCCCTTTTTGAAGCATCTTTTGTGACAAAGTTGCACAATTGGGTAGGAAAGATACGGCAATATTATCAGGTATTTTTGCAAGTGAATCAGACATATTGTTGGGATGCTGAGACGCCATTTTGAAAATGAAGATGATTAGCTTGGGGGTCATAGTTACAATATCTAGGATGGGAGGAGCTTATCTCTTATCTCGGAACCGTGAATTCCATGGGAATAATATTTCCATTGACACATGGTTTAATCCAAATCGAATCATTGGCATGTGAATACACGGTATATATCCCAACATCATTATTTTCCTCGTGATCAATTGCGTGTACGCGCTGATTTCTGTATTTCTTCTTATCTCCACTACGGCATGCAGCTCGGATATGTCCCTTGCGATGACACTGGTTACAAGTACTGTCTTTAAATCGGCACTTGTCAGCAAAATGGTCGGTTCCGTTGCACCGATAACACGATTTTGCAGGCTGTTGTTGAAAAGTACGTCCCTGTGGTCGTCTTCTCCGGTTTCCCTGAACTTTATGAACGGGTGTGTCACTCGGAACATTCCTCAGTTCAATGGCGTCTTTTGTAGCGGTCTCCATTGCAACTGCAATTTCTAACGATTGCTCCAATGTGAGTGCGTTGATTGTCAACAGTTTCTTCTGGATCTGTTGATTCCGTAATCCGCAAACAAATCTGTCTCGTAGAGAGTCATTTAAATTTAATCCAAATTCACAGAATTCTGTAAGTTTTCTCAGTTCTGCAATGTAAGTGTTCACACTTTCAGCTTCGAGCTGATTACGCTTGTGAAATCGAAAACGTTCGGCTATCACAATTGGTTTCGGAGTCAAGTGGTCTTGAAGTAGTTTCACAAGAGTTGCGTAGTCCTTTTCTTTCGGCTTCTGTGGAGCGGTCAAATTCCTTAACAAAGTGTAGGTTTTGCCTCCTAGAAGTGTCAATAAAGCAGGTACTTTTTTATCCTCCGCAATGTTATTTACTTCAAAGTATTGTTCTAAACGTTCCGTATAACTTGTCCACGTTTCTATACTGTCCTCGAATGGCTCTATAGAGTGCAAAGTACCAAAGATTTTCCCATTGAAAACAATGCTTTCTTGTCAAAATTCATAATTTTCTGTATGTCTCAAAATTAAAATTTTGGGTTTTATTTTCTATTCAGAAGAAAGTAAAATAAATATCGACATTTTTACCTGGTACGAAACTATATGGTCCCGTGGCTTTTACGGGACAAAAATTTATGTTTTAGTATGTACCTGAAAATTCACGCTTTTTTCTTTAGAAATTTCGGAAAAATAAAATGCGTTTTAACAATAATATTAACACGATTAAATCATGTTTCATAGGTGGAATAAAGACGTAACTCACTGTGCAATATTTCTACCAAAAATCATTTTTCATTTATAACCACACGTAAAAAGCCATGTATTTACTCCTGTATTGTATCTTCCCTTCACAGGCGATGACTTCACACACGAACCTATTTGGTACCTTGCTACCTATACGTCCAATAATCCCCACAACGTTTTGCGGTGGTGGTCCTTGATCTTCAGGCATGTTCGATATTTAACCAAGAAAATCTCACAGATATAACTAAAATCGGAGCTCTCTTAGAATTAAACTCGTCGCCAGTTTTGTGTTTGGGACGTAGCACCTTTTGGAAAGAACAACCATTCATTACGATTACATATTTAATACTGAGTAATACAACTTTGACTCTGTGGTAGAGCTTACACTGATAATGTTACCGAAATGCTAACATGATGACAGATCTAATTTCCTATATTTTGTTTCTCTAGAATGTTTACAGATAACGTGGATAACGCCTATTAAAATAATAGCTAAAGTATTTCTGAACTTAAACAATGAATAATTAAATGTCAGTTTAAAACATCACAACTCCTCCCTGCTAAACTTTTGCTGCGGTCAGAAAAATAATAAATCAATTTAACTGAATGAAAATAAAAACTATGAATGAAATGATTACTGTAGTAAACAGACATGCAAGATTATAGTAAAAATGTACTTTAACAATGTTTACACAGTCTATATTTCTGCAATGAGTCTTTTCGTTTGTTTTCTGGATCTTTGCGGATATCGTCGCGTTTCTGGCATACTAGTCATCGGTTCGGTATTCGGAACATTGTCAATTTTATCATCAGATGGTGTAATCTCCTCACTAGTTGCTTCGATCTGAGGCATATTTAGCGTATTGTCATTGTCCTCAATTCTGCTCGGCTTAATTTGATCAACGTGTCTCCTCCATGTAGAACCCGAGTCAGTTTTAACACTATACATCAAAGGTCCATCGCGATTTTCTATCTTTCCTCCGGCCCATTTATTGTCTTTGTCTCTGTAATCACGTACAATCACACGTTCACCAGCCTCTAGATATCTCGGTCTCTCTGGTCTTGATTTATGGAATACTGAGTCCATTTGAGAGTTAACAACAGTGTCTTTCATCTCTGGTCGTACTAGACTCAAACACGAACGTAAGTCTCTTCCCATAAACAATTTTGCGGGAGTCTCTTTCGTCACTGAATGTGGTGTATTCCTGTAGTTAAGCAAAAAGTTCGCAATTTTGTGATTTAAATCCTTATTATCCTGTTTCATCGCACGCATACTATTCTTGAAACTCTGAATAAAACGTTCAGCTAGCCCATTTGTAGCGGGATGAAAAGGTGCTGACTTGTAATGTCTAATACCGTTTTGCTTTGTAAAGTTCTCAAATTCACTAGACGTAAATTGAGGTCCATTGTCCGAAACTAACTGCTTGGGAATACCATTTCTTGCAAATATTGTACGTAAGGCTTCAATTGTCTTCGCTGACGTCGTTGTTTTCATCTGGACAACCTCTGGCCACTTCGAATGAGCACACACCAATACGAAGAACATACTTCCCAAGAATGGACCTGCGAAGTCCATATGTACACGTTCCCAGGGAGCAGAAGGCCACTCCCAAGGATGAAGCGGTGCTACTTGCGGCATTTTCTGCGTAAGTTGACAACCGTCACAACTTTTAACAGTCTGTTCAATTTGGCCATCTATCCCGGGCCACCATACGTAACTACGAGCTAACGCTTTCATGCGTACAACACCCGGGTGTCCTTCATGAAGTAATTCTTGAATACGGGAACGCAACTTAGCCGGCACGATAACACGAATACCCCACATTAAACAACCTTGGTGGAGTGTTATTTCACTTCTGCGACTAAAGAATGGTTTTAACATTTCGTCATTGTTCGATTCGTTCCAGCCATTTATAACTCGGTCATATACCTTCGAAAGTGTTCGATCACGGCGCGTTTCTCGCGCGATAACAGAACTTGTCACTGGCAAGGCTTCGAAATGTGAAATATGAAAAATTTCTTCTGCGTCTATACCGTCCGAATTGCAGCTTTCTACAGGCATCCTTGACAGTCCATCCGCGTTAGTATGAAGTTTGGTACTCTTGTACTCAATGTCATAATTGAACCCGGAGAGAAATATTGCATATCTTTGCAATCTTGCCGCGGTTGTAACAGGAATTGCTTTGCTCGGACTAAAAATCGAGGTGAGTGGTTTATGATCAGTCACTAGCGTGAATTTACGTGCGAACAAGTAATTGTAAAATTTACGTACGCCCCAAACTATTCCAAGCGCCTCTTTGTCGATCTGTGCATAATTCCGTTCGGATTTGCTTAACGAACGCGAGGCAAAGAGTACTGGTCGCTCCGACCCATCAGGCATCACGTGGGATAAAACGGCTCCTAATCCAAAAGGTGACGCATCGCACGCTAATTTGACTGGAAGCTTCGGATCATAATGTGTAAGAACCTGCTCGGACGTTACTAGTTCTTTGATCGTCGCGAATGCCTTGTCACAGTCTTTTGTCCATTTCCACTTTCGCGTTTTCTCTAATACATGTAGCTCATTTAGCGGACGCGCTTCTGTGGCTAAATTCGGTATAAATTTACCGTAGTACTGAACTAACCCTAAAAATGAACGAAGCTGCGTAACATTTTCTGGTCGTTTGACTTTCAAAATTGCGTCGATTTTGTCCTGTGACTTTTTAAGACCGTCACGTCCAATTTCGTGTCCACAAAAAGTAACATTTTCCCGGAAAAAGTAGCATTTATCTAAATTTGCTCGGAGTCCGAATTCTTGCAATCGGGAAAGTACATTGTCAAGATTTTTCAAGTGTTCTTGTTCTGTTTTACCGGTCACGATCATATCGTCCAGTACGCACTGTACGCCGTCTAAACCTTGCAAAATTTGGTCTATTGTACGTTGCCAAATAGCGGGCGAACTGGCAACTCCAAAAGGAAGACGGTTATACTGATACAAACCACGTAATGTGTTAATCGTAAGCAATTTCTTCGACTCGTCATCCATCGGTAACTGTAGATAGGCTTGGCGCAAGTCTATCTTACTGAACTTTTGACCACCTGCGAGATTCGCGAAAATATCATCTATCTTTGGCATCGGATATTGGTCAACTTGTAAACATGAGTTTAATGTCACTTTGAAATCTCCACAAATTCTGACGCTACCGTTTTTCTTTAACACGGGAACGACCGGACTCGCCCAGTCACTGACTTGAACTCGTGTCAGTATATTCTGCGCTTCAAGTTTATCTAGCTCTTGTTCGACTTTCGGTCGCAACGCAAACGCTACAGGTCGCGCTTTCACGAACTTCGGTACCGCGTCTTTCTTAAGATGCAATTTTGCCTGAATTCCCTTTACGCAACCGATTTCATCTTTGAAAACTTCGTTATGACGGGCTAAAATTTCCTTTAAAGTCATACCGCACTTTGGCTCTTCGCGAACGGAGCTCAATGATTTTATCATTGCCCAATCAAGTCGGATACTTTTCAACCATTCCCGACCAAACAACGCTGGACCGCCGCGCTTAACCACGTGCAAATTCAGATCAGCTTGTTGCCCGTTGTACTGCACATTTACGCGCATAACTCCCAACGAATTTAACTTCTCACCGGAATACGTTTTAAGCACAAGCGATGACTTCTCGAGCTTTTCTCCTTTGAAATATTTCACATAATCCGCCTCGGAAATTACAGAAACACTGCTGCCGGTATCTAATTCACCTTTCCGATCTGTCAATCTTAATAATTATATTGACCAATCAGAATGCCGGATTATAATTGGCTTTTGTAGGTCATATTTTGGCAGCCATTAAGTCCCACAAACATTGTTTTGTGGGCATTGTGAATGATCAGTGTTATATAGGAAATTTAACCGATATATCGCTAAATTATAAAAATGGTTTTAAGATGTGCATGGGGAACATGCAACAATGACGAGAGATACCCAGAAAGAATGTCAGGTTGTCGTTTTATTCACTTTCCAAAGCCGAAAACGCAGTTCGAGAAGTGTTTACGTTGGATTAAAGCATGTGGACGACCTCATGACCAACTGAACATTGAAAGGATAAATAAACACAAAGCTGTTTGTTCAAAGGTATGAATCATTTGTCTTATAAAATTATTTTATCAACTGACATCATTGTTGTTTTAAAATAGATCCTGTAAAATGACATCGCATTGTTTACATGTACGTGTGTCATATTTAAACATGTGTACATGTACCAAGCACTACATAGCTCACCGGTATGTCTATATTATTTATTGGTTTTTTGACAGAAATAAAAAATATCATAAATGATCTGCGACATGTATGATATACATGTACAGGCACATGTTCAATCATGACAATGGTACTTGCACACCTGACATGTGTGACAGTAAAAGTGTGCAGGTTGTCACACTGAGTCCCTTCAACATTTTTTGCTCTGTCTATAAAACAATCATTATTGCCACTGACATGGAAAAGTTTATTTCACAACACAGATTGAGAATATTGATTAAGATAATTTATTAAATTTCAGCATTTTGTTGGTGGTAATGGACCAACTGCTCAGTATCCTGACCCAGTACAGGCAGATGGATCCGTATCAAAACCTGTGAGGAAAAAGTTAGTGCGAGCTTCTCCACAGAAATCAAGAAAGCGTTTACGACTTGACTTGGTCAATTCATGGTAAGTAACAAATAGTACCTTTATTGCTGTTTGTAAATATACAGTTTCTAATTGTTTTAAATTGTATGAATTAAAGTTCGTCTTACATCTGGTTGACATGTTAAGATGTTAGAATAAAGTTCATGTAAGAAATGAAAATCAACAATCACATTTTTTTTTAGTGATGATGTCGACAGTTCTCAAACATTTGAGCTCAGCCATGAACAAGAAACAGGGATCAGCACCCAAACAGAGGAACACTGTAAGTTTTGACAAAAATTTATTAAAAACTATGCTGCATTTGTCCCACCAACCAAGTATGGTTTTGCAAAGTCTTTAAAAAATTGTGATAATTTCATCAGTAGTTCTGTCATAAATGTGTGATCTGGTTTGATTCTTTGAACAAACAGGTCACACTGTGTAAATAAAATAAATTCACAGAAGTCACAACCTGTGATCATGAGTTGGCCTTGAATTTGAGCATAATAGTCGTGAGTTGTTTTCAGTTTAATGTCACCATTAATATTTTCACAACAAAAGTCTGTGATTTCCTCACATGCTGCCAAGATCTTCATATTTCGTGCGGAAAATGGACACTTGACCTCCACAATTCCAGTTTGTCCATTATCACACAACTTTCCATCAGGAGTTGCACCAAGAAAGGCATAATCTTTTTTAACAACTAACCCACACTCATGGAAATGAGTACTTTTATATCGTTCCATATACGCTTTCTTCGCCTCACCCTCATGTCGCTTCCCATATTCAAGTGATGGGGCAGTTATTTGTCTGGTACTAAAAAGGTTCTTCAAAAACTTGTCAGAAGGGGCTGACTTCCTGTTAACAACACGTCCGAAGTTAGAAGCTGTTAGTCTGGACTTGCGAGCTTCAAACCATTCTTTTGACATATCTTGTTGTCGTGTTATAAGTTCCAGTCTACTAAAATCTGTGTTGTTATATTTGGTGTTTAACTCCTGAAATTCTTGTGGTAACGCCACAGGAGACGGGTTAAAAACACAATTATTACCACAACCAGCACTCTCCATAGGTTCTTGTGCTTTTTTTAGATTTCTTGTCTGAAATTATACAATAATGTACATGTAAATACTATATATTGGAAATTATTTTATAACATAAAAATAAAAATTGTTTTTTATTACAGGGATTTCCCCGATGGACATGCTTGCTGCATCTATGGATATCCATACCATGAGAAATGAACTAGAAAGAGAAAAGGACAAAACCAAGCAGCTGGAGCTTATTATTTTGAAATTGGAGCAAGAAAATCAACAGCTTAAAGAAATCAATGATGCAAAAATGAAATTTGGAGTCAAAAGTGTTTTGAAAAGAGAGCAGAAAATAAAAGATTTGTTTAAATACTACACTGCAATTACATATGAAAGATTTAAAAGTTTGTTTCAGTTTTTGCTTCCAGAGAACTTTGAACTTGACTATGAGAAAGGACGTAGTGATATCAAGAGTTTAAGCCAAGAGGACTGTTTATTCTTAGTTTTGACAAGGCTACGTCACAATTTTGGCCTGAAAGATATTGCTATGAGATTTGATTTATCGGTTCAATCTTCAGGAAGTATCTTTAACACATGGATAGACCATATGTACCTTAAGTTAGGACAACTTTCAATATGGCCACATAGGGACATTATTATTCAAAATATGCCAAAAGACTTTAAAGCTGACTTCCCCAAGTCATTAGTTATTATTGATGGCACTGAATTCAAGACACAAACTCCATCGGCTTTAGGTCTGCAAAGTCAAATGTACAGTGACTACAAGTCAAACACAACCCTTAAAGCTTTGATCGGCTGTGATCCAAGTGGGTCAGTGATATTCATTTCAGAACTATTTACAGGATCAATATCAGATAAATCCACCACTGAACAAAGCGGATTTTATGAATTATTAAGTAAACTTAAAGATCAAGGTTATATTGTGGAGGGTGACTCTGTTATGGCTGATAAGGGTTTTACCATTGAAAAGGAATTGGAATCTTTAGGACTGAATTTGAACATTCCCCCATTCACATCCAGTGGTGCCCAAATGACTGCAGCACAAACATTCCAAACACAAAAAATAGCAAAACACAGGGTTCATATTGAACGTTTAATTGCAAAAGTAAAAACTTATCAAATCCTTGCCAATGTCATACCAACCAATTTATTTCATAGTGTAAATAAGATTTGGACAATTTGCTCAATGTTGACATTGTTTCAGGATACATTTGTCACTGATAAAAGATCAAATGATGATGAATAGTTTGTGTTCAAAATAAAAGATATAGTATATATATTTTTACTGATGCTATTGTATTTATTCCCCCTTCCTTTTTCTGTGACTAGATGTGGATTAATGTATACCTGGTATGCTAAACATGCTAAAAGTCTGTGTTTTTGTACTTTATAATTACCTGGTATGATAAATAAGACCCAATTTGCACTGGACCAACTGGTGTTTCCACTGATGGAGGATTCATGGATGCAATGTAGGCCAAAGGTGTTCCTTTCAGGTTTCTCAGCACATCAATGTCCTGGTTACTCATCTTTGGTAGTCTGCAATTAAATGTAATTTGGTGGTGACTTGCAAGTTTATTACACAAAACATGCAAAACTTCAAACATTATTTATACATGGTAAATAATAAATTGCTGAGAAGGACCTGATATTAAGATGAACCGATGAAGTACCATATATACATGAGGTACATGTACAAAAATTTTATTATGAAAGAAGGTGCATTTTAGCTTAAGTAGAAAAGTACAATGGAGAAATATTATTTTTATTATGCAAAAAAGGCTGAATATATTGTATATAAAATATTTGGCACTTACACACAATCTGTTTCAATTTGACACAAAACAGGTCTTCTTTTCCGGTTTTCAATAGGCTTTGCAACAATAACATGGTTTACTGGAACAGGCTTGATTTTTTCACCCCTAGGAATGTGCCAATTCTGAGGTATACTTGTACAGCTCTGTTGATCAGGAACATGGGTAAAGTTGTGCAATTTAAATCCTTGTAGAGTCTTCAGAAGTCCAACTATATGGGAACAATGACCAGCAATTCTAAAAAGTTTATAACAAAATTTGAATAGATGTTTGGGCTTTATATGCACGAACTGTATTAGAAATTATGGACATCTCAATATTCATGTATATATGCTCTTTATTTTTTAATCAAATCTTCGAAGACATTAATTAATACACAATTACAATTTTAAGATTTAATATGTTAGAAAAACATTTCTAATCCTTCACCACGAGCTTCATGCAGAGATGTCAAAAGATCGATATGTCATTGTTTACACTCATGTTTACATTACGCAATATGCGGTTGTAAACTTGTCAGGATGCGATAAATACTGATGAAAAGGTCATAAAAAATGAATTAAAAAAGGTTAAATCTTACCCAACTTTACAAGAGCAAAATGATTCTGTCAATAGTTTATCTCCGATTTCGACGTGAAGGCCGTGTGGAGCTTGACTTTTCCTCATAGAGCGCCAACATTTGGCGTCTACACGAATAGTTCCATTTACTTCTGAAATTCTGACATTATGGATATACCCTTGTGTAAAATAATTAAGCCCTTTTTGAAGCATCTTTTGTGACAAAGTTGCACAATTGGGTAGGAAAGATACGGCAATATTATCAGGTATTTTTGCAAGTGAATCAGACATATTGTTGGGATGCTGAGACGCCATTTTGAAAATGAAGATGATTAGCTTGGGGGTCATAGTTACAATATCTAGGATGGGAGGAGCTTATCTCTTATCTCGGAACCGTGAATTCCATGGGAATAATATTTCCATTGACACATGGTTTAATCCAAATCGAATCATTGGCATGTGAATACACGGTATATATCCCAACATCATTATTTTCCTCGTGATCAATTGCGTGTACGCGCTGATTTCTGTATTTCTTCTTATCTCCACTACGGCATGCAGCTCGGATATGTCCCTTGCGATGACACTGGTTACAAGTACTGTCTTTAAATCGGCACTTGTCAGCAAAATGGTCGGTTCCGTTGCACCGATAACACGATTTTGCAGGCTGTTGTTGAAAAGTACGTCCCTGTGGTCGTCTTCTCCGGTTTCCCTGAACTTTATGAACGGGTGTGTCACTCGGAACATTCCTCAGTTCAATGGCGTCTTTTGTAGCGGTCTCCATTGCAACTGCAATTTCTAACGATTGCTCCAATGTGAGTGCGTTGATTGTCAACAGTTTCTTCTGGATCTGTTGATTCCGTAATCCGCAAACAAATCTGTCTCGTAGAGAGTCATTTAAATTTAATCCAAATTCACAGAATTCTGTAAGTTTTCTCAGTTCTGCAATGTAAGTGTTCACACTTTCAGCTTCGAGCTGATTACGCTTGTGAAATCGAAAACGTTCGGCTATCACAATTGGTTTCGGAGTCAAGTGGTCTTGAAGTAGTTTCACAAGAGTTGCGTAGTCCTTTTCTTTCGGCTTCTGTGGAGCGGTCAAATTCCTTAACAAAGTGTAGGTTTTGCCTCCTAGAAGTGTCAATAAAGCAGGTACTTTTTTATCCTCCGCAATGTTATTTACTTCAAAGTATTGTTCTAAACGTTCCGTATAACTTGTCCACGTTTCTATACTGTCCTCGAATGGCTCTATAGAGTGCAAAGTACCAAAGATTTTCCCATTGAAAACAATGCTTTCTTGTCAAAATTCATAATTTTCTGTATGTCTCAAAATTAAAATTTTGGGTTTTATTTTCTATTCAGAAGAAAGTAAAATAAATATCGACATTTTTACCTGGTACGAAACTATATGGTCCCGTGGCTTTTACGGGACAAAAATTTATGTTTTAGTATGTACCTGAAAATTCACGCTTTTTTCTTTAGAAATTTCGGAAAAATAAAATGCGTTTTAACAATAATATTAACACGATTAAATCATGTTTCATAGGTGGAATAAAGACGTAACTCACTGTGCAATATTTCTACCAAAAATCATTTTTCATTTATAACCACACGTAAAAAGCCATGTATTTACTCCTGTATTGTATCTTCCCTTCACAGGCGATGACTTCACACACGAACCTATTTGGTACCTTGCTACCTATACGTCCAATAATCCCCACAACGTTTTGCGGTGGTGGTCCTTGATCTTCAGGCATGTTCGATATTTAACCAAGAAAATCTCACAGATATAACTAAAATCGGAGCTCTCTTAGAATTAAACTCGTCGCCAGTTTTGTGTTTGGGACGTAGCACCTTTTGGAAAGAACAACCATTCATTACGATTACATATTTAATACTGAGTAATACAACTTTGACTCTGTGGTAGAGCTTACACTGATAATGTTACCGAAATGCTAACATGATGACAGATCTAATTTCCTATATTTTGTTTCTCTAGAATGTTTACAGATAACGTGGATAACGCCTATTAAAATAATAGCTAAAGTATTTCTGAACTTAAACAATGAATAATTAAATGTCAGTTTAAAACATCACACATGTAATCTCTTATCCCATTCCAAAATCTTGTGTCATTATTTAAATGTTACAATCAACTATCATTTATGATTAGAACTGTTTGAATTTTGTAATATATTCTTGTTTTAAGACTAGATTGTAGATTGAAAAGCCACAAAAAATCGATTTTTTAGAAATATTTCTTCATGACATAAAGGTACAGAGTTATTTCCCCTTAAAATTATTTATTTTCATTTTTTAAGCTAATAACTCATATTTATAGCAAAATATGTTCTACTTACAATTATAAATTATTAGTTGAGGTTATCAATAGCCAGTTTTCTTTTTCTTTTAAAAATAACAATCTTTTTGGATGTTTGTTTTAAAAACTACACTTCTTCAAATATCTAATCATTTATTTAATAAGTAGTTATAAATTGTGCTCCAATTTAAGAATATGAAGTTTACGTCGCTGCAGACCTATATATAGGTATAGTCACGACGTTAAACTCCCCAGTCAGTCAGGAACATGTACATGTATCTATGACTCATGTAGAGTGATCGAATTGCTTACTGATAAGAAGCAACACTGGGTGTAATGAGCCCCAGTCTCTGTTGAGAAAGTCGAGTAGTACTTTATCAAGGTTCTAATACTTACATTCAGTTTTAGAATTTAGAGATTAGAAGTTTTTATATGGTAATTAGAAATCAGAAGTTTTTATTGTTAAATAGTGACAGAATACATGTATAAAAACAGATACAGATAAATAACTTTTATCTTAGAATAAAGTTCACATTGCTATTTTAAAATCCATGAAATAACGCCGCGGAAAATCCCATGTTCAAAAATCTCGCCACGCCTTACCATAGTGCTATCAAAATTTTCTGGGGAGAACACTGCTGGATTTCGTTCAACAGGAAGTAGGTGAGCGACATGCCTGAAATCCTATCCCACATTATGGGACCCCACCCTGATGCTGTATAAAATATCAAATGGCTGTGATTAGCAGTTGTTGAGAAGACTGTTACAAAAATTTCTTCCCTGCCGGCCCAGGCCAACATTCACCTTTCTAAAACCCAGATTTTTCACTCCATGAAATCCGACCAAAAATGAAAAAAAAAAAATAGTGAGCATGCTCACATACCCCACGCGTTCTGCTGTTGGACTATAAAAATTAACCTTGAGGTTGTAAACTTTTGCATATTAAAAGGGGTAGGGGCTCTTAGACCCTATTTTGGCTCCATAATATCAGTGTCTTTCATTTTAATGGACCATGTTAAATTTGCCTTTTTAAAATGATGCAACAAAGTATTTGGCAATTATTGTAAGTTGAGATCCTTTTTTTACACAGGTCTTTGAAATATGACTTTTTTAAATTTGAATGCGGCAACCAAAAAGAAACTTGGCAAAAATATGCAAGATGACACAATATTACAGTGTGTGAAATATTTAACAACGAAAAATAACAATTAAATACATGATGACCCAAAAAACTGACGGACATCTGGTCCGCCTAGTTGGACCGATAATGAAAATCACTGGGCATGTCTGTAGGACCAATGAATTTTACCAAGTCTTGAGTCCACTAAAAGAGCACTGCTTGGGAATCGTGAAAATCAACGAAACACTTCCCCCAAAATATGATATGGTTCATGGTTTTGTTACATTATTTATTGATTGTTAGTAATTATTTTTATTCAACTTGTTCTTTACCATGTTTACGTTATTTCGCATTAGTTTTCAAAAGGAAACATAGACAAACAGTCTTTTTCAATTGTTTTTATTATCAACGCTCGCGTCAGCTATGACTATGACTAATATTGTACAGTACTGTAGATTTCCAATGAAAAGGCTATTTTTTAAAATAGTCGTAGTGACAAATTATGAACAGTAAACCGAAATTCACCAAAATACCATGGATTTTCAGTACTTTGGAGTATTGTTCACTCCTAAACAAATGAGATTCAACATTAATACCTTCAATACAATATTAAAGTACATGTAGGATGTAATACATGCAGCATATCAACTTGCGATTTATACATTCAAATTACTGTTTCTATGATTTACATACCAAGGCGTGTGAATGAGCATGCTGTTCTTCAGGCTAATTCTAAATTACATATGTACATGTACGTGTGTGCAAATATTTTTTCAAATGGGGGGGGGGGGGGGGCGGGCGCTTGAAATTCTTTCCTTAAAAATGCTAAAATATCAAAAAGACCATAAAGCTAGGACCTGCAGCTACATGTAGAGGTCAAGGCCCCTGGCAATTCGAGGCTTCAATGAGAATAATTCTTTTCATATATTTTTAGCCAAAAGGGGGGACATGCATGCACTGCCTTTCTAAAATAAAGAGGGAGTGGCAATTGCAAGCCTCCTGTAAATTCATGTAACACTGCAAATGTTTGCCACAGTCTTCATCATATCGTCACTTGTGTGCAAGAAATATTTTTGTCAAAGAGGGGGACATACATTCACTGCCTGTTGTTGTTGTTGTTGTTGTAGTAGGTAAATTCCTCCGTTGACTTCGGAGCACCCTGCGTAACAGGTATCACAAATGTTAATAATGTCTGAGTTATTCCATCACCATAAATATATTGTCACTGTCCGTTCACTGCCCTAACGGTATGAATGTCATAAATGAGATTCCTACTTATCTCTTCAATATCGCACACTATGTCTTCGTGTTCCCCAATGATCGCGGTGACTCGGCAATCGGAACTGTCCATTAGGCACTGCATCAATATTTCCTTGTTGTCAAAGAGAGTATCGGCTGTGCTAGCGCTGCGTTTAGTAGTCATTAGGAGATTTAGGGTCGAGAGGTGTTTTTCTCTGGCGTGTTGGTGTGTACTGCATTGAAGTAGAAGGTGTTGTCGGTCTTCATCACCGGAATTACAGCTTGGGCAGATTGGAGATACGGCATGCTGGTTGTACTTTGCCCGATTTGTCTGTAGTGTATAGGTTCCTGTCAGTATACGCGCCTTGATGTTAGCTTTCCTTGTGCTCCTGGTATTGTTTGGAACTGAACTCCATAACTGGTGTGCTTTCTTTGTTGGTTTTTGTGGCATGTTGAAGTACACTGCCCAAGGAGGGGATGAATTTAATGTAATGTATGACTGTGAAATCCCTCCTAGTTTAGTTTAAACATATTTTATTTGCTAATACCATGTACATGAATACATAAAATTAACAAAAAGGATAAGACACAAGTTATACCAACTTACGTGGTCTTCTCCAAATTAATGAGTATAACACAAATTACATAGACATGCGACATAAATAATTATAATTCATTTTTAACTAACAGTCAAAATAATTAGTGAATAAATAAATTTTAAAATGGGAATGTTTTGTTATGTTATGAGCCACTCAAAACCTCGTCTGCTCGCCTTCTATTAAACAATTTGAAATCTTTCCGATTTTTTTATATAATCAAAGACGTGCTTGAAGATTGTGTTATTTGTCTCCTCAGAAAGCAGTTCACTTCCGGAAGTTAATAAGTGTATGTTGATATCAATGTTCAAGGGGTTTAATTTTTGAAGGAGGATGTTTCTTGCATCTAGATATAAAGGACAACCAAAGAAAAAGTGTATCCTGTCTTCTTTTTCGAAACCACATCGACATTTAGAGTTTGCGACCAAGTTTGCTTTAAAGAGATCATAATTTAAAGATTATTATTAATATATTGAGCTTGCGAGGACCATAATAGTAATGCCTCGGTACTTTGTCTTTAACGCTTGTTCTTTTCAACTCATTTTTAAATTTAGCCAATGAGTCTAAACTTCTAACAGAATGATCTAACTGGTTCCACTGGCGGATTGTAGAAGGAAAGAATGATTCGTATGAAGTTTGTAGCCTACAGAATGGTAATATCAAGTCGTTCCCGTTTCGAAGTGGATACGCGCTCATGCTTTGAATAGTGCAAGGCTTTATATCTAGTAGGTACTTAGGAGCATTATCATGCATGATATTATGCATTAGACAGAGTTTTTTCCTTTTGCGACGGTCTTGTAATTTTTCCCATTGTAATTCTTTATAAATGGTTTCCAATTTTGTATAAATTGGAAGTCCACTAACGATTCTGGCTGCTTCAAGCTGAAGACCTTCTAATCTCTGACAATTTACAACACCACAGTTATCCCAGACCTCTGAGGCATACTCAAATAGTGGTCTAATAAACGTTAGATAGAGTGTTTCAAGATTCTTTCTACTCAGTGTGAATTTAAGCTTTCTTAAAACGTTGATATGTTTCGAAATACTCTTTATCATGTTATCAATGTGAGTATTCCACTTAGCATCACTAGAAAAGGTTACTCCTAGATGCTTATGGGTAGTACTTATAGGAATATCAGTTCCATTAAGTAAAAAGCTAACCGGTTCAAAATCTCTATTACTGATCATCATAATTTCTGTCTTCTGTGGGTTAAAATCCATGAGCCATTTGTTCGACCATTCATTCAGCTCTCTAAGATCTTGATTAATAGTTCTTTCAATAGAATATTCATCAGAACTAGAAAAGCCAATTGAAGTGTCGTCGGCAAATAACCTAGTAAGAGATGTCAGTTTATCAGCTATGTCGTTTATATAAATTATAAAAAGTAAGGGGCCCAAAACCGAGCCTTGGGGAACTCCGGCGGATATTGGAAGGAGATTCGATGAACATTGTTTTAGAACAACTCGCTGTTGTCTCATAGATAAATAATTTTTTACCCATTCGAGAATATTTCCCTGAATTCCAAGCGAAGACATTTTATGAATTAGACCTTTATGCCAAACCCTGTCAAACGCCTTAGAGAAATCACAAAAGACAAAGCAACTTATTTCACGATTCTCCAAGGCATTAATGACAGAGTTGTACATTTCGATAAGCTGATGGACCGTTGAAAATTTTGGGAGAAAACCTGACTGCATTTTATATATCAGATTATTATCTCTTAAATGATTAAAGATATACTTATATACACATCTTTCCATGGTTTTACCAACGCAGCTTATCAATGAAATAGGTCTATAATTTGAAGGTAACGAGTTATCACCCTTTTTGAACAATGCGATTACATTAGCAAGCTTCCATTCACTTGGAAATTTGCATTGATTTAGAGATTTGTTGAAAAGAATTTGCAAGGGAACTGCTATCTGTTCTGGACATATTTTAAGCATTCTGTGACTGATAGAATCAGGACCAGATGCCTTTTGTGGATTTAAAGTTTTAATAATATCAATGATGTCAGTCTGGCTAATCTCGATATTATTAATTGGATTAAGAAAATCTGCTTGTATATTCGGAAGCGGCACGTTTTCATCATTTATTGTTGATATAGAGATAAAATACTTGTTTAAAACTGAACACTTCTCATCATCGTCATGAACAATATCACCAATTCCATCTAAATTTACGATGTTTTGGAGGGGTGGAATATTACTGTTGTTTTTATTTGATTTGATTAGCATCTTCATTATTTTCCAGTAGGATTTTGGATTAGCTGAATGTTCTAGAATAAAATTATCAAGATTTTTCTCAAAATTTTCTTTAGCTATCTTCTTCATATTGTTAACATGGTTTCGTTGTTTTTTATATTTATTAACGTCTGATTCTTTCTTTGTTTTAATACATATTTTTCTTAATCTATCGCGTTTTCTTATTTCTTTTCTTAATTCTGATGTGAACCAAGGTTTATCGTTTTCACGTATAGTAACTTTTCGTGTAGGGATACATTCTCTTGAAAAATTTATGAATTTTTCCGTAAATATGGTGCACATTTCATCTATATCTAATTCGTCTCGTAACTCCGAGCCCCAATCCGTTTGTACAATAAGTTCAGTGAATTTTATTTTATCAACTCTATCGTACAACCAAACTTCCCTTTCATATGATGAACTCGAACGTTTAGCACTCACAATAAAAGCTACGGGGGCATCGTGATCACTAATTTCACGGGGTATTTCAAGAACATCAGACACGGAGAACTCAACCGTATCGCTTATAATGATAGGATCTAATAAAGTTCTGCTATGACCACTAACTCTTGTTGGTTTATCTATTATGTTTTTAAGATTATACATACACATCATTTCTATTAGTTTATTGTTGTTGTTAACGTATAAGTCGGAATTAGTATCACCTGTTATTATAATCCTGTCACACAACTGATATGCTTGCTCAATTGCATGACTTAATCGTGGCCAATAATCTCGATCGGTCCATTCTGGTCGATAGGTACAACATAATAGAAATCGTTGACCTTTACCTATAACTTCAACCCAGCATGTTTCATCTTCGTTTTCTAATTCGGATATACGTGAAATTGTGAAGTGATCTTTAAAATATATCAACAAACCTCCACCGGCATTGTTTCTATCTCTGCGTATGATATTGTGTGAAAAACTATCAAGATCCCTCCTATATCAGGAGCACCCTCATTGAATGAGGTAAAGAAGGGATCTGGGCATTCCTTTCGTGGATTACTGTGGTGTCCATTTTAGTCGGACCCCCCTAGGGCCTAGGTGTCTGGACTAACGATCAGGTTTTGCTGAGCTTCCGTATTGTTTTTAACTTGTAAATAGTGCCTTCCGCCATACACCGTTGGCTTTTAACCTGTTGTGCGACTATGTCTTAACAGACCCAGCACAGTATTGATCCAGATCCAGATCCAGATCATCGCCTGGCGTCCCTCAATCAGGCCTGCCTGTCTAAAACAATTTATAACGATCCTTTATGAATAAGGTGGTGAAGCTGGCGACTTCAGCGATTACACCAATCAGTATGCATCATCAACACAATGAATAAACAGCCAAACTGAATAATTGTGCGTTTTAAACTTCAAATAGACTGGGCATATCAGAAAAAAATCCTAGCCAATCTCGGATATTATAAAACGCTTTCTTTTGTACCATATCAAGTTAATTTACTCCCTGAGTAAAGGAAATGATTCTTATGCTGTGATTTTTGTACTTAAAAGGTGAATTCATTGAAAATGTTAGATTTTTTCTTTCATTTACCTTAAAAACAAACAATGGCGTCCGGTTTCGCGGGCTTTTTGCTAAACGGTAGTAAAACGGCGTGAAATAACACTTCGCGGCAATATAAACCTTTTTAAACTGCAAGCTACAATTACTATTATCATAATTCAAGTGAAGTTATGAAATGAATTTGTACTCAAGCTAACATTATGAAAACGGCATCGTACTTATTATATAAAAAAACACGTACTAAAATGTTAAATGTTTTAATGACGTTTCAAAAATTTATCCGCTATGTCAGATTGTTCACGGAGTTTGCCGGAAAATAATTCTTTCAAATTCTTTCAAATAAATACACTAAATTTGGCATTCATTTCTTTTTGTTTTCTTGTAAGGCTAAAATATCATTGTGTAAGTGTATATCTGATTTACATAAAACCTTAACAACTTTGAAAACCGCATGTCGGAAACAAACGAATATAACGAAGTTACGCATGACGGAATTTTTAGGCTAAACGATCTCTCCCGACCTACTGAATAATTGTGCGTTTTAAACTTCAAATAGACTGGGCATATCAGAAAAAAATCCTAGCCAATCTCGGATATTATAAAACGCTTTCTTTTGTACCATATCAAGTTAATTTACTCCCTGAGTAAAGGAAATGATTCTTATGCTGTGATTTTTGTATTTAAAAGATGAATTCATTGAAAATGTTAGATTTTTTCTTTCATTTACCTTAAAAACAAACAATGGCGTCCGGTTTCGCGGGCTTTTTGCTAAACGGTAGTAAAACGGCGTGAAATAACACTTCGCGGCAATATAAACCTTTTTAAACTGCAAGCTACAATTACTATTATCATAATTCAAGTGAAGTTATGAAATGAATTTGTACTCAAGCTAACATTATGAAAACGGCATCGTACTTATTATATAAAAAAACACGTACTAAAATGTTAAATGTTTTAATGACGTTTCAAAAATTTATCCGCTATGTCAGATTGTTCACGGAGTTTGCCGGAAAATAATTCTTTCAAATTCTTTCAAATAAATACACTAAATTTGGCATTCATTTCTTTTTGTTTTCTTGTAAGGCTAAAATATCATTGTGTAAGTGTATATCTGATTTACATAAAACCTTAACAACTTTGAAAACCGCATGTCGGAAACAAACGAATGTAACGAATTTACGCATGACGGAATTTTTAGGCTAAACGATCTCTCCCGACCTATTTGAAGGAGCGCTACATTTATATTGTTAATAAAACCTTAACAACTTTGAAAACCGCATGTCGGAAACAAACGAATATAACGAAGTTACGCATGACGGAATTTTTAGGCTAAACGATCTCTCCCGACCTATTTGAAGGAGCGCTACATTTATATTGTTAATAAGTTGTAAATAATATTTGAATTAAAAGTCGTTTCTTTTGAATTACCTCTACCGTGGTCTTTATTTTTACCGGTGTGTCTTTTCTTGTGTTCGCCTTTTCTTCTTTGACACTTTGTAATTGAATAAACAAATTAATTAGTTATGAAATCTTTTCATTGTGTTTCCTCAGGCCATTGCCAAAGTATTTCGCAAAAACTAGTTCGATAGTCTGTATCATTGTTTGTTTGTATTTCCGGATGGTGAAACTGTAAGAGATAGTGTGGAAAATGTCATGACTAAGCCATGATAAATCTCGCAAACAATTAGTTTCGATCGACCTCCAGTTTTTGATTTGGAAAGTATACGATATTGAGATGTGGAATAAGTGTACGCGACACAACAAACATAAACAAACAGCAATTCAAAAAATCACAACGGAAAACAGCAAGCAGTCTTCAACATGACCATAGGTCACTGCTTACCGTCTTGCATTGGCCCAAGACTTATAATACAATACAAAAGTATCAAAACCAATCCCTAAATCATCAACGAAAGACTCAATTCTTGACATAAAACAGTTAACATAGAATGACAAGGACAAACAAAGGCTTTGGCAAAGTTTCCTGGCTTAGGACAGGCACATATAAAATGTGGCGGGGTTAAACTAGTTTTTTGGATCCAACCTTCCCCCTATTGATAAGCTTGCACAAAGCTACATATAAAACACACTGTAAAACTCAATCGACAAAAGTTCAATTCAACAAGAGAGAACCTAAGACAAAATACTGCACGAAAACAACAAGACAAGAAGGAACTCTCTTGAGAACACTCGAAGTTACTGACAACTAGCTAAGAAACATTTATCGATTGATGTAAAAGAATCAAATACATCAGTTCTAAATCCGACACCCCACGTCAAAACAATGAATGATTAAGAGTTGCATCACCATACAGAACCGACATACTTGATCGCTGTGGTGCTTATAAATGATACAGTGGATAAAGTGAAAATTTAACGTTTTAAAGTTACTATCAAGCTATCAATATTTCTGCCAAAACATACCAAATGAAAAGATTTTACTCAAACATTGAATTCGTATCCTTTTTTCAAAAGGTTTTTAAGCCAGTTTTTAATTTCCATAAGGTTGTTTTTGAATTTTTGTGCTTTATAAACTACATTGCTATAAAAGTCAGGATGAGATATTCCTTTAACAATCAGAAATCTACGTGTACAATCAAATTTTTCGATGAGATGTCCATATTTATGTGCAAATTTTGTAAAAGATTTGACTAATTTGTGGTAACGGTAACCTTGTTTTAGCAATTTTTCTGTAATAAAACGGTTTTTATCATTAAAATCAGACACATCACTGCAAATGCGAGCATACCTGACTAATTGTGAAATGTATACCCCGTAAGCTGGAGATAATGGTACGTCTCCTTCAAGAAACGGAAAATTAACTATTGGGAATGAAAGTGTCGAAACGTTTTAACGAAACCTTCATTTTTTGGTTCGAAAAGTGTCGAAATAAAGGTCAATTTTTTTTCTGCCCTCCATTTTAAAATTACTGCAATCGAAATTGTGTCAACTATAACTCATTAACCATAAATATATATCACAAAATTTGAAGATCTACATATGATGTTAAGGGTAAAACAACTGTGGGGTACTAACTAATTTTTGAGATGTAATGTATCTTTTGTTCGTGAGTATACATTTGCATAGTAAGACATCTGTTGATATAAATAGTAATACAACATAAAGCATTAGATAAATATTATATATGTTGTGTACAAGTTGCAACTTTGTACATGTTGCAACATGTACAGATAAATTGTACAAGTTAAGAAAAATATTGAATGTCCTCTACATTATTTGACTTGACTTATTTTTTATAATCATAAATGAGAATTGAATATTAAAGAAAGGGTGTATCATGAAGTTCACAATCAAGTCTATACACTCTAAAAAATAAATTACTTAGTAATACTTATTTCAAGTAATTTAATTACTCATTTCAAGTAAATTAGTAAGTAAAAAAATTTGTATATCTGGGAGTAATTCGTAGTAATTCAAAATTACTGAGAAATTAATTACTCAGTAATTTCATTGTATCTACTAAGTATTTCGAAATTACTTATTTTGAGAACTCAAATATTCTTGAAACAAGTAAATGTTTTACTTGTTTTAAGGCATATATTTTCTAGTTTCAAGTAATTATTTTACTTATTTTCAAGTAATTATTTTACTTATTTTCAAGTAATTATTTTACTTATTTTCATAGATTGATTTACTTACTTCAAGTAGTTGTTTTACTTGTTTTAAGATATTCAATTACTTATTTCTAGAAATTCATTTACTTAGTTCAAGTAATTATTTTACTCAGTTTAAGTAATTATTTTATTTGTTTCTACATATTTAACGACTCCTTTGTATATCATATGGGCCATCAATAGGCGTCAGTCTGTCACTAGCATCATTATGAATTGTTCCTAGATCTGTTCACGATTCACCATTCCTCCTTCCTGTGTCCTTTTTGTTGTCTGAAAAGAAAAGAGTACTCCACAAAGTATCGTTTTCAGTAAAACAAAATTATCGAGAACCAGTCGGTATGGATGTTTGACAGTTTTAACTTTCAAACTATACATCTAAACTAAACACCTCAATGAATCTTTCGTGTGCTATATTCTTTTAAACATTTTAGTTCTGAAGAAAATATAACACTGTGTATAATATTTGTCACACATGCATAAAAGTTGTGAAACATCAAAACAATTGTTTACATTTTCTAAATAATTTAACTGGTGATCTTTAGCATGATGATTTAGAATGCAATGGAAACATTAAAAAGGAATTAAAAATAATAAAATATATTAAAAATACACTTATCTGACAAATGTACTCGGTATAATCACTGGAATTCCGAAAATATATAAAAAAAAACATCTTCTGTGAATTCCTCTTCCAACTTGATGCAATTCAAAGCGCCAAAACAAGAATAAAGTTACAGGTCATCTCATTGGTTGCCTCTTTTGAATTAACCAATCAAATTCCTTCTCTCATTCATATTCCATGTACTTAGTAAGTAATTCAGTTTTACTTAGTACTTTATCTTAGCCCCGTATTTTTTTGCCAAAAGATGTTTCATTTCAATCAGCAATAGTGGCAAATTTTTGTTTTTTTCACACAATATTATTTCATAATGTGTTTAACATGAACAGACATATTTAAAAACTTATATAGAATTAAGTATCTATTAATAAATGCCAATTGTTGTGAAGAGGTAATAAAGACACTGTATATTATTTTTATCTACATTTGCTTTATAAAGGTTAAAAATGTTACATCCTCTATATACATGCAAGATCAAATGATACTGCTCCATTTATTTGTGAGTTTACTTTAAATTCTGCCATTTATAAATAGATTAAAATAATTGTAATTGAATTACTCAAAATAAGTAATTTGAAGTTTATTAGTAATTCAATGTCTTGAAATTAGTAATTCTTACTTGGTGAATGATTTCATGTTTTGCAATAAGTAATAGTAATACTCAACATAAGTAATTATATTTAACACAAAATTGAATTACTTATTTTAAGATTTGTTTTACTTGACTTAAGTAAAACCCGATTACTTATAAAATTACTTAGTATTATTTTTTAATTACTTAGTATTTGTAAGTAATTCCAAATACTCAAAACTAGTAATTCCAAGATACTGAGTAATTTATTTTTTAGGGTGTAAAATATTACACTTTTAAGAACTTACATTAAATAATGATGGCAACATATGTTCCCAAACTTTGATGTCTTGATTTCAGCAACAACACTTTAAAGGCTTTTGTTTGGCACTTCAATAGTACTATTTATTAAATACTTAGGTGAATATTTCTTTAAAATAACATGAAGAATTTCAACAAAAAGTGTAAAATCTCATATGTCTTCTTTGGGATTTCATGTTCTTGATGAAAGAGAACCATGTCATATTTTGTCTTAACTTGTACAATTTATCTGTACATACATGTTGCAACATGTACAATTTTGTAACTTGTACACAACATATATATTTTTACACAAAAACGAGGTGTTCCGTCCTTACAGCTGGACGAATTATAATTGATATCAAGATACAGATACCCTGTTCAGTGTAAAACACGTAGTAAAGTACAATTACAACTAATGGATCAATATGAAATAAGAGAACGCGACAACACCTTCATAAATCAGCAGTATTTTTTTTTACTCACAATAAAAAACAGTCAAAGACTTTTTTTAATCTAAGTATGAAATTCCCATTTAAGTAAGCTCTATTAGTTTATTTTCTACCATCAACGACAAAGTTTTGGAAGCTTTGGAGTCGTCACATCACATTCTTTACACCTTTTCCCGCACAACCTGATTGATTCTCTCAATTGTATATGTGGACATATAGAGTCAATTGCTTATTTTTTACTCTTACTCAGGTTTAACAGATACACCCATATAAGAGACAAAACTATTTTTTCTATACACTTCAACATTCACTTAAGGAAACATTTATAGATAGAACAAATATGCAAACAATATGTTCAATAAATTAATGTTTCACATGCTAAAAAAAATAAAACACTGTCAGATACCAACTTGAAAATGTGAGCAATATGTAGTATGGCACGCCGTAACCACTTTAATGAGAAAATCTTAGTTTAAGTTACTTAATCCAAGTTTAACTGAGCTTAATCTAGGATTAAGTAGCATTAACTAAGATTAACCCAGCTAAATGTTAGTTACAGAGAAACCTTGATTTTCTTAACTTAAACTAAGATTATCTCGTAACTACCATTAAGTTCAGAAAATCTCGGTTTAACTGAGTTTGAATAGAAAAACCTAAGTTTTCTTGAAAGCTTTCAGAAAATCCTAGTTTTTCAAAACTTAATGATAGATACTTCAGTTAATCCTAGATTAAGTTACTTAAACTAAGATTAAGTAGTACTTTCAAAGGTTTGTAACTGATAAACACAGTTCAGTCGTATATATCGAGCGTTTTGATTGGCCAAAAGATAACCCATCTTTTCTGGGAGGAATTTTGATTGGCCAGAACATAAGCCACCTTTTCTGGGAACTTAATCTTAGATTAAGCTAACTAAATGTGAATTACTGAAAAATCTTGATTTTCTTAACTAAAACTTCAATTTTCTCATTACTCACATTAAGCTGAGAAAAACCTAGATTAACTGAAAAATACGAGAAAATCTTAGTTTTAGTAGTATATTTTTAGAAAAACTCGGTTTTTCTCAGCTTGATGACAGTTAGATAAGTTAATCCTAGATTAAGCTCAGTTAATCCTAGATTAAGCTCAGTTAATCTAGGATTAAGTAACTTAATCTAGGTTTTTCTCATTATTGTGATTGTGGCGTGCCATAAATATGTGTTAACGTCTAGACTGACTTTAGTACTTTACAAGTCAATGCAAGCACCAAATTTGTACCCGGGAAGCTTAATAAATTCGAGTCTATTAATTTGGTCAGTAGTGTATTTTTTTCATTAGTGTCCATCAAAAATTCAATCTTTTATAAAAGAAAGAAATGAAAAATAAATTAAATCATCAAGATAATGAAACTGAGAATCGAATGTTTGTTCCACAACCACTATAACTGGTTGTACATGTATCGTCAAAATAAAATAAATAAGTATAATATGTATATGCAAATTTAAATCCTCTTCTCTCTCTTTTTTATATATTCTTTATAGTCATTGACCTGTATTTACCTGGAAAAATGTTCGCTCAATTGAAATAGAAAAATTCGCTCAAATGCAAACAGGGATCATTTTCAAATTCGCTCAATTGAAATGCGCCCATAATTTACCAAGTAAATAAGTTTTATTAACCTTTGTATGAATCTTTTAATAGATGACACCTTTGCTGAAAGTGAAAATTTGATTCATGGTCTAAAACACAAAATAAGTTCATATTTTTATTTAAAACAAAATAAAGATAAGTCAACAGGCTCGTTTTTGCTTTATATTGATAAAATGCGTGATCAAATTATAATATATCTTTAGAAGCCCAAAATATAAATACATTTTTAACATATACCGATGAAACCCCTATTTTATCAAAATTAATACTTTACAGTTCATTTGGAAACATTAACGATTACAATAGGTGCTCAACGGCTTATATTTCAAAACGAACAAATCTTTGTAATTGTTGTATTTATTAATATTTATCATTAATTCTTTTCTGTTTTTTTTTTTAATTATTCAAAGCATACGAAACAATTTTATACAACTTTGGACACAGTGTTAGCATAGATTCTTCTTTTTTAGATTGGTATTGCCTGATTCTAATTAAAATTTCACTTTCTGTTTGATTTAACTCTTCAGTATTTTTTCATGGTGCACATTGAATAATCTGCGAAGATGATTATGTCAAAGTGCACACAAAAGAATAAGTTTATGCTTCTATGAACCCAAAAATATAGACCGTTCATATCTATAAATAAATATATTGATATATTCGACACAAATGTTTGATAAAATTATATTTTTTGCCATGATAATACTTAATATTCGGTTTATTAATTCAGGGTATTTTCATGTAATATTTAGACCTGTACGTGGAGTACATGCAACTGCAAAGTCTACATATAATCGTCATTGTTGTATTCCGGTTTTAAGTGGGTAAGTTTCTTTACGACCGGTGCACTTCATTTGAGCGAATTGACATTTCAATTGAGCAAAAACAAACTTCATTTGAGCGAATTATTTTACAGGTAAATGACAGGTAATTTTTTCCAGATAATTATGCTAACCATTTTCAATAATGTAAGTTTACAAATAGATTTTGCGTATAGATAGAGCAAATTACAAACAATATGTTTATCAAAATGATATTTCAAAGTATATTAAAGAATAAAACATTGTCAGATTCCCACTGAAATAAAAGTTTTCAGATAAAACATTCGAATAAGAGCACTATGTGTAAACGTCTGCACTGACTTTGATTAGTTTTTTTTTTAAATGACTGACTTGGTACATGTATTTTGGAACGACAATGAAATAAAAAATGAAAAAAGTCAATGTATTGACACGGCTAATCGAATGTTTTGGGGTGTTTTTCGCAAGCGCTATAAAACAACTGAATTTAAATTATATATATGTTTTTATTTATTATACTTTTGTTATTTTTGTAATCTAAATCTTCATTCTGTTAAAATCGAACTGCTTCAAATTAGAAGTTTAAGTCCCTTTCCCTCTTATTTTTGTATTCATTTTATAGTAATTTACCGTTATTTACCTGCATTTACCTGGAAAAAATTATTCGCTCAATTGAAATACAAAAACTCGCTCAAATGAAAATATTAGTCATTTTCAAATTCGCTCAATTGAAATGCGCCCCTTCACGACATGTACGAAATGATCGTAAAATCTAATCAAATTAATTCATTTGACATTTTAAAGTAAACAAGAAAATAACTCCCATTTTCTTTCAACCAAAATCCAACTCATAATTTCAAAATAAAATAATTGAAAAATTATCTGTGTTTGTATATTAAAATACATTGATCAAAATTTTATTATTTCCGCTTTTAGCAGACAGATGTATACAAAATGTTTTTGACTTATATAAATGAGGTGTCAACTTCAGGTGTTCCGACAGTCATTGTGATCGTTACTTTTTAATTAAAAGGGAAATAAATATACTCCATAGAATAATTAAAATATGCCCACTCTATAAGTTCATGGTCAAGGAAGCAAAGGTGTACCAAAGGGGTAATCAGTATCATAAAACCGTAAAGACAAGGACAAAACCGGCAGACAAAAACTCATCAAAACAAAACAAACCACATAACAACACAAAACACACACACACACATAACAACAAAACCGCATTCAGCAACGTGAACTCAAGTCGAAACGAGAGTGAACTCAGGTGCTCCGGAAGAGTAAACAGTTCCTGCTTGCTATAGCACACCAGTCACGTTGCCAAAGATCGATTAAGTGTTGGTCAAATCCGGAAAGGATGACATTACAAAACTCTATGTCAAACCAACATCTGTGCTCATCTGAGAAATCCCGTATTTGTAAACAAGCACATGATGTCGTCCGTAAAATTTCTTGAGTGATGACAACAACCTGGGAGCAACGTACCCCTGTGTTAACAATTTGCTTGTCAGCCGTGTAGCTCTATCAAGGAAGTCGTTGTACTCCCCACATGCTCTGGAATAACGAATCAATTGTGATACGTAAACTCCATATGCTGGAGCGGACGGAATGTTGCTACACAGAAAGGGAAAATTGACTATTGGAAAGTTGAAGTCATCACGTTTGTCATAAAGCCTTGTACAAAGCTTCCTTGTGTGTCAATTTCGAGAAATAGATCCAAATATGAAGCAGACCTCCTAGAATCTGTCGTGTCCTTTATCTCAAGTTCCTTCGGATATATTAGATGTAAATAGTCACCAAATTGAGGATTGTTTAGTGAAAGGACATCATCAATATAACGAAATGTGAGATTGAAGGATAAAGCAAGTTTGCGGTCCTTTTTGTTTAGAAGTGATTGTAAGAAGTCTGCTTCATATGAATGAAGAAACAAATCGGCAAGCAATGGTGCACAATTTGTGCACAAGTTTTGTATTTCCAATTAAGCGTCATGACAATACAAGACTCTTATGAAATATCCATTTATATGTTTACATATCATAAAATTGTTTGATAGTATTCAGGGACCTGTTTAACAAAACTATCTACATATATGTCAAATGACGTGCATAAGAGATGGAATTTAAATGGTCTTTTGACCATCTTATTACATGTCTTAAACCACACAATAAAGCTGTCTTATGGGTAGCTTATTTAAGATGGTCTTTTGATGGTAGCATCGGTTATAATGCTATCAGCCATTGACAAGAATTCACTATAACCCTTTTCGCTATGTTATAATATATCAAAAATAAAAAAATAAACATTTTATCTATTTCATTTATAACATTTTATATCGATATAGTGGCAAAAAAAAAACCAGAATTAAATAGAATTAAAAATTGATAAATTTATCGTTGAAACTTTATATTTAATTAACTACAAGTAATTTACATAATTACTGAGTGTATCCTCTACAATAAGAAAACTATCGTATAAACAACTTTAAGATACAATAAGATCAACAAAGATCAAGTTGGTCAATACATTTGCATGCTTTAAATACTTTAGAATTAAGAAACGGTTTCGTTACACTAGTGTTATTCACGTGCAAAATTAAGGTGGGCGTTCAGGAGTCCTTATTTAATCGAATATTTAGCAGACTAACTTATATGTAAAAAAGCACCAAAGATAAAAATACGGAATATATATTAAGGATTTGTTTACTTTTTAAAGTCAGATATTAAAAGCAATTTTTGTCTAAAGACCACCATAAGCACCAATTTGAAGTCTTAATTTCATGATTAAAAAATTGTTATGTCTAAAAATAAGACGTCATCGATAAACCAATTTAGAGCTAAGATTTGTCTATAGACCATCTTTAGACGCATCTTAGTCATAAGACACTTCCTGATTTGATTCTTTCGAATTTATTCCTGAATGAGATCAGTTATTACAAGTTATTACCAAATGATAAATGCATTTTATCATATATGTCTACCGCTTGTCTCTAAAAAATACATGTGTACTTCGAAATTGGTATATAAGTATTATTTTTTTTTATCGAATATTGACATCGGAAATAGTAATTGTAGAAAGAAAAAGGCTACATGTCAAATATAGAGAATGAAATTACAAATGATGGTTATTTAAATACAAGCAAATGGGTACACAAAATAATGGGAAAAGATATAGATCTTAAAAACGTGAAATGGTAGCAAACAAGAGGTATTGAAATCCGAGATAGAAACAGCCAAATTTGCAAAGACCTAAAGAAATATCTGATCCCAAAGTATTGTCTTCCAGAAAACTTATGGTGAATCCCAAACTTCACAAGCAAAACAATTCATACCGAACACTTGTAAGCGGAATAGACGCCAACAGATAAGATGGCATGGAGCAGATGAATAAAGAGCCAACACACCGAGTTATCTTAGATAAAACCGATTTATGTCCGACCAAATTAAACAATCCACAGAAAAGGTCGATTTCTTTTAATTTGTACTAAGCTATATTCATCGGTTACAATTTAAAAGGGTCTAGATGCTTATACAAACGTCTTTTAAACCTCAAGTTCAAATCCTGAAAAACACAGTCTTGGCATTAATTGAAATTATCCCGAAAAAAAATTCATTTCAACTAGAAAATAAAAAAAATTCTAAAAACAGATGGCATAGCGAGAAGCAGATGTACCAACGGGGCTTCCATTTAGAAAGTGAGTCAAACTTAGGAAAAAAGTCTTTTAAAATTTATATGAGAAAATGGAATAAAAAAACTAATAAAGACTATTTACAGACCTTATTTCTACAAACGAGGATTGGAATCTGGATGCACGACATTGAAAAATTGGAAAAATTCCAGCATTTGCTGACAAAACATGTTAAAACTCAAACATATTAGTTGCACTATGATGGAATACAAAATAAATTGAATTTTTGGAATCAAAGGTAATACTTAATAAAGGACATTTAAGAACAGATCTATATTTAAAACCAACTGGCAAGCATCAATACATGAGTATAAAATACAACCACCCAAACAACATATATAAAGCCATACCATACGATCTTGGAATTAAATTGAAACAAAGGCACCTTCCTAGGATCTATCAATTTGTTAGAAATGGAATTCTACACAAATCAGAATAATCGAAAGAAGTTCATCCGCTCATCAACTTTCCCTTCTTGTGTAGGAACATTCCGTCTGCTTCAGCTTATGGAGTTAAAGTATCACAATTGATTCGTTGTTCCAGGGCGAACAGAGCGTCACATCTAACACATAAATTGCTTACACAGGATTGTGTTGCTCCTCGGTTGCTGTCTACACTAAAGAAATTTTACGGAAGACATCAAGTTTGGGATTTCAATCTCTCAGATGGGTGCAGATGTTGGTTTGTCATAGTTTATTTTCTTCTTTTACCGGATTTGATACACTGAATTGAATTTTGGCATCGCTATAGAAAGAGGAACTGCTTACTCTTCCGGAGCACCTGAGTTCACTCACGTTACGACTTGAAATTGCTTTGTTGATTGCTATTCAGTTGTTTGTGTATATCTTTGTTTTATGTTGTCTGTTTTTTCATCCCCTTCTCGTTGGTGTCTACTGGTTTGTCTCTGCCCTTTCGGACTTTTGACATTCGAATGCCCCATCAGTACCACTGTTTCTTTCTAATAGAATATTTTTGGGACTAAAACTTTTCGGACATATTTAGCAGAGAAAGTTCAATTGAACAGAAAAAGGAAAACCTCAACAGAATTCATAATGACTGCGCAGTATGCCTTAAAATTTCAAATGAAAGGAACTAGAAATCGATAACCAAGTTTTGTGTCGAACTGGAATCCGAGTTATGTTTCAGATTAACCTAGGCCTGAGGTAAGTAAACCATAGATTGATTTACATGGATGATTCATAGCCTTCATGTATTCTTTGACATAGAAGTGTTGATGCTGGAGTGGCCTAGTGAAAAATTAACCAGCAGCGCTAATCAAAAGTTAAACGAAAAATAATAAATTTAATTTGTATGTTTCTTTATCTTAACGACCAACCATTTGATTTTTATGTGGTAGGGGGGGGGGCTATGGTAAAATTTGAAATAAAAAGACAGGATGGCAAAAATTCAGAAATTAAAAGGCAGGACAGTGCTTTGAATTAAAAAGGGCAGGATGGTAGTTTTGGCTGAAAATTTTATAATAGATTTTTAAAATTTGAAAATCAAGGCTCAGCTTTTTACTACCTTATTCATAGATAAATTGAACAGCTTCTAATGATTCACAACAATCAGCAATAGGTTAGTTTGTTCAAACCTTAGCCATGCTACCAAGGTAAGGGTAGTTAGGTAGGAACACATTTTCTCTTGGATACAAGAACTGATTTTTTCATGATAATAATTCAAGGAAATTATTGAATTTAAAACAAGTAGTAAAATTGCTATCAAAAAAGAATTTGAGTAACAGGGATTTTGGGGTAGGTGGCGTTTGGGCAAATAGACTTGATTTTTATTTGGCCTAATCAACTAATCTTACTATTTGGATTTACATAATTATGTCCAAAATACGAATGATAGAAAAATAAAAGAGAACATGTATTTTTTAATACATGTATAAAAATAGGACATTTTGAATAGAACAGAAAAAACATTTAAAAAAGTAATTTTGTCATTTTTACAAATTGTACATTTAATTTGTGTTGTGTTGTTATTGTTTCTATTTCATGTTTTCTGTACAGATGAAATTAACTGTGTAAGTAAAATCTAGTTAATGTTAAAATGTAGGGCCATGGTGCAAATTATTTCTTCAACGTTGTATGCTTAGAAATGAAATTGTACTGAAATTCTGACAATATGAATAGGGTCCCACCTTGAACAACAAGTAAGTACAAAAGGTCAAAAATGTATTCAATGGCAAGCTCACTTAGCCAATATTAATCAAATCATGATATTTGAGAAATATTTTAACGATCATATCTGCTGACCACTATTTAAAAAAATGATTTACACATACTTGTTAGGATCTATGATTTGTCGATGTTCATAAATGAATTGTAGTTATATATGAATTATTTTTTTAAAAGAAGCAAAGAGGCACCAATGGGATATTTGAGTGTAAAAAGTCCGAAAGGGCAACGGCGAAACCGGTAAGCACGAACAAGAATAGCACAAAAAAAAACACAAAACACAAAATCAACAGAACTAACATGATTTTAAAACGTTGAAATATCAATAACAAATACTATTTAAAATCTTGAATATTGGAAAATATATCTTTTAGAATTACTATTATTGAAAATAATTTAAAAAAAAACAATTAATATTTTTAAAAATATTAAATTTTTTTTTATAAAAATGACTTTTTATTATTAAAACATATTTATTTTTTAATAATTTATGAATATTTGTAGTTATTACGTTAGACACAAAAGTACTAAATAGGCATACTGCACTAAACTATCTTTTAGATAATATTTACATACGTTTTGGAAAACAAATATATCGCCAAGTTATTGGTATTCCAATGGACATTCGAACGTCAGAATTTAAAAAGTACAGACAAAATCAGCTGTATCTTTATTATCACAAACTAATAAGTACAGAGAAATTTTAAAAAATACATACACAATAAAGTTAGCTTAAAAAGTACATATATACACAATTAAGTAAAAAGTGATATCAAAATTATACTAAACTTTGCTGACACATATGACAAAAGAAACACACAACACACAAAAATCAGCAACGCCAATCCATGATGGTACGGGAGTGAAATCAGGTGCTCCGAAATTGTTGCTCGTTTCAAAATACCAGTGGCATAACCAAAGTCCAGGATAGTGTCGGTCATATATGTTTATTACAGTCTTGACCTCCAGTTACCTTAATTGGGTCTGAGTGTGTCAATAAAATTTTGAATCTTGACAACCCTACAAATACTGTCAGTGATAAATTCTCATCTGAACACATTGCCAAGCGGCAGAGGCAGTTTCAACTTTTTCAGGAACTCTATTGTTATTTCCTTTTAGATCTGAATGGTTGGCTCTGCTGAGAAATTTGAGGTAAATGCACTCCAGCACCAACATTTTTTTGTTTCGGATACATTTAAGTCTATATGTTAAATCAAATTACTTATTATTCAAAATTCTAAGATAATCCTTTTTCTGGCATAAGTAATTCTTAAAAATTTGACCGTAGGTCTTTTATTGTTTTGACAAGAGTGGCTATTATAGGTCTTCTATGGACGAAATGCGCATCAGCCAATGCAAAGTTGATTCTCTGGAACTCTTTTTGTAGATTGAACTATTTAATTCTATTTACCCATTATTATTCTTATTTTGTTTTGATGTTAGCATTCTAATATTGTAATTAAAAATAAACTTACATACCAATTTTAAAGGTTTTTTTTTGTCTTTTTCATACAAAAAGATTTTGAATATTATACATATAAAGTGATCTCGTTCTTGGAAAAACTTAAAGAAATAAATCAGAATATTATTCGACAACATTTTGATATACGTATATATGTTACATGTGGTATGATATCTATGTTATATATATTGTCATTTTGTTCCTATCATGACCCTTAATTGGAAATAAAGAACTTGAACTTGTAGAAAAGGCATTTATATATTAATGTAAAGATCACATTATCTATATGATTAAAAACATCACGATACAATTACTGTTGAAACATAAGTTGTTTCGAGTTTTGTGCTTGTATCATTTAAAAATCCATAAATTGACACCTCAACAACATCTGTCTGATAAAAGTACTTTAAAAATGAAATATTGCTGATCCAAGAAAAAATAAAACATTGCATTTCAATATACAAACATGAATAAATCTCTAAAAGAAATTTAAAAATACCAAGTTTAAAAAAAACAATTTTATTTACTAGTATATCAAAATTACTCTATTGATAATTCAGACAATAGTTTAAAAGTTTTCAAGAAAAACTAAGTCTTTTTAGTAAAACTCAGTAAAACCGAGATTTTCTTAACTTAATGATAGTCACGAGTTAATCTTAGTTTTAGTAAAGAAAATCAAGGTTTTTCTGTAACTAACATTAAGCTAGATTAATCTTAGTTTATGTTACTTAATCCTAGATTTAGCTCAGTTAAACTAGGATTAAGAAACTTTAAAAAAAAATCTCATTAAAGTGTTTACGGCGTGCCAGATATGCATGATAAATTATCTTTTGAAATTATTAATTCAAGCTCTTACTATTGTAACCTTCCCATAACGAACTTATGCAATCGAGAAACTATGGCATTTGCTTATAAAGAATCATATTAGACTGAGATAATTAAATTAAAAATATCAAATTTAAACATGAAAAGTTTTTAATTTTTCAAAGTCAGTTTGAGAAAGTTGATGAATGAAATGGAAGAAAGAATAAGAAATTAACGTAAATACTTTTTTATTAAACGTTAAAAAAAAACACTATTACATGCATTTTCATATCAATTAGTGCAACACTCATAAAAAACAAAAACAACAACAATGTTTTTACAGCACTTTTACTTGCATACTTTTAAATGCTAAGTTACATCTATAAAAGGGAAATTTTTGACAGGGGTTATGAGAGACTATAAAACCGTTAGTATGAAAGTATAATAGGGTTATACAAGTTTTAAAAATTATAAATGATGTAACATATAAAGACATGGTTTCATTCCTTTTGAACTTCAATGTTCAAAATGCAAACTCTTAACGTCAGTTTTAAAACGACTAACCTCTCTTTAAATGAGTTAATTCTAATGAAATAAACATCATTTACAATTTTTAAAACTAATATATCTCTGTCACGCTTTCATACTTACATGTATTTCCTTTTATAGATGTAACTTAGCATTTAAAAGTATGCAAGTAATAATACTTTATTACCAAAAGTAGTACGGCTTATATGCATATATATATACATAATAATTTATAAATACAATATTGAATAGCGGAACATGACAATTATAAATCATTTCTAATTTTTTCAGCATAATACAAAAAATTACCCAAGTTATTAAGTTCTTTGATGCTACAAACAGACAAAAGTTGGACTAATTTAAAAGCAGAAGGTTTTTTCCAATAATACGGTTTAATATACATCTTACGAATATCATTATATTTACTACTATTCAGAAAAAAATGAAACTCATCAATTCATACAAAATCACAAAACCTGTCGTTTCTATTTACATTATGATATCTACCAGTTTCAATTTTCAAGTTATATGCGTGTATACGATATTTGCAAATAAGAGGTTTGTACAAGTAGTTTCCTGTTTACTGGTCGACTTAAATAAAACTGTAGCTTATGGTTATCATGTATATATTTATAAAAAAAATACATTTATTCGAACTTTCAAAAAATGTAACAGCTTCATTATTGAAAGTTATCAATCACTCTTTGTTTAAATATACTTAAAAACAGATCTTCAGTATCTACATTCTGTGAAATCCATACCTTGTTAAAACCATATTTACATAAAATTGTACGTAAATTATTTGCCCAGTTTAAATTCTTCATACAACGTTTATTCCTAGATTCAAACATTGCATCATAACAAGTTCTTAAAACAATATTATTAGTTTTTAATAATTTACACCAAAATTTAACCAATCTATAATTATAACGTTCAACATAAAGTGGAACTCTTCCTAATTCAAAGTAAACCATATAATTTGATGTCGACCTTCTAACCTTAAGGGTCCTTTCAAAAAATATAGATGGACCTTTTCAATATCATCACATTTATGGCAACCCCATGTTTCACAATCATAGTTCAGTATACACGACACATACGTATCAAATAATGTTAATAAAGTTCCATGATTAAAACAGTCATTATAAATTTTACTATATAGATTGAACAAAGCTTTTCTACCTTGATTAGACAGTGATTTTGTGTATGCAAATAATTGCCAGTGAAGTAAAAGAGTAAACCCAGATATACAAAACTGTCACTTATCTCAATGATATTGTTATCTAGAAATCACCTTTCACCATCCTTAACTTGTCCTTTACTTCTAAAAACTACAATTTTTGTCTCGCTTAAATTTATATATAAACCATGTTCATTTGCAATAACATTTACAGAGTTAATCAGATTCTGTAGATCTTCCACATTTTCACTAAATATAACTGTGACCAACTGTGTCGTCAGCATACATAAGTAGGAATTAAGTTCATATGATTTACAACCTTTGCTAATAAGTTCAGTTTCAATATCATTGACATATAAAGAATGTAGAAGGGGAGATAATGATTCTCCCTGCATAAGTCCTACATTACATGAAAATACATCTAAGGACATCAAAATAACTAACTGATTCTGACACAGGCTTTAAGTTTTGAGTACATAGACTTAATTACATTTAATAATTTCCAAGTAATACCACACTTTGTCAATTTTATCCATAATTTTACATGGCTGTTTTCAGTTGACCTACTATAGTTAACTCGAGTTAACCCGAGTAACAAATAAACGACTTGAGTTCGGACTCGGGTAAACCCCGATGACCTTTAACCCCTACTGGAGTTTAATTCTGGCAAAAGCAGGGTTGGTAGAGTACGTGACGTCATGAGTAGAGTTAACCTGCGACAATGTGACTCGATTTAAAAAAAAACACGTATCTTATGCTTAATTTACCTAGTTACACTAGAAAATAATGTTTTAAAAGTCTTGAAGTTTTATTGTTATAATATTGTCGCTATGGTCAACTCTATACTAGAGTACCCTGTTTTATTGAGAAAAAGTACGCGAATAAACCTGACACTAGAATAATTTGTTCAGTTGAAAAATCAAGTGTGCATGATCCTACCGAGCTAATATAAAAAATTACTCTACTATGGTAAACTCGAGTAAGTCAACTGAAAACGGTCCACGAGAAACACTATCACAAGTATTGACATAATCAATAAAACAGTACATGTATAATCTTTTACCTTTTTTTAAAGTTTTCGATATAAGTGAGTGAAGGGCAAAGATGGCGTCTGCAGTCCCGAGTTTTGGTTGAAAGCCGAATTGAGCATCAGTAAGAACGTCGTTTTCCTCGCTCCATTTTAGCAATCTCGCATTAATACACGACGTAAAAAGTTTGCCAATATGAGAAAGCAACGAAATTCCTCTAAAATTTCCAGCGTCATTTGATCACCCTTTTTGAAGATTGGTATGATGATCGATTTCACCCATAATTCTGGATAATTCCCAGATACTAAATAAAGATAATAACAAAACCACCGAACTTGAAAGATCAATCTCACAGTCCAGAGAAAACGACAAAAACGATTATTAAATGACTAGAAAAAAGCATTATTTTGATTGGCCTAAACAGCCCTAAAAAGTTTTGATGTAGAGTGAGAACAGCCTTAAAATGTCTTAATTTTATAAACATATCTAGCATATTTGCGGATCCAAAAATCAAAGATCTCATTCCACCTTATTTTTCTTATACTGAACCTCCTATTGTATCTTATAAATATAAAAAACCTACCCGAAACATTATTTTTAATTATACGTCAACCACTACTGATGAAGAACTGGATACGAATATTCCTTTGTCATGCGACTGTAGTAATTCTGATTTTAAATATGTTCCTTGTGACCATGTTGTTACCGGTGACCTTACCATCGTCAAGGACCCAAAGGTAATAAATTTTCTGAAAAAGGGCCCAAAATTTAGACCCCCCTCAAAGATCAATTGGAATTCTTGCTTCGATTGTATCAAAACTGCACTTCTCTCTTTCTGTAAATCTTGGATCAAGAGAGAAGAAGCAGATACTAAAACTCTTGACAATTTTATAAATAACTTCATGTCAATTATTAAACTCAGAATAAATCATTTTCAAAACTCCTTTGTAGAATTTCGGCCAAATACATATCTAAAAAGAATTAAGACAAAAATGCGTTCACTTGGTTCACAATACGTTTTCGTTCCTGCAGACAAAGCTGCCAATAATGTCGTTATTATATGACGAAAATATTACCTTTAAGTGTTGATGCAAGAAATTAAAAGCTCTAACACTTTTATTCGCGTACAATCTACAGAATGTAGTATTATTGAGGACCATATTTTAAATACCACATCACTACGAGCCGCTCCTACATACAATAAACTACCTACAATGTACTGGATCCCTAAACTACACAAAAATCCTTATAAATCTCGTTTCATATCTGCTTCAAGTAAGTGTTCTCTCACTAATATTTCTAAAGTCTTATCACTTGCTTTGACTACTATGAAAGAATTTATTATTCGATACTGCGAAAAGGTATTTGAAATCAGTGGCATAAATCATTTTTGGAGTGTGAAAAATTCGCTCGATGTTTTAGACAAACTTCGCGCTTTTGAAGGTACTTACCATACAGTTGATAGCTACGATTTTTCTACTTTGTACACTAACCTTCCTCACTGTCTTATTAAAAAACAATTTGAATATCTGGTTAAATGGTGTTTCGATAAATCTAAAAGTGACTATATCTGCTCTAAAGTTTCTAAATTATTTAATAAGTCGTTTTTTAGCAACGAGACTCATAAAGGTTACGTCAATTGGACTGATGCAGAAATGATAACTGCTCTAAATTATCTTTTGGACAACATTTATATTCGTTTTGGGAGAAAAATTTATCGCCAAGTCATTGGTATCCCTATGGGAACTAATTGTGCCCCACTTATTGCTGACCTTTTTTTTGGTATTGTTATGAATCCCAATTTATGGCAAAACTTCAAAAAGACCCCAACAGACAACATCTCATTGAAACTTTTAATTATACATACAGATATTTAAACGACATTCTTTCACTAAACAATCCGACATTTTCTAATTTTATTACGGAAATTTATCCCAAGGAATTAACTTTGAATAAATCTAACCTTACTGGTGATAGATGCCCATTTTTAGATCTAGATTTAAGTATAATCAATGGAAAATTACACACTAAAATATATGATAAACGGGATGACTTTTCATTTCCTATTGTGAATTTTCCTTTTCTAGAGGGAGATGTACCACTTGCTCCGTCTTACGGAGTATATATTTCACAGATGGTAAGATATGCTTGGATCTGCAGTGGTGTGTCTGATTTTAATGATAAAAACCGGTGTATTACAAAAAAATTACTAAAACAAGGATATCGTTACCACAAATTAGTGACGTCGTTTACTAAGTTTTATCATAAATATCTATACCTTATTGGAAAATTTAACTGTACACGACGACTTTTGATTGTTAAGGGAATATCCCATCCAGATTTCTACGGAAATGTTGTTTATAGAGCAAATAAATTCAAAAACAATCCCTTGGGAATGCAAAATTGGCTTAAAACTTTATTAAATAAAGGTTATGAAATGGATATTTTAGTAAAATCTTTGAATTTAGTCTTCTTTGGTAAAAATATTGATAATTTGATACTTACTTTAAAATGTTAATTGCCTTTTTATACTTATGTCATTTTTTGAGCATTACAGCGGTCAAGTGTGTCGGTTTTGTGTGATGATGCATCATCAAATCAAGTGTTTGACGTGTTGTGTCGGATTTTAAATCGACATACTTGATTTTTTTACATCAGTCGATGGATGCTTCTTAGCTAGCTGTCAGTAACTTCGAGTGTTCTCAAGAGAGTATCCTTACGTCCCGTTAATTACCTGTTGTCCTTTTGTCTCAGATACTCTCTTGTTGAATTGAACTTCTATCGATTTGATTTTTACTGTGTGTTAGTTTGTGCTTTGTTATTGATTATCATTAGGGGGAAGGTTGGCGCCAAAAAACTAGTTTAACCCCGCCACATTTTAATGTGCCTGTCCTAAGCCAGGAATCTTTATCAAAGCTTATGTTTGTATTTAGTCGAATTTTTGTTAATTGTTTTTTGTCGAGAGGAGGGTCTTTCAATGCACTTTGGGATTGGGCTTGAATCATATGTATTTGATTTTCAATCCAGGGGCCAATTGAAAAACAGCGAGCAGCGACCGCTGGTCACATTGAAGGCTGCTGGCTGTTTTCCATTGTGGATATTTAAAATATACGTTTATAATGTAGGTTGTGTCGCGTACACTTATCACAGGTAGTAATGTGTCATATCGTACAATGTTTGGTAAAGGGATTTTGTCATGGTATGGTAAAGGGAGGTCATGGTTTGTACAAGGGATTTTTTTCTAAAATATGTAAAATACCTTTATTTTAGTATCAAATATTGAGGAGAGCTGAAAGGAATTGAACATTACGATAAAGGTTTACTGTGTTAGCTTTAAATCGGCTTAGTTGTGCTTATTAACCAAATTTAAATTTTGTCATGGTTTGGTAAAGGGAACAGAAAATTGTCATGGTTTATACCATTATGTCATGGTTTATCACATTTTCTAAACTTAGGAGATCGGACAAATTATTAGATATTTTCTGCTGTTTTATTGTGTTTGACGACATACTGTGTTTCCGTGTTTCTTAATACGCATCTTTAACCCCCGAAAAAATCATTGGAATGTTTCTTTGAAATTATAAATCGTTACATTCAGTAATAGCATATAAAAGATATATATTTATATATATATATAATCTAAATCCTTTTAATTGCTCTAGACCGTCACTAAGCCAACAACATATACTAACCATCAGGATTACCATTGAACAATTAAATATGAATATGGTTATTGTACAATGTATAAGCTTCTAAAAACAGTACAAGCTACTCAAGTATGATAATATAAAAAATACTATGGATGAAGCAAACGTTTCTCTAATACTATAAGCACTGCTGTTGCACTGAATAATATTATTATGGATGAAGCAACATATTCCCTGAGATATGCTAGAAGCAGAGGTACATGTACCAATGGGGTATCCATAACTGAATGTCAATCAACAACGCGAACTCCAGTCGAAACGAGAATGAACTCAGGTGCTCCGGAAGAGTAAGCAGTTCCTGCTTGCTATAGCACACCCGTCGCGTTACCAACAGTCAATTCAGTGCGTCAAATCCGGTAAAGGAAGACCAAACAAAACCCTATGACGAACCAACGTCTGCACTCATCTGATGCCCTTTGCAATAGTTCAGTTGTGTCCTTCTATTAATACTGAAAGGGAAAGCTTCATTGATAGGGAGTAGAGAGTTTTTAGCATATATATTAGCAGCAATAAGCAAAATCATGCATTAAACCTACTGCCTAGTCAGTGTTTTCCTGTATTCCTTTGTATCTATTTTGACTTTGAGTTTCCATATTAAATCCCATATCATTTCTCGAGCGATGTTATTGTCTCAGCTTATGCCTACATCTAATATGGGAGTCTCGAAATGATATGGAACATGATATGGCAATTATTATCTCATGATTACTCTAACATGTCTTATGAATGGCATACAAATTATACTGTTATAGTTTTTTCCAGGAGCGGTTGATATGTATATTTGTAGTATGCATTATTTTGGTAATATATATATTACCGGTTTAAGGTTAAAACATAATTGTTAGCTCATATGATTGAATAAGATTTAAAATATCATTTTTAAATATCCCTTGACCAAACCATGACCACCCTACACTAAACCATGACGTCCCTTGTACAAACCATGACAAGTAAAAAAAATGTTTTTGCGATGCATGCTTTGTAAGCGTTTAATTACGCTGAAAATGTGTCAAAAGATTGTATGCACAGTAAATGATAATTTTTTAGCAACATCTGGCTTTCACTTTTGCTTGGAACATAAAATGATGTTATTTTATCAATTGAACAAACCTATTTTTCCTGAATGATTTAGCGAGTATATTCCATCATTTACATGTGCCATATTTTAGTACAAATATATCTTGCCCTCAAAAATGCCTGAAAACGCCTTTTATGCCCGGAAAAATTATGATTTCATTTTTGCAGACGACATTATGCAAATATCCCTTGTACAAACCATGACGCCCTTGACTAAACCATGACAAAATCCCTTTACCAAACGTTTTACGATATGACACATTACTACCTGTGCTTAGTCCACATCTCATTTTCTTCTATCAATATAGTAAATAAACAGGATGGAAAGCGATGTTACCCTACTATTTCCTAAAAATAGATTCCAGACTCCTGATAGTGACTAAAAATAGATCGCGTGATTTCCCCCGAACAAAGTTCAAAGAAAACATTCCAAAGAATCTGTGATGTACATGTATACCAAACAATTTCCAATGTCAGTGTTTCATTGATGTTCAAATATCACTGTCATTTTTAACTTTTTAAAATTAATATGAATAGAATAGAATATGTGATTAATGTTATAATCTTGTCAGAAGAATCTTTGATAAAATTTGTTTATGTTGCAATTAAATTTTCAAAATTCAGCTTCTTTTTGAAACAATATTACAGGTGATTTTCACAAATTTACATGTATCACTGTATGTAAGTGGTATGGTGCTTTAAGTATTCAGCATACATGTTTTCATGTAATAAAACAATTATCGACTTTGGTATAGGTTGACATCAATTTTATCAACCCTCAAAAAAATTTATTAACCTCGCCTTCGGCTCAGTTAATATATTTTTTTCAGTTTGATAAAAATAGATGTCAACCTATATCAAAGTCAATAATTGTATATTCAGTCATGCCGGAGAATTGGTGGAAAATGTTATTAAACAGTTTGCACAATATTGGAATTATCAAAGTTTTACTAGTTAGGATGTATTCATTCAATAATTGGCCATACCGATTGACTTATTCCTCTTCAAAGATTTGATGCACTTTTCAAGGTTCTTGTGTCACGTGATTTATGGTGTGGCAAGGAAAAATTTGAGCTCCAAAGTTTGTGTTTTTTAGAGTAATTCCAGTGTTTATTTATTGACGAAAAGTGATAAAAAACATTAAGTCTGTATCCAGGATGACTAAATTGATTCTTAACGGCGACAAATCATCATTTATTGTTGGCTTTGAAGACAATCCTATGAGCCAAACCGCGGCAATAGATTTTGTGGACAGCGTAATGGCGGTCAATAGGGTGATAAACACGGAGTCGGACAATACTGTGAGTAAAGCTTTTATTACAGAAGCGGAGGTCGAAGTGCATAATAAACCCAAACCTACTCCTAGAAAACGTCCCTTGTCCGGAGAAGATGAACTTTGTGCAAAAAAAACTAAAATGTTCACCCCCGTCGGAACCCCCAGCACATTTAGAGACAATTGTGAGTATGATTAGTGAATTATCAACAAACTTTTTATCTGTGGCGACACGCTTAGAAAAACGTATAGCTGATATTGAGGGGAATATTGAGAGAAAACTAACAGTGAAATTTAATACTGTAATAACGGATCGGATTAACAATGAGGTTGACAAATTTAAAGGGGAATTCAACGATGAAGTTAAGAACATTCAAGAGAAAGTCAATAAACTTGAGAAGTCTTACGCAGAGGTAGTAGCGGCTACTCCTAATGAACCGAGGGAACCAAGGGAACAAAATCAACTGAATTTGAATCTTGTAGTTAAAAACTTAGTGTATGATAAAAGAGAGGATAATAACCCAACTGTGCTTAACTCGAAGGTATCGTCGCTTCTTAAAGATGGACTAAAATTAACGAATGTAAAACTAGTAAATGTTTCGCGTAAATCAAGTCACGCCGATAGTAAACCGGGCGTTGTGATTATGTCAGTCGAAAATATGGACCAGAAAAAGGCAGTGTTGAAGGCGAAAAGTGGTTTGAAAAAATCGTCTAAATTCGGTAAAGTGTTTATTGAAAACGATCTACCGTTACAGCAGAGAATTACGAACGACAATAACCGAGCATTATTGAAAGCCCTAGGCAAGGATAAGGAATTCACGATTCGATCTGGACGTGTAGTGAGAAAACAGGAAATTAATAATGAAAGTTATCGTAATGAGGACAATTCGTCGACACACAACACACGTGACCGAGTTCGAGGTCAGGAATACACAAATAGGCGGAGCTACAATAACAACAGCAACAACAGAACACGTGGTGGTTATGGTGGTTTTAACGCGTCAAGATGGTAGTTCGATTGCGGGTTTTGGAACATCAACGGTTGGCATAAGAATGTAAATAGTGATAAAAATAAATTATTGTCAACATGTATTAGTGATTTAAATTTGCATATAGTTGGTTTAGCGGAGACACATCTTACAAATGGTGATGACATCAGAGTTGAAGGATATTCATGGTTTGGAAACAACCGTAAACAAATACACGTGCGTGCACGGTGTGGCTCTGGTGGTGTTGGTGTATTAGTTAGAAATGATGTTATAAATAATTTTAATTGTTGTAAAATTGATGATTCAAATGATGGTATTTTATGGTTGTGTTTTTTAGATAAGTGTAATGATAATTTTAAGTTTTACATATGTGTGATTTATTTGCCGCCAGAAAATTCGGCAAGGTCAGTTAATATACATGAATTTTTAGATTTATTAATGTCAGATATTTATACTATACCAAATGGTAGTCCATTCTTCTTGTTTGGAGATTGGAATAGTAGGGTGTCTAATTTACCAGATTTTATAGAAGGGGTAGATGTCCTCCCCGAGCGTCATGTTGTTGATTTTACATGTAATAGTTATGGAGAGATACTTTGTGACTTTTTAAGCAATACAAACTGTTGTCTATTAAATGGCCGTAAAACAATCAAGAATGACTTTACCTTTGTATCGACTAGGGGATCGTCAGTAGTGGATTATTGTATCATCCCGTATGAACAGCTGCAGCATTTCGACAACTTTGAGGTTTTGCGTGCTATTGGACTTGTAAACAATGTTTATAAGGTTGGTGAATACGACCCAAAACACATTCCTGATCATTCGGTACTGAGATGGACATTTAACTTTATGGCAACAGATGATACAGGCAGAATTTCATCTTTTTCAGACAATTGTACTCCCAAAGCGAAAAGATCGGTGAGATATGACACGAGGAGCATCCCAATCGACTGGATGTCAGATCCTGAGACTTTGAATAAACTTAATTCGTTAATCAGTAATCTAGAGTCGAATCTGATAAACCAAACAAATCTTGACATTTGCTATGATGGATTTATTCAAACTTTTCAAGATGAAATGGAGAATAAACTTAATAAACGTACTTTTGATAATGGTCTAAGTAACAAAAGACGAAAATTAAAGAAACCGTGGTGGACTGATACTCTTACTACTCTATGGAACAATGCGTGTAAAGCAGAAAAGGAATGGCACAAGTGTAATACCCATATAAAGAAACATAAACGTCAAACATATGTTAACTTAAGAAAAACTTTTGATCAGGAATGTCAGAGAGCAAAACGTAAATATTGGCATGATAAACAAACTGAACTCTGTAACTTACAATCAGATGATCCAAGGGAATTTTGGAAGAAAATAGGGAAGATTGGTGTTGGGAATGAAAGACTTAAATCTATTCCGATGGAAGTTGTAAAAGACGATGGTGTAATTTGTAGTGATGTTAATTTTGTATTAAATAAGTGGAAAATGTCTTATGATAACCTTTTGAATAGTAATTATGTGAACGATAGTAATATTAATAATGTTACAAATACATATAGCATTAATGATTGCTATGACGAATTTTTAGATAGTGTTATTAATTTTGATGAGGTATTAAATGTGGTAAATAATGCTAAAAAAGGGAAAGCTCCTGGCATTGACTTGATTCCCTCAGAGTTATTTAGAAATGATTTTTTAGTATTATTATTACATAGATTATTTAATTTATGTTTTAATTTTGGTATTGTGCCTTCATCGTGGGGTAAAGGGTTGATTACCCCCATTCCAAAATGCTCCACGTCAGATCCAAGAGATCCTTTGTCTTATAGAGGAATTACATTAGCACCTTGTGTATATAAATTATATTGTAGTATATTAAATGCAAGACTTGTGCACTGGCTTGAGATAAACGATAAATTACATGATGAACAAAATGGTTTTAGGTCGAACAGAAGTACCATAGATCATATTAGTACACTTACATCTATTATAGAAAATAGAAAGTTGAAAAAATTGCCTACATTTGCTGCATTTGTAGATTTTAAGAAGGCGTATGATACAGTAAATAGAGAGTTGCTTTTTCAAGATATAGAGCAACTGGGTATAAGTACAAAGTTTTTGTGTGCATTGAAAGGTATATATGAACATGTGAAATGTGCTGTAAAAGTAAATAATTATATGACTGATTGGTTTAATGTCAGCTCAGGACTGAAGCAAGGTTGTGTTTTGTCTCCAATTTTATTTAATATTTTTATAAATAGTTTAGTAACAGAGTTAAAAGCTTTGAATAAAGGTATTGATGTTGGTGATAGTAAGATAAATATTTTATTATATGCAGATGATATAGTATTATTAGCAGAAAATGAGAATGACTTACAATTGATGTTAAATGTTTTGAATAATTGGTGTAATAAGAAATGTTTACAAGTAAACTTGCAGAAAACAAAGATTATACACTTTAGAAATGCTTCAGTGTCTCAGACTAATAATGTATTTGTATTTGGTAATGAATGTATTGAGATAGTATCAAAATATCAATACCTAGGTCTTTTGATTACACAACATCTAGATTATAATGAAATGGCTAAAACAGTAGCCAAATCAGCAAACAGAGCACTTAGTTTATTAATTGTAAAGAGTAAAGCTCATGGTGGTTTCCAGCTCTCAACCTTCACCAAACTTTATGATACCCTGGTCTGGCCAGTAATAAATTATGGCTCTGCCATTTGGGGCACCCGGAGCTTTTCTTGTATAAACGCTGTCCAGAACAGAGCGATCAGATTTTTCATGGGGGTTGGAAAATATACCCCTAATGACGCAATAAATGGTGACATGGGCTGGAGGCCTCCTTGTGCTAAACAGTGGTCATCTGTCTTCAGACAGTGGAGAAGGTTTACGGTAATGGATAGAGATAGAGTTAATTTTAAAGTTTTTATATGGAGTCTGAACCTTCATGTTAATAAGGAAAATTGGTGTTATAAGGTGAAAGATAAACTCAGAGAATGTAATTTTGATAATTTTAGTAATATAGATTGTGTATTAAGTAAAAGGTCTATTGTAAATCTAGAAGATATAATTTTTGATAGGTATAAATCTGAGTGGAATGATAGAATTTTAACTTTAAATCCAAGTAAGAAGTTGCGTACCTATAAATTGTTTAAAAATTCATATAAGACAATGAACTATTTAATTTGTAACATTAACTATAAATATAGAAGTGCTTTTGCTAAATTTAGATGTGGTGTTGCACCACTTAGAATTGAAACTGGTCGCTATGAGGGTAAAAGTATTGAGGATAGAAAATGTTTTTATTGTAATAGTTCTTTTATTGAAGACGAAAAACATGTACTATTGTATTGTCCGCTATATGCAGATTTAAGAGCAAGTTTATTTCAAAAAATTAATAATTTTAATTTAGAATTTTCAAGTTTGTCAGATGACGAAAAGTTTATATACCTCTTTAAAGAAGATGATTGTTTTTATAATGTTGCCAAAACCTGCTGTAACATTTTAAGTAGAAGAAATACCTTTTTATTCTCTTAATTATATTATTAACTTTTATTAACTTTTATTTAAAGTTAACATGTCTTTTATGGTTTTTATCTGTAGATTAGTAATGTGAGTCATATTTTTATAGTCTCTCATAATTCTGTTTAGAATGGCACTTGTATTTTAAAATATTGTGTTTTATATGTTATACATGTATTGTTGATTGTATGTGAATTTTATGTAATTACAAGTGGTGAGACTTTAATAAAATATTGAATCTGAAAATATTGAATCTGAATCTTTCAATTTCGATTTCATTAAATGGGGCGTCCAATTCGTCAACGTAAAAGTGCTTTTTGTTGTTTTATGAGTATTGCACACTAATTGATATGAAAAATCAATTCTAAATGCATGTCATAGTGTGTGGTTTATTAAAACATTTAATAAAATAAAATTTACGTAAATTTTACATTATTTCTTCCATTTCATTCATCAACTTTCTCAAAATAACTTTGAAAAATTAAAAACATTCATATTAAAATTTGATATATTTTTTTATCTCAGTCTAATATGATTCTTTATAAACAAATGCTTGCACAAGTTCGTTATGGAGAGGTTGCAATAGCAAGAGTTTGAATTAATAATTCCAAAAGTTAATTTAATCATGCATATCAATTATTGTCTGAATTATCAATAGTGTAATTTTGATATAAATAAAATTGTTTTTTTTAAACTTGGCATTTTGAGATTTATTCATGTTTGTGTATTGAAATTCAATGTTTATTTTTTTCTTTAATCAGCAATTTTTCATTTTTAAAGTACTTTTATCAGACAGATGTTGTTGAGTCCCGTTTGTATTTAACAAAAAAGGGACTTCCCTAACTGTATGTGATTAGGTTTGTCAGTTACCTGCCCAAGGTCGGTGGTTTCCTCCGGGTATTCCGGTTTCCTCCACCATTAAACACTGACCGCCCTACATGGCCCAGGTGCGTCGATAAAGGGCGTTAAACACCAACACACACACACACACAAAACAGTAAAAGACAAAGGGGTAAAATTTTAAATTACTTATGCCAGAAAAAAAGAATTATTCGGTGTATCCACAACAAAACAATTTCTCAGAAGAGCCAACCATTCAGATTTTAAAGCAAATAACAATTAAGTTTCTGAAAAAGATTGAAACTGCCTCTGACGCTTTGCCTATGCGCACAGATGAGAATTTATCATAGTTTTTGTATTGTTATTAGGATTCAAAATTTGATTGATACACTCAGACACAATTAAGGTAACATGAGGTCAGATATGATTACAAATTCCAAAACTCAGGTATAAACAGTGTACTGAAATTTGTTTATGCCACCGGTATTTTGAAACGAGCAACAATTTCGGAGCACCTGATTTCACTCCCGTACCATCATGGATTGGCCTTGTTCATGTTTGTTCAAACGGTCTTTAAAAAAGTCTTCTTTCTTTATCAGCCAATGGTGAAAAATTCCAAATTATGTTAAACGTTATGGTTACTGATTGTTTCTGATAAGTGTTTGGCCGATTGTTGTACTGAGTTGTTCACCTCAATTTCCCTCTAAAGTCTTCACAACTATGATGTATTTTGTGTTACTACCGGACCGCAATGAAAGAGGGAGGTTTACCCACACCTTTTCTTTTGAAATGCCTTAACAAATTAAGGACCATATCTTTTTCTTGGAAATTGAGATTGATCCCCAAAGTTTGATCAATTTGTTATTACCATTATTGACTGAAAATTCTAGTCAGAGTAGAAAAAGTGTGTTTATCATTTAATTTTAAGAAACGGGAAATGAGCATTATTGTTGATTCCATGTTGTAGACTATGAATTCAGTCTTTTTGTCTGGACTTACAAAAAAAGTTATCTTCGATCAGTATACGCTCCTTCTAGTACGCCACTAGAAAAATGGTACAATTGTAATACACAAAAAATGTCAGTAAGCTTTCAAACTGATGACGAAGCGTACGTTTGATCTTATTGAATAACGAGGTTATATCGAGTTTTACTTCTAAGATCAATAACCACATATACATGTATATCTTATTATGTCCGGACAAAAAAAAATATGATACGACCAAATACAGAAGTATACTTAATTAATAAAATCATGCACGTGGTTTTGATTTCTGTATTTTTACCTTGCGATTATTATTACGATCGCAAATGCAAGACAGGCAATCAACAAGAAAGAAGGTAGGTCGCTAACAATTACTTTTTATGTAGAAAATAATATTAGCTATTTCTTAAGGGACCAAAGGAGAAGACGCAAAGGTCCCTGATCAGTTCGATGGATATTTTAACATTTTATATTTTCATACTTCGCATTTTCATTTCTTCACAAAGTTAACCCAACTGGGTCAATTTTTTCCCCTAACTCCCTAATGTCTGGCAGATTTGAATATTGTTTAACAAAAGTGACTTTTCAATAACAATTCTTACATTTTGGGGTTAACTTTTGTCTGAAATTTGACAATTGAAATTTCAATCAGACTTACTAGAAGGGGGCTTTGTTTTTAAGCATTATTTTATATGATAAAACTTTTTCTTTAAATTTTTGCTTCTGCTACCAAATTGGTTTTTTTTTAATAAAAAAATGGGATTCATTTTTAGGGGGAGGGGTTAACAAGGCCGCCTTCAAGTTAAAACACAGTGACTGGCTTCTGCCTTTTGAGTTAGATCAACCATATAAAAATACAATTGTATAATATAATATAATATAATATAATATAATCTTTTCAGACAACAGTCTTATGTTTTATGTTTGTAACTGAATGAGGGCAAAAGGCAGTCAAAAAGCTATAATTCATTAACCGATTAACCAGTAAAGATGGTTCCTTCCAAAATAAAATATTTCGGTGTGATGGCTTTTTAATGATTCATTTTTTTAAAATTCAATGTGGTTTTGCACTTAAAATCTTTTTTAACCCATTACTTCACTAAATGCCTGAACCAGGGTAGAATATTAGTGGTCTTTTAGTTTTGAATGCTTGCATTTATATCCAATATAAAAAAATCTCAAATGTTGAAGTCGAAAATGGTTCTGAGTGACTTGTTACGGGCATGTCAAAAGAATGTTTTGTTAAACACCAATTCTCTTAATTCCAAACATACCTTTTTTATTGTAACCTAACGGTCCTGTAGCAAGACAAAACACGAGCTACAAATAGAAAAGTAAGGGGATCATCTTAGTACGACATAAAATCATAACCCTATTATAGCAATCACGAATACATAGTTTCTCTTGTAAAATTTGAATTTTTCTACCAATGGTTGAAAAAAAATGATAGCAGCAAAATGAAAAAAAAGTTCCAGACAATGAATTTTGCTACGCCTGTCGCGCGTTTCGTCTCTTCAAGACACAATAAAACCAAATATACGAGGCGGATTTGTTTTATCCTTGATTTTAAAGCTGGTCACAAAGACAGAGATTATTCGAGATGCAGTTGAGCAAATTGAATCTTTGGTTTCCTTATTCACTAACTCTTTATAATATATTGAAGGAACCCACCTTTCAAACGAAGTATTAATTTGACAGACAGGACATCGTCAAAATATGTCCATGTATAATAGCAGAAGATGACGTAAAAAAACCTTGTGTTTTCTACACGCTGCTAAAAAAAAAAATAGTCTCGTAAAGGTATAAAAACAATTTGGCGAGGAGAGGGACATAGCTTGTGCCCATTAGAATGTCGACTTGATGAAACTGAAACATGTCTACAATAAATGTAACAGCAAAAATATTGCTTATAAGGCAATAAACTTGGCCTATGGTTTAACAAATCTTATCTGACTGTAAACGAATGTATAAGGGGGAAAAGTAGAATTATCGCCAAAAAAACATATTTACAGTATCTTAAAAAACATTTCTTTCAGACGCTGTTCAATTTCTTGTGTAGACAAATCAAGTGTTCAATTTTTTGTAACGAATCTCTTTTATATTGCTCTTTCAGATCAAATCATGATTTTTTTGTGTTTATATATTTAACGGATTTCTATTTTTACTTTGAATTTTGAATATAAAATTATCACGAAAAAATAACATTCAATTTGGAATTGGGTTTCTTATTTTCCTGTTCTTTAAAGGCGAAATAACATTTTGAAATAAAGGGAAAGCATTTTTTTTAAATAAAATTTTGTAAATGATAAATCCTGTAAAAACGACAGTCAATTGTGAAACTCAGATAGAGCTGTTTTTTTTTTCATAAATACGACAAGTAAATTGACATGGCAATCCTCATTAGTTAGTTGACCATTATGACGTATCCTAATATGCAATAAAGCTACAGGTCGATTCCATGTTATAATGAGTTAGCAACAAGTCTTAATTCAACACAATAACAACTGTCAATGGATGGCATAAGTTTGTGACAAGTTTCATCCTAAACTTTGAGAAATGAAACCATACTGGTAAGAATTCTATATAAAAATTATTTGGAAATAAAAACATATAAAACTACTAGGCGATAAGTAATAGAAAATACGTATTTTCATTTTTGCTAAACTTGATTTATTTGGACGCATTGAATTGTCTATTCTTATTATTGCTTATAAGGAGCATTTCAAGTTATATTTGACAAATGTGAAAACATACGAAATAATTACAATAAACCTCTCTTCAAATACAGAGCTTTTTTCATTATTATTTGTCTTAGTTGTTGTTTGTTGACATTTAATATAAAATAAGTTTTATTGTCGTTGGTTTTAGAAAAGAGCATCAAATATTTATATTTCTTTAAATTATTATAAAAATAAAAATAATAAAAATACTTTATTGACAGAAACACTTCAATATTACATGGTTTAGGCCCAAAATAATATGTATCAGATATCAAAATTTGGAAGTACAAATACAATTGTATTTTGTAAATCAGAACCTATAGATGCAATTTAAAAAAAAAGTATAAACTATCATAATAGGCTTTTTCTAATGCTCAAGCATTTTCATTAGAACATTTAAAATAAGATGACTATTAAATAAATAAACTTATTTTGATATTTATTATTTCATAAATGCAAGCAAGGCAGTAAACCGGTAAGCTATCGGTGATATAGTCCTGACTCGTGCGGTACATGTAACGAGATATACCATTATTTAGAAAAATGGTTATGTAAGGTGCCATCTGCTTCAGGATCATTGTTATATGTCTCACGAGTGTTATGATATAGAATAATTAAATGACAGTTCAAATTGATATTGAATTTATTGGTCATTATACACGCTAAGAATAGTGGCATTCTTGTTATGCTTAAAAGAGTCAATCATATGTAGATTTAGGGCACTCTAAAGAATAAATCCCTATCATATTTTCTTTCTCTTTTTTGAACACTTTCGATTTTTCACTTTTGATCCATCTTTTTACACAAGAAGATTATATAATGTTGACTACAAAATACCGACTGAACAAGTTAAACTTTACTAGATCTACAAACTTTGTTATTTGCTGGTAAAATGATCTTACAAATTTATAAAAATATCTTATAAAGATAACATTTGTTACAACGTGAAATAAAGGTTTCCAGTAAACTGCAGCTTTTGAATGCTGGAAGGAAAAAATCAAAATTGGTGTAGACACAAACTGAGTTCCTCTCTTCGTCGACTTTACGAAACCGAATTTCTTTAGGAACTCAAAAAGAACCAAACATCAGACAGCCAGACACTGTGTATGTTTGGTAGATGGTAGATGGACTCCTTCAATGTATTAAAGTAAGAGATAAAAGACACCACCGAATCTCCAATTTGAATCCTGAAATTGACTTATATTTTAATTCTAGTAATAAAATATACTTCAAGTCATATATGTTTTTGAATATTTTTCAGCCATTGGTAGAAAATTCATAATTTTACAATAGAATATATATGATTCGTGATTGTTTTGATAAGGTTTGAGTTGCCGTAGATTCTCATCTCACTTTTCAATTTGTATCCCTATAATAGTGATGTGTTTTGTGCTGCTACAGGACCTTAAGTTGGGAAAAATAACACTCATTGTAACACCCATTATTATTTACATGTCTTTACCTGAACCATTTTTTTCTTACACATTTGGAATTTCTGTTATGTTGTCACTACTTCAAGTTATGCATTCTTTAATCTACAGCCATCTATAGCCATTTTAAAGATAACCACTTTTTTCCTCTAATGCAAAAATTCTAGAAAAAAAAATACAAGCATATTAACAAGGTAAATTCAGACATTAAAAAAAGTCGTTTGTTAATCATGATTCTCCCATTTTACTTACAACCTAAAGGTTTGGTTGCAAGCAAACACGACATTGTTGTGTGACACGACGAATTAAGAAGTAAAGTTATCTATAACCCCAGTACAACAGACGGCCAAAACTTTTTTTCAGTAATGTTTCCCATGTAGACATTTAGAATGTAAGAGATAAAAGAAATTGTTTCAGATCATTCTAAGAGATGACTCGGGTTGTTTCAGCAAAAACACATATCATTTTGCCCCTAAAAACATTAGACATTGAATAATTAAAAAGTATGTTTGTGCACTTGTTTTAAATAATTTTTGAGAGAGGTTTGGTGCAATAAAACTTAGTTTAACACACCATTCCTTGTATCAAGCAGAACACGGCATAGTTTTGGTATAACCTTCATTAGCATTTCCTCTTTCAGGCATTTTAGCTGTGTTTTTTCCATGTTTGCGAGATGTACTTAGATTATCGATATAAACTGAAGTGCTGGGGCTATAGACATATCTTTGTCCTAATTATGTTTATCGAAGACATCTTATTTTAAGATATCGCAATGTTTTAATCCTTAAATAAAGACTACGAATTAGTTGTCTTATGCTGGTCTTTATACAATCAAAGTACTGAAAGTACTGGTAGCCGGGGTAATCTACAAATTTTAAATTGTTTATGTGTAGCAAAAAAATAAAAAAACTACTTTTTATTTAAAAGGGATATTCACAAAGATTCCAATGAAAAAAGAAAAGATTTTGAAAATCGAACTAAAATATTTTTAAAGTTGATTTTATGGGGCGTGGCCTGTCTTTGGTCCCCTGTAGCAATGTTACGGTGCAATATATATGAAAAAAAAAACATTGACATATAAAGTTGACAGAATATAACGAAGACTTCCAAACTCCTTCGCAGTAGACTTATCCTTATACGAAATAAATAAATATTAAATACATTTTCATGTGACTAAAATTTCGATTATCATATAAGACCCATATATTACCGATCTATATTTATAGTGATCACTACTAGTTATATGAATGAGAGGTGGTATATTTTCCGAACTACCTTTTACCTTCTAAGGAATTTGTCAGAATAAACTGCCTCTTCTAGGCAAAAGTTGAAGGAATGTAAGCGTAATAAAATTATTTAGTAGAGAAGTGAAACTTAAATGACAATTTAAAGTGAAAACTTTCTAAATTTTGATAAAGGTCAAACATTAAAGAATTGTTGTAAAAATTAACCATGCAAAATCTTATCTATAAAAATGTATTAAACAACGAAAACAAATGTACAAAAAAATGATAAAATAAACCGCAAGCAGGAGGTAGATTATGAAACTCGTTTCATTTATAAATGGTCATCACTTTAATCAAAAACATCCTTTCTTCATTAGAAGCTTTAAAATTGCCAAAATCGATATCAATATTAATTGTAAATATTAAATATACCTCTATACCACCCCCTTAAATGGGCATTTCGGTAATTTTATTGGGCATTTCGGTAATTTTATTGGGCATTTCGGTAATTTCAAAGGCATTTCGGTAATAAGGGGCATTTCGGTAATTCGAAGTACCGCATCTGAGATGAATACAACTAAGTAAAATCTTTTCTGTAACTCCTGTAGAATTTATCAATTTGAAATGACAAACGATCCAAAATTTCATCGACTCTGTTAAGCAGTACCAGAGAAGTCACACTTACAAAGTATTCCCTCTTTTCAGTTAACATAGGTTATCTCCCATATGCATTAGTTATCTAACTTTACAGCAGGTATGAAATTTATTTTCTCTGGATTTAATGTTGAAATCCTATGATAAATTTGAGGGGTTCAGAAAGAAAAGGGATTTCCCAACATTTTGAGATAGTTATGTAACTTTTTAAAACATTTCCTTTTACAAAAATACTTATTAAATAATCTGCAATAAAAATGTAAACTTTAAAGATTTTATATAGTAAAGTTTTTGTGAAATTTAGGGAAATCCCTAATTTCTTTCAGATCTCTCTAGATTTTTCACTGATTTTCCATGAAAAGAACAGAGGGGCTAAGAAATTACACCTCCTGCAAAGTTAGATAACTCCTGCTTATGGGAGATAACCTATGTAAACTGAAAAGAGGGAATTGCTATGACCTCAAACTTACCAATGGCAAACATTCCTATTTTTTTCCTCTGCCAGCTTCGTATCACAATAGGAAAGACGTCAGGGCAAAAAGACAATAAAACTTGTTTAAAAAGTCTTTGCATTGCCATACCTTGTTTGTTTCTTCAAGATAATTAAAAAAATCTTTTGCTTCTACAATTTTCATAAAAAGATCGTTTTTGTAGTACATCTTGAAAATAAATATATTCAGTGGTTCTAAAGAGCGAAAATTTGGTTGATTAAAAATTTTCAATGAAAATTACTTGGTCGAGAAACAATTTAACGGAAAATTCATTTTTAAGGATCAATTATTTTAAATATGAATAAATTCTTCTTTAAAGAACCGTTTACAGAATCATTTTATCTGATCAAAAAAAAAATATCAGGATTTGAACTTTTAGTTAATTATCCTGCCCATCGATGTTTTATGTAGCCATCCAGCTTGACACTTATAATAAGATGCAAATTAGTGAATATGACATCACTAATGAGATCGGCGAACACTCCTATAAACAAAATATCAATCCGCTTTTGTATTCTTTATTAATCAATAATTACTATCGCATCAGATAGGCGTCTTACATACTTGTACAAAATTTGAAAACTATATAAATAAATTTATAACATAATTGCGAGTTAGGCGACGAAAAAAAAAACAGATCTGGAAAAAGAACTATATTGCAAGCGTGTATTGATATTTCTATTAATAGATTTTTGGTAAACTGCCGGAAAAACCATCTGCAGGCTTACCGAAAGGCTATCGTAGCTATAGCCGTGGCTAATCGCTAGCGATTACCCCGGCTAAAAATTGGTTTTAATATCTTTAAAAAGTAAACAAATCCTTAATATATTTCCGTATTTTTGTCTTGTGTGCATTCTTATATAGTATAAGTTAGTCTGCTAAATATTCGAGTAAATAAAGACTCCTGAACACACACCTTAATTTTGCACGTGAATTACACTAGCTGTATCGAAACCGTTTCTTTATTCTAAATTATTTAATGCATATATGTCATGTATGTATTGGCCAGATCTTATAATATTGGATCTAAGTTGTTTTTGTAAAGGATACACTGAGTATTAATAACGATAAGTTGAAGTTTGAAACTTTATTAATTTTTTAAATTCTGTTTATTTGCCACCATATCGATATACAATGCTATAAATGAAATTGAGAAATGTTTATTTTTAATTTTTGATATATCATAAAATAGCGAAAAGGGTTACAGTCAATTCTTGTCAATGACTAACGCTAACATTAAATTATGACCATCAACAGATCATCTAAACTAAGATACCCATAAGGCAGCTTTGTTTTGTGGTTTTAGACTGGTGATAAGATGGTCTAAATACCATCTCAATTCCATCTCATATGAAAGTCATTAGACATATCTTTAGATAGTTTTGTAAAACATGCCCCCTGTTTCAGATATTACGTCTTGTATGGTCTCTTAAAAAGTTTTCCCTTCGGTACCAATCCCATGCTATCATATAAGGGACTGGCCATTAAACTTGAAAAGGGTCTTTTTATTTTCTTAAAATATTTTAAAATGAAAGAATTATTCTGGCGGCAGAGGTTGAGAAAAAATATATATTGAAGAAGGATTTCTGCTATATAAAATAATGCTTATAATGAAAAAAATATTTTGATTTGACACTTTAAGAAAATAAATATATTTGCCGTGGAAACGTTTTTCTGGTCAGAACAAAAAACCTATAACTAGCCCCTTCAATTGAATAATAATAAACAATTATTAGAAAACATAATCATAACTTAATATATTTTGTCATTGAAATTTCCTATTGCTAAATTCAAAATTGTTCATGGTTTAAAACACAGATTTCTTTCCTTGTACTGCAAATGATCGATATCCTCGGTGCTGTTTGAACCTTTTGGCTTTGAGTACTTTTCATTTGAAACTTGGTTTTTGATCTTCCAATGTTTTGATTCAAATGCCGCTGACGAGATGTTACTCCTTGAAATATCGATATACAGCATAACCAAATTAACCCTTTTATACCCGTCTTGGTATTTGTATTTTGACTTGGATGTGTTGGCAGATGACTTTTTGATTTTATACAACTTATTATTCCAAATTTTCAAAACAACAAGCATCAAGAATTGCGACAAACAGTATCGAATAACAAACTTTTTTTCCCTGCGTCATCTGTTGACAGTTTTCTCTGGATTATATCGTCAATATTCAATATCAACACAGCTCTTAAATGGTATTACTGAAGGATTATCTGAACAGAGTTTCTAGAAAGGGTGTACTCACAACGTCCTTTGTCGAGGGAGGAAAATCATTAACCCATACGTTCGTAGTTGATCTTTGTCCGTTGGTAAATACGGTCCCTGCGAAGAATGGCAAACACTAGACGATAAGAGAATGTGTCTTTCAATTCCTCTTAATTATTGGTCAAGTTGACTGTAGGATGTATTTGTAAATCTGAATTTAAAAATGATGCGAAGTCTTCATTTATACAAAAAAACAACAACGCTGAAATACTATGTATTTTTTTGCAAAAGAATGAACCCTAAAAACCCTTTCTTTATTCTTACATGAATTATAACACAAATGTAACTTTAGTGACCACGCAATTATGAGCTTACAAATTAATCAATTTCGACCAAAGAAAAAGTAAGCAACATGCAATTACAAAACAGAATTATAATGATACTGATAGTGATGCTGAGAATTTTAACATAACGTTTTTGGGGGCTTTGTTTGTTTGTTTGCATGGTTTTTTCGGGGGGGGTGTTTTTTTTTATGTTTGTGTATTTGTCAATTTCTAGTTAATTTACGTCAGCATTTGTTCATACCTTTGTAACTATGAGCAAGAATTCATGTAGGAGTTTCTTCAACTGATGGGAATAGTTTTTTTTTTCTTGTGAACAGCTAATCCACTAACGAGAGCGAATCTAACGGTTTGAAAGATTTTAAGCTCGAATTCATGAACTTGTTAACAATTATTTTTTAGTGATCCCAAATGAAGCCGTATCTGCTGATAGTAATATCATGTGTCTGTACGTCTGTTCACGGTGAGAGTCGGTATTGTGGTAGTGATTTAACAACAATCTTAGAGCTGGTTTGTGGTGGACAGTTCTTTGGAGAAATGTACAAAAGTAAGTCGATATCTAGCATGAACAACAATTTGCAACATAGAAAAAAAAATGTGTAACATAGAAAACCATATATAAACAACAGAAAACCATATATAATTACAATATGTAAAAAATAACAACAATGTTTATAATATAAAACAACAATGTGTAGAATAGAAAAACAAAAATGTGTAAAACAAAGAAAGCAAGAAAGTATAACATAGTAAACAACAATGTGTAACACAGAAAGCAAGAATGTGTAGCATAGAAAACAACAATGTGTTACATAGAAATCAACGTGTAACATAGAAAACAAACAATTTGTAACATTGAAAACAACAATGTGCAGGCATAGAAAATAACACAGAAAATAACAACGTGCAACACAGAAAACAACAATGTCTTACATAGAAAGCAGTAATTTGCAACATAGAAAACAACAATATGAAACAAAGAAAACAACTATGTGTGAAAAAGAAAACAACAATATGAAGCAACGAGAAAAACATTATGTTACAAAGAAAAAAACAACAAATATGTAATATAACAACAATATGTAACAAAGAAACCAATATGTAACAAAGAAAACAACAATATGTAACAAAGAAAACAACTATATGTGACAAAGAAAACAACAATATGTGACAAAGAAAACAATATGCAACAAAGAAAACAACAATATATGTCAAAGAAAACAATATGCAACAAAGAAAACAACAAATATGGAACCGGGTTGGACACAAAACAAAACGGGTTAGGGTTGTTTGTCAGCTAACAAGTACAATGTTTTATTTTACCAGTTTTATTTTTTTGGAAACAAACCTCCGCAAATTTAAAATAAAAAGAACGCGGGCTTTGCAACGCTGACCACAGTCCGTTTCGTTCAAAATGTAAAATTTGCAAATATAACAGATAACGTCAGTTGACAAACAACTCTAATCCTGTCTTATAGTGTGTACCGCCCTATTCTTCGTTTTTGAATTAGTTGCTATCAACATAGAAAAGAGTTTATTGTTATACTTGTTGTAAATTACATTACAGAATCATCAGTTCATTCTACTAGCTCTGCAAAATCAATTCATTTGGTGAAGAAACTATATCCCAGGTCTATAGAGAAGAGAAGGGTAGCCGATGAGTGTTGTGTGCAAAGCTGTACGTTTGAAACACTGACTAGTTATTGTGCATATAACGTAGATGTGAGTATATTATGTTTTTTATGGTAAAACTTTGCCCATCCACAATTACAAAACAGTTTCTGAAAAATTCGTGTAGTATCTTTTTTCATCGGACATGACATGCCTTAAACTGATTGTTCTAATTCAAATTCCTAACAAACATCAGGTTTCTTTCTTTCTTGTTTGTACTGCATATGATTGATATTACTAGTATTGCCTTATTAGGCTTCATCTTCTGGGGGTAAACAACTTTCCAATGTTTTAATTCAAATGCTGCTGATGAGAAGTTACCCTTTGTTGTATACACATACAGCATAACTTAACAAACCGTTTAATCGGTTGTAACACGTTGTCGTACATCGTACTTTGTAACCGATTACAAAAAATGGAAAGCGTTGCAGCATTGATGAACCAGACAACCTTTCGGATTTTTCATATTTCTTTTTATTTGCGTTACATTTGTTGTTTTGGTCATGATCATCGAGCAGACGCCTATGTCGCACAAAAAAGCAACCCTTTGGTCTCGCCTTCCGCGACACATCAAAGACAGTGATTTCCATTCAATTTCCTGTGCATGTTTTATTACGGGTAATTCTTTAAAGTTTATATTTTCTTTTTTCTTTTTTCCCAGGTTATCGAAACGACAACGAAAAATTCAGTTACCAATGTACCACGTGCTCCCGTGGTAACCTCAGCTAATGTGGAACAGCCTGAAAAGACGACGTCTCCACCCAATCCCGGGGGAGGGGTCAGATCCCGACAGAGAGGGAGGTGGTTCTTTCTTCATGGGATAGGACATAATCCTATACGACAGCCGTTCATGTCCTAGAAGCTATAGGACACGTACTCCTTGTTGCTATTTCAGTATCTATATGTAGGAGTTATGTTTCTTTATGGCAGGTTTGATTTTAGGTCGATTTATTGTCAAATGCTTATGACAAATAAGAGAGGTTCAAAAGAACAGGTTTTCCGTATTTAGGGAGAAAATTAGTGATTTTGTATGAAAATTTGTTTTATTATAAAAGAATTAATTGAATTATGATATCTTTTCTAAGAAAATGAGTCGTGTTAAAACTGTAACAATAAACGATGAATTGCTAAATTTTCATTTTGAACTATTAATTTGGTTTTTGTTTTTTTTGGTGGTTTCTTCCTGGTAAAGACCAAGGGTCTTGAAAAGAACACTAGCATGAATAAACTCGTTCATCATAATGAAAAGAAGGAATATTTTCATAGTGAGAGTGAAACTATAAAGCCAAGTTCGTTCATTTGTTTTAAACAATGTTACATGTTCTATCCAATAAGAGTTTGATCCCTACCATTTTTAGTCGAGTATAATATTCATATTGATGTTGTATAGATTGGGATGCACGATTATATTTGGGGTGTATTACGCATTTTCTCTTCAGGGTCCATGTAATCAAATTATACAGATGTCTTGAATAATTTGCCATGTTACGTATCAAGTTCTCTTGTCGAAATCTATAAAGATTTTCTTGTCTATTTTTTTATAATTTTGAAATAACCTACTTGACACCTTTTTTTTAAGCTAAGTTTAAGTGCATCTAACTGAAGGACAAACCTTTACCCCCTTTTTAACCGTGCGAGAGTGTTGCCCTTTTTCTTCACTAGCCATAGAAAATGATTGGGGTTTTTTCCATGACAAAATGGATTCAATTGGTGCATGTACACAGATCTGTTATGTTATTAAAGTTATGGTCTAAATTGAAGACAAGAATGAGAGTGGGTGAATGTGCTTGCTAATACTAAACTGTTGTTTGATGGTTGTCAGGCTATTAAAAGTTGGACGTCAATGAATGTGTCGAAACTCGAGGTGAAAAATATCCCAATTAGATTCATCATTTCTCTTTTCATAATTGCACAGTTTGCTAAAATTGACTAATTGCAATATATTTGCTTTACAAGCAAGGTAATAACTAGCTCTTTTCATGGTCATCTTACCCTGAAATGCTTTTTCAATCATCAGCTGTTAACACCTAGTTTCGCGAGTTCGCTGAAATTACATTGTATTTTGCTATTACAGTTATGTTTTACATATCATATTTTGTTGTATAAACTGCCTTTAAAGCATTATTAATAAGGTTTTTATTTGTTTATTATGAAAAAGCTGGGTTTCGTACAATTTTTTTGAGAAATATAAGTTCATACAAGTAACCTTTATTTTATGTACATGTATTTTTAGTAGACTCTAAGTGTTGTTTTAAATCTTATTTTTTTATTGTTCAAATACATTGACATTATTACACACTTACCGAAAAAAAAATGAACTTCAGTGCAAAATATGAAATTTTACATCAAATCATCTAGCTCCTTTGATATTTACGCGATTTACATTGTTACGATGGCAGTAAATTCAATACTGGTATAACTTTCTTCTCAGGTTATAATGATTTGTATTGGAATGGTATTACTATATATTATATACATATAAATATATTGTGTGTTGTGGGATTTCACCTTGTAAAAATGTAATCAAAACTATTGTTTATTTATTTTATTAAACCATATAAATAAAGGCTGTCTTGAAATCATTGCAATTTAGATTTCACAGGAAATGAGGGTTATGTTGCTCCTTGGATGCTGTTTTCACCAAAGAAATATTACGGAAGACATCATACGCTCATAAACAAATATGGAATTTCAATCTTTCGGATGAGTGCAGATGTTGGTTTGTCATATGGGGTTTTGTTTTGTCTTCCTTCATCGGATTTTATACATTGAATTGACGGTTGGCGGTGTGACGGGTGTGCTATGGCAAGCAGTAACTGTTTACTCTTTCGGAGCACCCGAGTTCACTCTCATTACGACTTGAATTCGCGTTGTTGACTGCCATTCCGTTGTTTTTGTATTTCTGTGTTTTATATATGTTGCCTGTTTTTTCGCCCCATTCTCATTGGTGTTAACTGGTTTTCTCTGCCCCTTCGGACTTTTGACATTCGGATGCCCAATTGGTTCTTCTGCTCCTTACAGAAGAATATGCTCATTAAACGAATGGGTACTTTGTATTATAATGGCCAAGTCGGAAACCCAAAATATCAATCAAATAAAATTTTAAAATACTGGTAAGAAGAACATATTTCCATGTTTTACATATGTGGGAAACAACAACAAAAATATCAAATAAAATTTTGAAATAGGAGAAGCAATCTCAAGTATATATGTCACTAATATATTGTGTAAAACTTTTTTAAAAATCAACGAGTTGGTTACAAGTTGCGGATAAGAAATAAGTACCACATGTCGTAATGGACGGACGGACGGATAAACAGACACCCATATCACTACAAAGCCCTTCTTTTCAAGTTGGCTAAAATAAAGAGAACATGCGCATTGGCTAAAAAAAATCTTTTATCGTATATTATTCCAGTTTTTTTTTCTGAAATATTTCAAATAAAAGTAAAAATAACAGGAAAAACAGTATAAATGAATAACAAAAATCACAACTCCTGTTCATAAAAAAAATGTAAAGTATTTGTCACAACGTATATACAGTAACGTGAATATTTGTATCTGAGAATAATTCGCAGATCATTGTGGACACCTCGACCCACTCCAGCTTATCTAGTCCACATCCTATCTTTGGCATCGATAAACGATTGACATTATTTTTCAAACAATGTTTTTTAAGTTCTATTAAACTTGCTCTTAAGGAGTCATATGTTGGTTTTCCGGTGGCCTTCACCTTAGTTATGAGATAGTAAATGAATCGTTTGTCTTTCTTCAGAATAGCAACTTCGCCAGTCTTCTTGCCTATAAAAGATCGAAGTTTCATTTTATTGATTTACAGTTTTTCGACATGCAATCAAGTAACAATCATAGTATCTCTGCTTATTCCTTTTTTTTTTAGTTTGAACTCATAAAAAACGATCTTTGCATTTCTTTCTCTTCTATAATAATCTTTGTCAACCTCCTTTCGTGTACCAATCTTCGAATAAATTTCTTCTTTATTTAAGGTAATAAACGGTGATATGAATCTTCGTATCAGAAAATGTTTGATGAATCATATCTGTGACCTTGTTCCAATCTAGACGGTCAAGGCCGCACCCTATTCTTGGCATTGCTAACGAACGGACGTTGTTCTCCACACATATCTTCTTTAATTCTTTTAGACATGAACCAATGCTGGCGTAGGAAGGCTTTCCAGAACATTTGGGCTTTGTAACCAAGTTAAATATATATCTATTTTTCTTTTTTAGAACAGCAACTTTTCCTGTCTTTTTACCTACATGTGGAAGAAATGTAAAAAGTACAATGTTTTACTTTCTTTGAGGTACTTTTCTTTGTAAGGTTATCCATTCAAATTCCTTAAAGGCTAAATAAAAAAAAACCTGGCTCCTGACGCAGATTCAATTTTTTTACTTTTTGCAAAGTGGGACCATCTTAACTACCTCACGAGGGGCAAGCTTATTGCACTTAAATTGTTCTATATTCAAACTATTTTTCCATAAAGGGGGTGGAATAGAAATAGCACATCTACCTACTAGTTCTAATAACACATGGGAGGAACACATGTTTTATCATTATACCATCAAAATTACCTTGTGACTGGGGTATACCTATACAAAACTGCTTTGATTAGAGTTAACCTTTGCCACCAAGCTAGAGTTCACTTATAACCCCACATTTACCCTGTGAATGGGATACCAATACCACAAAACTTACCTTTGTATTGGAGTTCACCTTTGCCACCAACTTTCCTCGAAATAAGATTTCACTTATCATCAAACTTATCTTGGAGTTAACATTTTTAATTTGTTCACCTACGACACCAAACTAACATCATGCTTGGAGTTTACCTATCTCACTAAACTTACCTTGAGCTTGGAGTTCCCCTATGCCGCCAAACTTCTTCTTGAAAAGTACAGCAATACCTTTCCCCATGCGTAGATCTTCACTGACACAATGAACAAGGGAGTCACTTTCTGGGCAATCAAATAAATCACCCTTCTTTTCCTCAAAACTAAAACCCTAAAAGGAGATGTGTCACCAAACATAAATCACTTTATATCTTAACCACATAGCAGAATCACAATGAGCAAATATCAATAAATTACTTGACTGTCTGAAGAAAAAAAGGTATATCATATTACTTTTTGTCAGATTTTTTTTTCTCATATGAAAACCCTAATGAGATTAAGACAGAATTTTTTAAATAGTTTTAAGGTACTTCTGTTTCTGTAACATCACTGCCTCCTGCATCATTTTGAAGATTCTGCAGCGAAAAAGTGTGGGATTCATTATCAATATCCCAACTGATAAAACACATAAAATAAATCATACTATCTATATTAATACACATATATGATTGTATAATATAAATATATAAATTATAATATACCTCGTTTCCCCCTTCTGCCATTCTGTTGAACAAATCAACAACCTATAAAACAAGATATTAAGTTTAACAGATTAAGGCATGGGTCATTGACACTAATTAAAACGATAATAATTAGGCAAATAAAATAAAAGAAATTGCAAGTACTTGGATATATAGATAACTAAAGAAACTTATCAATAGTTTAAAATCTCAAAACACCATGGAATGACAAACCCCGGGTGACAAACAAACTTACCACCAATCGGTAAAGAGAAAGTAGCCCGACGATAAAACCGAAACTATACACATCCGGTGCGGGGAAAGAGAAAAGGCAGATTAAAGATTCATATATAAAATATAATTTCCCAGTGATTACTTGACTCAAAATATTAACAGATCATAGTTTGAGCTGCGGTAAATGCAATCTCACCTACATTTTAAAGTATTTTTTTAAAAGCAATTATAAAAAGCTTGATGTAAATGGGCATTTTTGACTGAACAAAATTGCTTTACTTGAATAAAAAATAAACGAGAGAAAAATCAGTCATTTTAATATAAGATTTAATAAGTTTAAAGGCCAAATGGTAAATAAAAAAGTCAAATATACCACAAAAGTCAAATGTTTCAAAAAAGATGCCCAAATTATTTGTCCTAACGATCTTTTCAGGATACTGAGAGAAAGATGTTGCCACACAAAAGAAGAGCACACTTACAAAGACAGTTTAAGAGAAAACATTGTATAATATTAAGGAATGCTGTACATTATACCAATGATGATTGGTCTCACAAAAGTCATCTTACTTTTCTGCTTAAAAATTAAACTCGAAAACCTTTAGAACCCAAGTGATGATTTACATACAGCAGGTTCAAAAATGTACGGATAAACATTATGTCCCAACTGTTATCAATACCGTGACTTTTTTTAAGCATCCTGATTTTTGGTTGTTAAGGTCTTATAAAATTGTGCCATTTGAGTCACAAATTCATATAGGGCTCTTTTCTACAACACATACTTATACGTGTAAGTATTATGAACTTCTACCAAGACGTTCAAAAGTTACATCTCGTAAACCAATTTCGATAAGGACGGATGGACAGACGGAAAGCCAAATAAAGTACTCACGAAAGGCGAGGGAAAATATGACTGCGAAGTCACTGAATTTCAAGTACATGTCCAATAAATATGCTGTATTTAATTTCAGAATAAAGTTGATCAATTCTTATAATATTTAAGTCCTCTTACACAATTTCAAATATTCAAAATCGATGTGAAATAATTCTAAATGTTTAGATTGAAATCAACGTCCATGGGAAACCTATAACTTTACATACTGGATGAGAAATGATATCATTATGTCTGTCAGAATTTAATATTTTTCTCATTATCTCCTCAATAATCTTTTACGAAGATTTTTAAATTTGAAATTGATAAATGTAAGCCCCGTTATATTACGCCATAAGATCTGGAGATGTTCGTCGTCAATACAGATTTAAATCTTAGTGCACCGTCCTGTATACCTTTTACCCTGGTCAAAACACATTAATTAACCCAATTGTTAATTAATCAAATACTAAGCGATTTAATAAACAGATAGGGTAGAATATTAAACAGGTATTAAAATTTCCCAAACAGACAAACTTTTCAATGGGATTTAATCCCTTCGAAACAGCAGATGGGCTCTGTGGGTATATAATAGGGTATTAAAGTACGGATTGTTTATTAAGTAAACGAAGAATGAATATTGAAAAAATAATTTAAATATTATTTATATGAACCAGTTAGCATTTAAATGCTACCGTATTATCATCAAAGTATATCTTTACGTACATGTCCATTCAACTCTGAGATCGTTGAGATTGAGCTACCATTGTTGTCATCCGGACTGAACCCCACAGGTTTGCACCTTTTTGTAAATGTATGTAGAACATTCTTCTGACATATCATTGTTACTTTTCTTTGTGGGATAAATGTGGCCGTTATGAAAATATTAGCTTTTCTCGGTAGCTAAATATTAAAAATTTATAACTTTGTCAACATTAGCGACAATACCATGGATTAAATGTTTATTTAGAAATGATTTACCAGTGGATTTTAACCAAATTAAGACACAGTATATTGAAATAATTGAAAATATGAAGTTTTGTCACTAAAGCAATGATAAAAGAATTTCGACAAGGTTTTGTGGCCTATTCTGACAACTTGCAGACGATATTATCTGATATGCACCTTCCAGTTCAGCGCGAGGACACAAGTGGCGGACTTTCACAGCAGACTATGAACCGAGCCAAAACGTTTGTTGGTAAAAATGACAGTTTGGAGAGACAATGTTCAACCGTATCTCCAGTCGTTTTCAGGAGTAAAGGTTTAGATAATCTTAAATTTGTCAGACATAGGACCACAGATTTCGATGTATGGAGTATTATTTCGGACAAAAAGCAAGCCAAACATGGCAAAACGGCACCAGACAACACCCCAAAGAACCTTAGCCGACCTGTATCTGAGGTGTCGGCGTATGAATTCGAAAGACGGGAGAACAAGAAATTTCCTATATTAGGACCAACAAGACAGCAAACAGAAATTTATTTCAAGCATAAAAAGAAGTAAGTAAATCAAGGATATTGTTTTCGCTAATCCTTGTTTATTAAATTCATGACACATTACACAAGAAAGAACAAGATTTTCAGCGCATATAAAATTCTATCTTTCATATATCTCAGCTAGAGAAGAGCGAAGACTTGTGTTAGTTACTTATCAAAATAAAGGCCGAACAAAGTTATTGGCAAATAGGCTTAAAAGTTATGATACTTGTTAAATGATGCCATATATGTATGTTGATGAGAATCTGATGCCCAAAAGAAAAATCCTCACCTGGTCAGGACCCTTGTGGCCTTGCCAATACCTGTCTGTGATCACTGACAATTATGGAAATTGACCCCTGAAATTGCAAAGATAGAAAATACATTTTTTTTGCATTATATCAACCTGCTTGCTTCTTGGGTTCATGTTTTCATCTTTAATAAGACATTAGTCTTTTAATTTCGTGGTTTAAGAGTGATTCGATTTTTTTTTCGAATACGTTTTCCTTTTTTCAAATAGTCGTGAAAATTTTCTGTATATGCACAAAGAATGGCATTTATGGTTTAGGCAAACAGTAATCATATTTTTTAACTGTGTAAAGCTAGAAAGTTATTATTGATCTTTCCTATAAGGTGTTATTATTTAGAAACGATTACTTTAAAACATGCATTTACTTGCAACTGAGAATAAAATAGGGATTACAATTTGTACAACTTAATTCCTCTGAGATTTCCATTGTTGATTAATCATTATATAGCATAAATAAGATCAATCAATAAAGCAATTTACAACTTCAATAACTTTAATAAATATTTCAATTTTAACTGGGAAAATCTGATTAAACCTACTTGACGAACGCATCATACATTGTATGTGTCCATGGCTAAAAATTATCTCATTCTGTTAATCCGAATTATTAGTTTTATATAGAATCATATTTTTATTAATATATAGTTTATACTTTTTCGTACTTGACGCGTTAGGAGCTCGTTCACCGAAACCGAAAAATGGACCCAATAACCCATTTATCTGAATAATCGAAGTTTTCGAGTTATTGGGCTATATCATTATTTATGCAAAAAAGGAGATTTGTTATATAAATTTTGAGACGTAAATGTGTGATCTATAAATTAATAATCGTTTTGTCCTGTCCACAGAATATCATTTCAGGGCTAATTTATTTCTCTGTAAAGGACTAACCAATATAGAGATCTGATTTAAGGTCAGATACCGCATTGTAATTGTTCACAATACAAACCAAGAGATCAACGATCTTTCAACACCCTCATACAATTGAGCATAATCTACTCGTTAGAATTGTAGAATCTCTGTTACATGTGGATGTAAAATTGACCAGATGCTACCCTATTAGAAATCAGTTTTGACCATTCATAACACAGCCTTTCAAGGCACGATAATCCTTGAAGAGATGAGCAACCATCCTTTATAATTGTTAAAATTAAACAAAACCTCCAACCTCGCCTCAAACTTTGTCAATTCAACATGATTAAGTTATGAGCCGAGCGAAGTTGTATCAAATGTATTTAGAAAAGGGATTGCCTAACTGCGAGCACAGCATTATTCTGATAATTAAAGATTGACAAATATTTTTTTTAAATACATGTGAAAAAACTCTTCACTTTACAACATGAAAGTAGAAACAGAACAAAAGGCTCCTCTTTTTGCTCTCATATGACGGAGTTCCACACCTCAGATGGGGAATAAAATCTTTTAGAAAGCAAAAAATCACATCTTAAGAACCCCATTCCCATAAAGAAGAATTATAATGTTAAAACGTGTTTAAAGAGCCAGTGTAAACATTTTTAATGAGCGAATAAAAAAATTTTGATTTCAAATCGAAACTGTGAAATATATATATAATCTGAAATTTATATGGTGCATTTTCTAGAACGTTCATTTTGGGACGAGATGCTTGGGGCGATTTAACGTAAAATAGAAAAAAAAAATTGTTACTACAAATAATGAAGCTACTCATCGTCATCAAAATATTTTTCTCATTTTACTCTATAACATATATAATTTTTGGAATGCGACAAGCAAATGCATAGGGTAATTATTTAACATTCACTCCGGATTCCTTTGAGAAGCATATCCGGACAAAAAAGTCAATATTATACGTTATTGAGATGTTAGCATTTATTGACAAATTTTTCGCGGGAACTTCGTGCCCGCTACGAGCTGTGCTCGCAATCAATGCTTTAATGATATTTCGAATAAATGATCGCTAGATATTGGTATTAGAAAATCATAAATCAACAACTACTATATCGATACTGTGTACGATCTAATTTGGTATGGGTTACACATCTATGGTATTACTTACCCATACTCGCCCACCTGACCGTTATACGACCTTACTATATTACACAAACTCGTTAGCATCTATAAATTACAGCTTCACTAAGTACTTATAAGTCATATAAGTTCAACTCAGTTTATAAATGCAACATGTATTGCGCAGATTCACCTCCATGTGCAAATATAATATGGTTAGTGCAAATATAATATGGTTAAGCTTCTTCGACAAACTGGAAAGATTAACCTTTTCCGTGGGCGTGATATGACAAGATTAAGACAGATAGACAATTTGATATTTTTGGGACTGACCTTTGCTCCGTTCATACCACATTCATTCTCCCGTTAAATATACAGTTAAACGTTAAAATGCCGTCTTTGCAAGTGCGTCTTTGTCACTGTGTGGTCTTTGTGTTATGGGACCTACCAGTCGGTGACGTAGCTTGCCTATTTTAAAGGTGAGGCAAAATCGGCGAGGGGTCTGGGGTCCGCATAAGGTCCCCAGTAGGTCCAGGGTTGGCGAAGTCCCCTGCCGAGATCGATATTTAGCTATTTGAAAACTACAAGAATCATACCCCTGATCCCTGATCACATATCATATGAATTTTTTGAGAGTCTTATATACGATGATGTGCAAAATTGATGCAACTTTTTTTAAGTCCCTTTCGAGTCAACCAAATTTACATTTTTAGAAAAAATATTGTGAATTCGTTAATGGACCTATCTTATGGACGCTTTTTTGGTAGATTTGAATTTATTGGGAGGATATTTGTTTATTTGGGTTTTGACATCCGTTTTGCAGAGTTTAAACACACACAAAAAATTATGATAAATTTTCTCTATGTATTCAAAATAGATGTTTAACCCTTTTGCTGCCACAGAGATTTTATGGTAATATTTTGAAAAAAAAATATTATAGTTATAACATATTTTAGAGAAAAATTATTTCTTTAGCTCAAGGTTAAGATAAAAACCATTCACCATATTAGGCATTTACCGTTAATAGAATAATAACGGTATATAAATAAATACTTTGTGTCAAGAAGAAAATTAGCAAAATATCAGAAAGACCGTTAAAATGAGTTTTACGTTACGGCTTGATGACGTTCACAGTTGTTTCACATTCATGTCTCGGTGATCAAAAATAATATGATTAAGGCCCTGCCTTTTTAGCGAGCATCTAAAATCTATAAACCGTTTAAAAATAAATCCATGTGCTCGACCGGCTAAGTTTAACGTAAAGAGGGAACTTTTAAAAAAGGAATTAAGAAGTAGCAAAGTCTGACCCCCAACAAACCCAAATCATATGCACTTGAGAAAGTTGTTGTTAAAATATGTGGGATCAATAACTACTTATTAAAAATTCAATTATTTGTGCAAATAATAAATCCTGTAACATTCTGGGACGACATTAAGCGGGGACGAAATTATCCATTGTATGGATTACGTGACGTCATTTCCTTGTCAGAGTATTTCGCGCTTCTTCAGACCAAAACAACATTCAGATTCTGTCAGGTTTTGTGAGATTTTCTGAGTATCAGTGTTTTATTTGAAGCATTGGTAACAGAAGGTACATTAAGAAACCTGGCGGAAAAAACAGTAAAGTAAAAATATCATGCAGGATTGAGGAAAGTGAGTGAAACCCCACAGGATGGGTCTCTTCTTTCATGTTCAGGTAAGAACCTTTTATTAATTTATTATTATGAGTAGGTTTTATTCAGTAAATTTATGTACTTCTTTATCTTATTTTATCTTACTTAGAATTTAACAAAGCTTGGTCAGTATCATGCATTTGGTATGACTAGTCAATGGGACGATGTTGCCAAAAGCTAGCTCGGTAATTTCCGGAAAATCGTTTTTCAGCGGAAAAGACCGAATGGTGTTTAAATAAAAATATGTGTGTAAAAATAAACAAGTGGATGAGTGAGGGTTTTATCACTGTTTTTGAATTTCAATTTTTATATTTTTGCATAACAGATGTTGATGTATTTTTTATAAGCCCAGAGGGTTGATTGTTTTACTTGCTCCGTGCCTATTATTTTTTTCACTCCGTAAAAGTAAACCTGTTCCGGTTTTATCGTCAGTATATTTCTGGCACATCTCAAAACATGCACAATGCCGTAGGGCTCGCATCTGCGATGCTCGCTATAATCGATCCAATAAAGATGTGAGTATCTTTAAAAAGGGGTAAACCAAAGTATGAACGCCAATCATACAAAATATCTTCCAAGCAATGCAACATAATAAATTTTTTTTTAAAATGAGTGATTTGAGGAGACGTCTTTAAATCGTGCATTGTTTGAAAAAAAGGTAATAACAAAACTACCGAACTTGAATGATCAATCTCATAGTCCAGAGAAAATGACAAAAACGAATCAGTCATACCGGAGAATTGGTGGATCGCAATGGCCTGACTTGGTACAGGCATTTCAAACGAAATGGTGGGTTAAACCAGGTTTTATGGCGCCAAACCCCCCTCTTCCATTGCGATCTAAGGATCCGGTAATGACCATAGAACACAACATAGTTGTGAGACACAATAAGGATATTGAGGTGATCATCTCAGTACAGCAGACCAGTCAAACACTAATTAAAACAATTAACTACCATATCTTTTAACTCAATTTTGAACTTTTCTACTAGTGCCTGATAACGAAGAAAGAATTTTTTTAGGGATCGGATGAGACGTATTTTCTTATTTTCAGGCACGAAGAAATCGGTGCCTGATAAAAAAATATGTGAAATGTGTGCAAGCTCTGGCATATCGAATAAGTTGTGAAATAAAAACACGCGAAAACGTATAATCAGCTTAAATTATTGACGTAGTCTTGCTAAAATTTTAGGGGAAAGCTTCTGACATTCTGAACATTCACGAAACGAAAATTTTGTTAAAAATTTGGAAAGTTTATAAAAAATTTCGTTTCTGTCAAATAAAAATGTACACTTTACCGGAGAACGAATGACGGTAAGACAACCCCCAATCGAATTTTAAGAATTTCAAGGACATGACATCTTACGGTTACAAATTTATTTTATTCTTTCAAAACAGTCGACCCTCAATGCAGATTCGGAAGTGGCCGCTCTTATACATTGTTATGCAACCCATTGTTCTTCAAAAAGTAAAGAAAAGATTGGTTCCCAATGAATGTGTGATGGTGCCGTTCCAATGGTTTGGGGGTTAGGCAGGTGTAAACGATAAAGAGATGTGGAATAAGAGTACGCGACACAACCAACATAAAGAAACGGCAATTTAAAAAATCACAATGGAAAACAGCCAGCAGTCTTCAACGAGACCAGAGACCAAAAATTCAAAACCAATTTCTTAATTATCAACGAAAGACCCATTTCTGGACATGAAACAAAATAAAATCCAGCTAAATGACAGGGACAAACAAAAGCTTTGAAAACGATTCCTAGACAGTTACATATAAAATGTGGTGGGGTAAAACTAGTTTTTTATTGGGCCCAACCTTCCCCCTATTGCTAATCTTGTTCAAAGCACCAAAATTACACACTGATAATATTTCAATTCACCAGGAGAAAACCTGAGACTAGAGCACTATGCGAGACCAACGAGACGTAGAGGTAATTCGCAGTTACTCGCACTATGTAGGGATCCTTTTTTATTTGATGTTTATTTGAAATCATACCAACTGAAAATAAAATGGGAAGAAAAGTGTGTCATAGAAGGTACATCATATCAAATTGTAGAGCATCTCTTCTAATGTGATTATGAATGGTTCGTAACGTCAACCAAATGTGTTATAATACATGTTTGTTGTCGATACGAAAGTTTAACATTTCGGTTATTTGCTCTCCAGTAAATTTGTTCTTTTTACTAGATTCGTGGATGACAAAAGAAGTCAAATAGCATAATGGACGACGATATATTTATCCGTACGTTTCCCGTTTTTGTTTAAGAAACTACGATTTATCACTTGATATTTGCACGTTTTAACAATTGTAAATAAAACTAAAATATGAATGACTGTAACTCGGCGCAAACGGATATCTCCCTTAGCCTACACCTATTATTAAACTTCACCAAGGAATCTTTTAACTTGCACAGGGTACTTCTCTCTTCATATACGGGTCACAAAACTTCCCTTTTGAAATTTTAGTATTATTTCTATAAACCATGTATCCTCGAAAATGGTGGGAGAATCGAAATATTGGTCTATAAAATGTTCACCCTGTCTAGAATTGAACAACCGACCTTAATGTTATTAGCTCAAATCACTAGATCTGATTTTCCGTCGGGGCATTTGTAACATTTGTGAGCACGTGGCTCAAATTTTCTACTTTCCCTCTAAAGTATCGTTGAATGTTGATAGGCATGAGGTTAACTTCGTTTTAACATGTATTTTCTCTGTAATAAGCCTTTGTTGTTAGTATTTTTTTAAAATACATATAAGCCATCGATAATAAAGTTCACCACGTACGGCACCATAGTTTCCGGGTGTCGCATGGGCTCACTGCAGTGTAAAGCTTGTTTGTAAAGCTAGCTATATAAATAGAGCGCTAAGAACCTGACGTGGGATGTGTGCCCCAGGTGATTGAATGGGGAAGCCCTTTCATAAAGAATGCCGGATTCGTCGGGTTATTATGCGGAAAACCTGTTCACTAACAAGTAGCCAAAGTGGTGATCATTGTTTGGAATATAGTCACGTTCAGACAACCTTAAAAAAACCTGCTGTGAGTCTCGTTCAGGGTGGACTCATAGGAACCCAATACAGAAAACTTAATTGTCCAATCCTTTTTTTTCCTTTTTCCCTAGTGGCATGAAAACTCTCATCCCCGAGTGGCCTAGTAATCCCTTTTCTGTACTTCATTATTATTTCATCTTCATTTTATCACCCCTTTCTTGTTTATATCCTTAATGTAACCGAATTCGTGCTGCTTGGGACCTAACTAAGCTGGAATGGATTTGACAATTTTGTGAGTGATCATCCATGCGCAAAAAGTAGTTCACAGCTAGTACCGAATAAAAGCATCTCTCGGTTCACCTGTTATACTTAACTGGATGTGGCACTTGTCTGTACGTAGGAATGAACTTGAGCCATTCTTCTGCAAGTGTTCCATTCGAAAAAAAGTAGACCACCGTCAGCATCTGATGCATGCATTGTGCTACGCATCACTGGATTCTCCTATCAAACAAATATGATTGAATGGCATTTTCAGTAAGCAAAAATGGATTTTAACCACTCTTCTGTAAGTGGTCAATAGAAAATGAAGGTCACAGCCAGTATCCATTGCATCCACAGCATACGTTGTGCTAAGCATCGCTAGGTGCACCTACAATATCAATATGGTTGATGTGATAGATGTGGCATTTGTCAGTAAGCAAATATGAACATTTACCACTCTTCAGTGGTGATCCATGCATAAAAAGTAGGGCACAAACATGCATTGTGCTATAAATATGGGTAATGTGGCATTTGTCGGTTGATGAGAATGGCACTTGACCATTCTTTTATAAGTGCAAACCGACGCCGATTGTCGGGGTATCGTATTTATAAGCCCTTTTAACTTCGCGAAGTGACTAAAAAGGGGAGCAGATCATCTTACCGAATATAAGGACTTGACTATATAAGAGTAAAAATAGATATCAACAATAATTGAACAACGATATAGAACACAATTAAGGCAATACAATACAAATGCAAACAACAGATAGAAACGGTACCTAAAATCAAAACTATATCTTTCCAGACAATTATAAGCCTATTAAGCTTAACAAAAATAACGACAAAGAATATTAAAATATATCTAGCTTTTATCCTGTCAAAACTACCAAAAGTTAATCCAGTTTGTTGTAAATCGGATAATAAAATCTTAAACAATTTAATTGACATGTATAGCCAAATCAGCACATTCAGGTCAACATTGAACTCATGTTTTTGGTTGTTATTTTTGTTACCATTACAACTTCTAATAAATAGAGGAAAACAATGTAAAAAGTATTACATATCCAAATGAATTAAAGTGTAATTCGCATCATTATCAGAGTACCTTTATGCTAACTTTACTTCGGGTATAGAATCAGACTGATCTCACATGCATGTTTTTGATTTCAATGAGTGAGTGAGTTGGTGTTTTACGCCCGTGCAACGCTATATAGGTTATTTACAGGCGATGAACATGAAAAGGATGATAAAATGAACATGAAATGATGATGATAAATGAAATATGGGGATGGGGTGGGAAACAAAGGACCGGTAAGTTTTGAAGAACCACAGGAAAAAAGGGAGAGGTGGGTAGGGTCGGAAAATTTAGCCTATGTGGTGCACTACTGGGCGGTCCACAAAGGGGTCTTTTACGTGCATGAAGCGTGGCACTCTCCACACACGTTGGCCCACTATGGTCGGCGGTCAGGGTTTCCGTATTATAAACCTGACAACCCCCGCGGACGAGGGCTACCCTATTCAGCCACCTAGGGTACACACTTGGTCGCTCTGTGGGCTGAGCACTGACCCGACGTCAGAATCCCAAGACCCTTAGTCGCCTCTTACGACAAGCTAGGCTCTGCTGCGGGCCTATTCGCCACCCGGGCCCCGCACGGGACTTTTTGATTTCAAATAGTCTATTTTCTTTTTGTTTTCAAGAAACTAAAATTCTTCTTCCGTCATGAAACAAACCTACCAACGCTGCAAATGGAATATTTTTCATTCATTGAGCGTGACATTCTACACCTTGTTTCGTTGTTGGATAGACATTCCGTTTTATGTATGGCTGGTGTTTTCAGATCCTAGGGGTGACCAAACCTATAGGTTTCCGGCCAAACCCTTAGGGGTGACCAAACCACTAGGTTTCCGGCCAACCCCATAGGGGTGACCAAACCACTAGGTTTCCGGCCAAACCCATTGGGGTGACCAAACTACTAGGTTTCCCGCCAACCCAAAAGGGGTGACCAAACTACTAGGTTTCCCGCCAACCCCATAGGGATGACCAAAACACTAGGTTTCCGGCCAACCCCAAGAAAGATCAGTTTAACTCTAGCATGTACCGGTATCCAGTTCATTGCCATATGTTCTATATTCAAGTACACTAAATCTTGTACATATTTTAATTATTTTTTGTAATAAAACAAGATCTTAATTTTGCTAGGTCCACAATGATCATGTTACACTGAATTACAATTAAGTAATCAGTCATGAAAAAGGAAATTGTCATCCTAAAGCAGTTATTATATATAGAAAACTAAGAATCAAGACCATAACTAAGCTCATCAAAGATTTATGATAGCTAATTCCTGTCCCTCTTTTCGTTATTAAATTAATATTCCTCATTATACTAATATTTCCAACTAGTTACAGAATATAAGAGATTCCCGAATTTCATGACTATATGCTTAAGCTCTCGTGTGATGAACTGGTCACCCGTTCAAAAACGGTTGCTAAAGAGTAATATTATCTGTAATCTAGATCAGCAATGAAATGAAAGAATCAGGATTCATGTACATTCATTGGTTTCAGGTTTTATTGCTTGACCCTAATGGGTGTAATTTTGCAATAAAGATATTATTATCATCAGTTGATTTTTTTCATAACCAACTGGTTTTTTTTCTCAAGTACAAAACAAAATGAATATCTATAAACGATCAAAACCGGAGCTTTAATTGAGTCGACAAAAGTCAAACGTTATAGAACTAAATGCCAGAATAAACCCAAGCAAAATGGGTCTGTCTGTTGTAAATTGGATACGGGTTTACTCAAATAGAAACATCTCTAGACAAAGAAGGATAACTCAACTTATACTGTTGTTGGTGTTAGATTTCATGTTTGACAGGCTAACAGCTTAGTGGAAAATGAGCTCTGACCAATGAAATGATGATAAGATTTGATGAGGTTACAGCCTCTTGAAAGTGTAAATCGCATACACTTTCATGAACTTTTACTTGGTCATAAATAATTTTGATGATGTAAACATCATCAAAAACTAGGGAAGGTACTTGGCATACTGTAAAACATGGTATGGTATAAGTATTCTAACCTGGAATCTACCACTAAAAAGTTTATTAAATTGAGTTGACTTTTTTATTTTTGGAATTTTGCTTAATGCTGATTCAGCACTACAGAATACAGGGTTACTACAATAAATATGTTAAGAAATTAATCTTGATCTAGATAGAGTTATAAAAAACTATGTTTTATTCAATTAACACAGTTTTTACTGAGTAGCTTCCTATGGACATGAAACACACAAAAACAATTAAAGCAGTGATTTACCATCACATTTTACTTAAAATCTTAACAAGATTTTTGTAAATTTAATTTAACATAAGGATGCTTAAAAAATAAGGCATACTATAGTTTAACATAATAATAATGACAAAAATCTATATTACATGTATTTACTTTAGAAAAAAAATATGGTATGAAAATTCGTACCATACGATGATTCCATACCATGATATGGCAAAATCAATACGTACCATACCATTGTACCATTACCCCCGTGTCCTACCATGTTTTGCAGTATGCCCTAAAACTTGACAATTTCTGGTGTATTGAAATTCTTTAATGTCAATGATGCCAGTTATCTTGATATCATACGAGATAAACAGGCAACAGTATAAGTTTATTATACCTCTCTCAGACAATCAAATCTTCGGGCTCCGCCCTCAGATTTGATGTCTGAGAGAGGTGTAATATACACATATATTTCTTAGGAAGATCATCAAGGAAGAACCAACATAACGTATTTTGATCTATAATATTATGAGAAGAATTTTAAAATGAAGTATTACATGAAGAAATATACATTAGGTCAAATGTTTGAATATACAAATCATTTACGTGTAGACTGCAGTTTCTTCAAATTTAGTCATTGACCTTCAAATGCAATATATTTTATATGCATGTCTACATATTTGATCATATCATTTAACAATAGATGTAAAGGTTTATATTTAAAAAAAATATTGCTTAACATGATTTCTGAAACACAACTATTATAAAGACCATTTCTTTGTAATGACGACCAAAATAATGTTGCCGCGGTCCGTCTCTGATTTTGCTGATTTTCATCCAATAGGTTGCTAATTACCATAAGTGACATAAGTAACTAGTTTTTTACATATCTGTTACCATGGTAACCAAAGCCACGGCAACGGATGTCAAACACAATAAATAAGATTAGCGCAATATTTTGGTCTGATTACAGGGATTGTTTTAAACTATTATTTGAACAAAGAAAGATAATTCAGATACAGATACAGATACAGATATTTTTATTGGAAAATCAATAAATTTGACATCTTCCACACAATGAACAGATATTAAAACAATAGTACATAACATATAATATGCATAAAACATTAGAAGTAATATCTGAACAGAGCCATCAACAAAGAGCATACATATATAGTTTAAACAGTTTATAATTAGTTAACATAAATTTCAAAAGCCTTTTCAATAAAGGTACATATATTTTTTAGATCAATCTTACTTGATGGGTTCATAATTTTGTTTAAAGTTTGAGATTTCTTTTCAGTTGTTTGTAGTTGAGAGGGGTCTATGTTTAGGTTTTTAAAAAGTTCTTCTCTTAAATCTGAATTTTTTTTACAATATAGTATAAAATGTTGTTCGTCATCAATTACATTGCATTTTTGACACTTTCTATCATTACGTGGTATTTTTGGCCTATGGTATCTGCCTTTTTCAATTAAAAGTGGATGAGCACTAATTCTTAATTTAGCTAAGTTTTTATATACAGACTTTGGAAGGTTAAATTCTAGATAGTTTTGGATAGAAAAATCTGAGTAACAAAACGAGAAAAAATTTAGTTTTGAGTCAGAATTTACTGAAGAAAAACTTTTAAGTTGATTTTTTATATTTTCAATGCGGTAAACTCTAATTTTCTCTTTTAAATTTTTACTTTCCAGGTTATTTATGTCTAAATTATTTTGTTTACAACTATAATCAATAGATGAATACCATGACTTTGACCCCTCTCTGAAAAGTTCTCTATCTAGTTTATAAGCTTCAGCTAAAATTCTATCAGATGGAAGCTGTTCTAGTCTTATAAAATATTTCAAAGATAAGTATCTAATGAAATCTATAATAGGTTGTCTGCCCAGTTCACATCTCGATGCAAAATTTGAGGCTTTTTTATGTACTCCTAAGATATATTTGCAAAATCTGTTATGAATTTTTTCAAATGGTAAATTATCTTTTGCCAACTCTTTATTGGTGAAATCTGAAATCCAAATTTCTGAACCATATGTTGTTATTGGTTTGATGAGTACATCAAATAATTTTAACTTTAACTTGATATTTGAATAATTGTAGTCTAAAATATTAAGTTTTAAACTAAATGTTGCCTTCAGGGCTTTGCTATATAAATGATTTGCAGCATGTTTTAGATTGCCATTGTAATTTAGCAAGATTCCTAAATATTTATATTTTTCAACAGTCTCTATGATTTGGCCATTAACACTAAAATTGACTTTTGGCTTCATCTTTCCCTTACTGAAAATCAAGATTTTTGTTTTGTTTACATTAATGTTCAGCTTCCATCTGTTACAATAAGCCCCCAGACTGTCTAGGCAAGTCTGCAACCCCTCTTCACTTTCTGACAATAGTATCAAATCATCTGCATATTGTAAACAATTTAGTCTTGTTGCAATTAATGAAACTGGAGATGTTTTAGAAAAATCAAATATGTTTGGTAAATCATTTGTATAAATGTTAAACAATAAAGGGCTTAACCCATCTCCTTGCCGAACTCCTTTTTCTGCTTTATTTGCTTCTGATATAAGACAATCTTTTTTTACAGCAAATTTGGAATTCGAATACATATGTTTAATCAACTTATAAAAATTTCCTCCAATTTTTAGTTCTAATAACTTTTTGAAGAGTCCTGAATGCCAAACTGAATCAAATGCCTTTGAAAGGTCTACAAAGCATGTAAAAATTGGTTTTTTAAGTTTATGTAGATACTTATTAATCAAAGTTTTTATTAAGTATATATGATCTGTGGTTCTATAATCTGGTCTAAATCCTGCTTGTAGAGGATTATACAAATCATTATCTTCCATATATTTATGCAATCTTTTTTGTAGCAAAGAGGTGAAGAGCTTGCCCAAACAGCTGGTTAGACTAATACATCTATAATTATCACAGTTATTTATGTCACAATTTTTGTGTAAGAAGGAAACACAAGATAAATTCCACATTTCAGGAAATATTCCACTATTTAAAACTCTATTAAACAAATTGACAATTGGTAATAATAAAATGTCTTTTCCATATAAAATAAATTCATTATAGATCAGGTCGATGCCTGGTTGTTTGTTTTTCTTTAACTTTTTGATACCATCCCTTACTTCTTTACAATTAAATGCATAATCTAAGTCTTTGTTGTTTATATTATCAAATTCTAATTGATCGATATTCAAAACTTCACTATTTTCTTTATAAAGCTTCTTTAAATACTCTGACATTTCAGACAGAGGAATTGGGACTTCTTCTTTCTCCTTATTTTTTCTCAAATTATCTAAAGTTTTCCAGAATAATTTAGGATTTTCTTCATGTAAAGAATCTAATTTATCCACAATGTCTTTATAAAATTTTTTTTTGTAGTTTTTATTAATTTCTTGTATTCCTTTCTTAAGTTATGAAATGATGTTCTTAGATCATAATTGTTGGGATGTTGTTGTAATCTATTTCCCAAATTGTTAAGTTCTCTCTTAAAAATTTTACAATCTCCATTAAACCATTTTTGCTTGTACTTTCTTTTCTTTTTCTTGATTTTAAAAGGTCTAAAAGTAAAGGCCTTATTAGCTGAATTTAGGATGATATTACTTAAATTTTCGGATAATGTATTAATATCCATATCAGGATTGTTAACATTTAATAAAAATGTATCGATCATATGTTTGGAATCCTGTAAATGTTCCAAATACACTTCTTTTGAACCTGTTTCTAAATTATATTTCCCTGGAAAAATTTTTCCATTTTCATTTACATTTAAATTAACTACAGATGTGTTTTTTAACCCTGACCATATTAAGCTATGGTCTGATAGCTCATTTGGTGGAACGACGTGCAAAAATAGAAATTCTTTAAAAATATCTTCAGAAACTAAAAAATAATCAATTGAGCTACTACCTCTCTGGCAATAGTATGTATGGTACCCAAGGGAGTCACCGTCTATCCTGCCATTAAGTATTCTAAGCTTTGTTTCTATGCAAAAATCTATCAAACATCTACCATGTTCGTTAATTTCAAGGTCTAAGTTATTTCTTGTTGGTAGTACTATATCTGCTGTATAATTTGGTGGTAAATATAATTCTCCTTCAACGTTTGGTGTCTCATCTAATTCTACATAATCTAGTAATTTACCTGTTCTACTGTTATAGTCCCCCATTAGTATAACTTTACCTATTTCTGAATATTTATTCACAAGACTGGTTAATGACTCAAAAAGTTTATCGTTTTCTGGGCATACAGACTTTATTCTTGGATTAATATATATGCATCCCAAATAAATATCATGTTGAAAACCACATTTGTTTTTATCTATTTTTACAAAAATGAAGTTTTTTTCTTGTGCTATTTTAACAATAGCCTTGTTTTTTTTGTATATCGTTCTTTAAATATAAAATAATTCCTCCTGACCTTCGTCCTCTTTTACCTTTCTTTTTAATTCCAGGTTGGTGTAGACTTGTATAACCTGGGAGGGATATAGGTGACTCGCCATGGGTCCAAGTTTCAACTACCCCTAAAATGTCAAATTTTTCATAATTTATACTTTTTAGCTTTTGACTTGAAAAACCATTTATATTCCAACATCCTAACTGGATCATATTTTAAATATTTTAACCTTACCACAATACTAATTTGTGAAAGAACAAAGTTATATATTCTCAATATATTGACTAGAAAAATTCTGTATATCATGTATATATGAATAATAAACAGTAATATTGAACTACACTAATTTGGCATAAACATTTAACTAACATCACTTTTGGATATATACAATAAACAATAATATTGAATTACCCTTATTAGGCATTAACATATATAACTAAAATCTCTATTTGATAGAAAATCGTATTACCATAAATGCATATATATAATCTTTACAAGACCACTTATGAGTTTTTATTAATAGTTAATATTATCTTTTGTTAAATTTTATTCTTACATTTTCCATTTTTTCATTTACTTAAATTTCTAATTGAACTTTAATCTAAACCATAAAAATCTATGAAATAGTTGGGGAAAAAAAAAAAAAAAAAAAAAAAAAAATCTATGAATAAGTGTACATGTGTATATTACACCTCTCTCAGACATCAAATCTGAGGGCGGAGCCCGAAGATTTGATTGTCTGAGAGAGGTATAATAAACTTATACTGTTGCCTGTTTATCTCGTATGATATCAAGATAACTGGCATCATTGACATTAAAGAATTTCAATACACCAGAAATTGTCAAGTTTTAGGGCATACTGCAAAACATGGTAGGACACGGGGGTAATGGTACAATGGTATGGTACGTATTGATTTTGCCATATCATGGTATGGAATCATCGTATGGTACGAATTTTCATACCATATTTTTTTTCTAAAGTAAATACATGTAATATAGATTTTTGTCATTATTATTATGTTAAACTATAGTATGCCTTATTTTTTAAGCATCCTTATGTTAAATTAAATTTACAAAAATCTTGTTAAGATTTTAAGTAAAATGTGATGGTAAATCACTGCTTTAATTGTTTTTGTGTGTTTCATGTCCATAGGAAGCTACTCAGTAAAAACTGTGTTAATTGAATAAAACATAGTTTTTTATAACTCTATCTAGATCAAGATTAATTTCTTAACAGATTTATTGTAGTAACCCTGTATTCTGTAGTGCTGAATCAGCATTAAGCAAAATTCCAAAAATAAAAAAGTCAACTCAATTTAATAAACTTTTTAGTGGTAGATTCCAGGTTAGAATACTTATACCATACCATGTTTTACAGTATGCCAAGTACCTTCCCTAGTTTTTGATGATGTTTACATCATCAAAATTATTTATGACCAAGTAAAAGTTCATGAAAGTGTATGCGATTTACACTTTCAAGAGGCTGTAACCTCATCAAATCTTATCATCATTTCATTGGTCAGAGCTCATTTTCCACTAAGCTGTTAGCCTGTCAAACATGAAATCTAAAACCAACAACAGTATAAGTACATGTACTTTAGCAAAATTGTGTATATAGTTTGATACTCTAGCATTGACATGGATTTTTTACTTTGAGAGTTTGGTTTTTTCTATACTCTGAGGCTATGTGCCTTTTACACTACATATTTAATAGACGTAATAAGATGTTTCTCTCATTCGGACTGAATGAATTGTTTGGTCTTTGCTGAATGTTTCTACCGTACATCGGATCATGGTACCCTTGGTGTTGATCAATATTTGGGCCTTGGTTTATCTCATAGTTGGAATAAGACTGCAATCCTAGGTGTTCATTTCATCTTGGCTAGTTCACTTGTACCTAGAGATGTAAAGTGTACCCCATCACGGCTGAAGAAGTATCTATTTAACTTATTGAGGTATGGATTTTTAAGAATGTAAACATCTTTCGATGTAAGCTGCCTCAATTTTGTGTTCACTTCGTCCACTTTATTATTGAACTAATATTGATTAAGACGGTGAAATAATGGTGACAAATGTAGTTTGCTTGATCCAAATTTCTCACGAAAGGCACTTATGAGACTTTCAATGTCTTTCAGAATCGTTTGAGTTGTCGCTCTTTCAACATTGGTTGAATATCTTAGTAATAATTTGGTTCCCCAGTTTGGTATTTTTGGTTATACTGTTCTATGCTCTTCATATTCATACAGTGTTTGGCATTTTCAATATTTTTGGTAGAGCGCCTCTGATGAGTCTTGAATAGACGAAACGCGCGTCAGGCCTAGCAAAATTTATTGTCTGGAACTTTGTTGTCATTTGTATCTTGAAAGATCGTTACTGCCGATTATTATTAACACTTTTTCACTCTTTATTGTTGTGGTTGTGATGAACTCTTTCGCTCCGCTTATGTTCTTTTTTCCTTCAGGTAGAATATGAATTTTTACTTTCTTGAAACGATATAATTTTTTCTCTTTTAGGTTGTTTCCATGAGAGTCAGAGATTATTAGTAAATCCACTACTTCGTTAAAATTATTCTTTTCCTGGTGCTCTCTTCTTGTTGCTGTTTGCTCATCTTGGAGAGATGAGAACCGATTTTGAGTCTCCAAGTTGTATTTGAGAGGCTCAAAATTGTCTGTGTCTTTATCGTTCTCTGTGTTATTGTGCATTTTTTTACTATTTGTGTTTTCAATGTCTTTTAATATGGCTTCAAGTTGATGAATATTTGCTATTTTCCGTATTATTTCTTCTGATTTTTCCTTGATTTCTTCAGATTTTTCCTCGAGGTCTCGACGGTATCTTTCTCGGTTTCTTTCTAGCTGCTCAGTCATATTGACTTTTTCATCGCTTAGTTGTTTTATAGTTTTGTCTTGTTGTTCGAGTTGTTTACGGAGAGCTATAATTGTTTCTTCTTTTTCTCTTGTTTCTTTTTCTAAGTTTTGTGTTTGTGTCCTTCGTTTATCTTCATTTTCACTTTTTTCTTGTAGTTGATTTACCTGTCTTTCTAAAGATGTGATCTTCTTGTTTATGTTTTCTTGTTCTGACTTATACATTGTGAAATCACACAATTTTCCTTCCATTTTCTGAATAGTGGACAATAAAGTTTTGTTGATTTCTGCCTGTTCCTCAATCTTTTGGTTTAACTTTTTGATGTCAGTTTTCTTTGTTGGTTTTGGGATTCCTATAGGATTGTTATTGCACACTTTGTTGAGTGAGACTGGGTCTAAATCTAGTAGCGTCGTGTTTAATGGGTCTAGATCATCAGTGGAATTGTTACTTTCGTACACCTTTGCATCTTCTTGTGTGTCATCTTCTTTGTCTATGTTACCCCGGGATTCTTTTGTTTCAGTTTGTGTATTTTGTTCTAAATCTGATTCAAGAATTATCTTTGGTTTCGTTTCTGAGTCATGGGTTTCTATAATTTCTTTCGGTTTTGTTTCTAAATCCCGAGTTTCTGAAATTTGTGAGTCGACCTCTTGTAGTGTCTCACCAGTTACATGTTCATCTTTGTTTTTCTGACATTTATTTACAAAGTCTATTAGTTTTGGGAATTCCTGTTCTCCAAAGATAGAATGGCCGTTTCCTTGTATTGTTATTGTTCCAGTTTTTAAGAACACTTTTATTAGATACAATTTTGGGTTGTTGGATTTAGTCAGGCTTGAGTTTTCCACTGTAATCTGAATTTCTCGACTTTTTTCATTGTTTATTTCATCCCACCCTATGTCGAACTGGTCGTTTTTCCCCAAATGTTCCCAATATCGTAGGGTGAGGGCCTTTATCCAAAGGGGGAGCCTTGATTTACTTGTATGGAAACTATACATCCTTGCTCCTGGTTTGTATTGATTCAAAATAATCTTTTCATAAGGAATTGTGTCTAGATTCGACAATTCAAAGGGAGGTAATTTCATTGATTTCTCGTATTCATCGAAATTAAAGTTTATGTCATCGTTCTTCCAAATAAAATCTGGCATCACGTAAGAGCTCATGTTTGTTTTAGTTTCTGGAGTGTTTTTCTACTTCTATTACTTTCAAAAACTGGTATTGTGGGTGGTTTTTCTGTTTAGAGCATGGGCGCAGACATTTTACTTCACCGGAAGTATGAAAATCAACATTTTCAACAATGTTAAATAGATTCCAATCAAGGGCGCAACAAGACAGGAAACTATTGTGAAAAAAATATATATACTTAGACGCTAAATAGATCTGGATAGTACTGGATGTATTATATTTAGACTACTGTCACATTGTTTGTAAACATGTACATAATGCTGCTTACGGAAGCGTATTAGGGACATGATCTCTAACTTTAATATTAATGTCATTAATTGGCTAGATCAAATAAGTAATTAGGATATGCATATAAATGTGTTCGGGTAAATGTAGCCGTAGAGAAAAAAAAACTGCAAGGGTTATTAATTGGTACATGAATTTCAGCAAAAATGACGGATTAACAAATCAATCGTTATGTTCATTCCATGTTGCCTGCCCGGGGTTGCCTGCAACATGTTGCAATATTATGCGATATATAGGAGTCACTTTGACACTATCCGTCGTCCTGCGCGTAGCGTCCAGCGTCCTGTGTCCTGCGGCGTCACAAAAATTTCCTTCCTGGTCAACTGAGTGTCACAGCCTCTTTATATTTGGCAAATGACTTTCTCGTATAGTAGTATATGGTGTAAAGCAATTTTGAACCCGTAACTCATCTACTTTCTATTTACTGAATATTTTAAGACGTAGGCGACATATGTCTTCCATTGAAGAACGCCATTCTAGTTTTTTTTTAGGAATCGCTCAATTGAATCGAGAAAGAAGGGTTTATTTAAAGTAAATTTAAGATTAAAATATTCTAGGTTTCCCCAATTGGAACATATCTATCCGTGTTATTGTTCTTTCATCGATATCACGAAAGTCGTACAACATTTAAATTATGATGTAATTACCATTTGAATGCAAAGCATTGTTACCGGTGGATGCTGGAGTTAGATTAATATCCCGTCACGAAAACTAGTACAATTAATTTCGCTTTACATTAAATCTAAAACACAACTCTATTGTTTAAAAACTCGCTGCGTCAAATACCTTCGCTTTATTGAGTAGAAAATAAAAAGAATAATAATGTTTGATCCTGCAAAGCACTTTAGAAATATTTTTAAAACAGTGAAACAGGGCGTAAAGCTTCTTCCTTTCATATTTATTACATACGGGCTTGCCGCTGAGTCTTGACAAGAAAAAACTCTTTACTCTTGTCGTAAATTAGTCTGTAACACGTCCCACTTTTGGTTGTCGTAATGGATGGTGACCGGATTGATTTTACCTATTGTAATTTTGAATGATTGTTTTATATTTTCCAATCATTTGTCATTTTAGTAGGGTTAAGGTAAGTGTTCATGAATGTATCTTTAAAATTTTTATTCAAATCTATGCTCTTCTGACATTTTGTCACCTAAATATACAATATAAAGCCATGTTATGTGCACATCTTTGTCAAATTAAAGTTCAATAACTGATCTATATCAAGTTAAGTAGTAATAAAAAGCTTAGAATAAATATTGTCATTTTCTGTTTTAATCATAATGTTTAACTGCACTTTAATCATGTTCATGAATGAAGTTATAGTTTTGTATGAATGATCAGATCCTTATTGACAAAAACAATTTTATTTGCTGTCTCAGCATATGACTTTTCAAACATTTCATCAAATCTAAAAATTTTAGAAAAAACAACAGTACACCAATTCAACATATTTTTTAACTAGATATTTTTCACCCGTTAACTAGGCTATTTCACGGTGTCACGAATCCTAACCCACGGAACCGTTACATTTCTAACAGTGTTACTCTTTGTTTGTTACACTATAAACCGAAACTAATTAATACTGGATAAGTCGACGTGTTGAATGGTATTAGCTTTCTACAATTCTAATCTTGTTCAAGTATTATTACATTTATATTGAACATATAACTTTTTTATGCCATTTGATAGGATAGCTCTATATCGTGTATGACGTATATATTTTTTTGGAATTTGATAGTTTGACTTTACATGTCGTGTTTGTTGTTACCTATTCTATTGACAACTGTCTGGGGTTCTAGAGTTCAGGTCTCTCTTTTACTAATACTGCTTATGTACATGCACATGCAATTTCCTATCGACAACAGTTTTGGGCCTTCTATGGAGTTCAGGTCTTCCTCACTGTTCACGTACATTTTCCAATTGGCAACATATTTTGGTTTTCATGGAGAACAGCTCTCCCTCTTTGCACGCGGACAGAGTCCTATTACCAATATTTTGAGTTTCTATAGACGCAAAGGAGTACAAATAAAAAATCAAAAGTCCGGAAAGGACGAGACACAATCAGTTGACGCAAAGCTAGGGAACTGGCAACTCAAACAAATAAAAACACACGCACACACACTTATAACCATAATGTTGATTCAGCAGCGCTCGGAAGAATAAGCAGATCCTGCTTGTTGTAACATACCCTTGTAGTTGCCAATGATCAACAGCGCATGTCAAGTCTATGACAATTCTACATCTGTACTAATGTCAACAGTTCTGAAAGAGGATCAGCGACACATTTTGATGACTAGATTGAATTCAACCCTCAAGATATGTCTAGTAAAATCTATTCATTTCTGAATATATCACATCTTCTCTATATGAGCACTAAGAGTTCCTTTCCTACGTGGTTTTGTATAAATTTTTGGACATCTGTTTATTTACGATATGTATATCTGAGCACTAAGAGTTCCTTTCCTACGTGGTTTTGTATAAAGTTTTGGACATCTGTTTATTTACGATATGTATATCTGAGCACTAAGAGTTCCTTTTCTCTTTGGTTTTGTATAAATTTTTAGACATCTGTTTTTTACGATATGTATCAATTATGTTTGGGTAAAAAGTGTGTTCAACAACTGGTTGTTGTGTACTCAACCTACCTCTGAGTAACGTTTTGAATGGTGTTCCTTTCAGTACAAGAACTGGCTTCCCTTTATCAATGTTTGATTATCAATACAGAAATGTAGGTGTTCGGTTAGAAAACGTTCTCATTTTTAAGTCGGGATGACGGGATTTTGTAAAAATTAGTTCGGGATTCCGGGATCAGACCCCCTCCTACCCCCCTCATAAATGTGGTGATAAAGGATGGATGCAAATGAATTGAAGCAGAGAGGTTGTTGGAAGTACATGATGTATCTCCCTCGTGTTTCCTTGACACGGTGGTCTTAACAAACCAAACTGGTCTTTGGAAAGGGCGGATAAAGGTTAACCCGTGTATATTTGGACAAAATACCCCGTGTACAGTTAAGATCCTTTGTATTGCTATCTAAGAGAAAGCTCAATGCATATAGGAGCTGCTACAGAAGCCACGCTGGCAAACTACAAATTTGAGAGGGATTTCTGGATGCGTCTAGCTTGTTTCGCACCCAGGATGAATAATAGATCAGACTAAAAGAAAATAAATGTAATACTGATCATACTGCATTATGCGGTATTATAAAATAAAAATAACTACATGCATGAAGGAAGCAGAGGTACCAATGGAACATCCGAAAGTCAAAGTCCTAAAGGTCAGATAAAAACCAGCAAAAACAAACAAGGACAGGACGTAAAACAGACAACATATAAAACACGGAAACACAAAAACCACTGAATATCAATTAACAACGCCAACTCTAGTAATGAGAGGGAACTCATGTGCTCCGGAAGAGTAAGCGGTTCCTGCCTGCTAAAGCACACCCGCGCTGCGAATTTCCAATTCAGTGTGTCAAATCAGGTATAGGAAGACAAAACAAAACCCTATGATGCATATTGGTTTATGTATGTTGACAAGCCTTGTTTTTCCATACATTAGTACAATATATGCAATATAATTCTGCTTCTCATTACCTTAATTAATAACCCAAACAATAGACCATGCCCTTCGTGACACGTGCCACAAAGCTTAGGGTACCATACAATAAAGATCGTTTTCTGAACATAGAAATATAAGGTTTCACATTGGGGACCATTAAATATATAAAAATAGACTCCTTTTGTTACTTGTTTAAAAAGATCAAATGTTTTAATGAATTAGATAGAGTAAATATTTGGCAAAACAAAGTCAAACGACACACTTCACAAATCGTGTTAGAATTGTAACAACTATATTTTGATCCGTTTTAAATTTGTTAGAGTATTTCTGTAAATATTGTGATAAAAAGTTGATAATGTTTGTTATTAGTGGGTCGTTATGTAAAATGATAATGTGAAAAGTGCATAGCTATGTTGACTGCCAGATTCCCCAGACACGATGTCCCCCGGGACTCCAATGGGAACCTTCGTCGGCCCTTTAGTATGTCGTTTCTGATCAAGGAATTACTGTACACTCACAGAGATCCTAGACTTCATCGACGTACTGGTCCGACATTTTTTAGACTTCCACCTAGAAAGCATGCAAGGTAGGATTGATGTGTTAACGTATGTAAAGGGGTAAAATTTAAATTATTTTGATTATACTCCTTTTTGATGGGAACAACCGTACTTATATACTTTACTTTTTAATTGTAAATTAAAACTTATACTCCTTTCGGTACTAAAATTTCCGAAGAAGCTATTCAGTGACTTGTTCTCGCAAAAATATTTATCAAATTTTCGTGGCGTCCTTATTAATCCTTTAAATGGGTGTCGCATAGTTTTGCTTTTTTGACAGTCTTCGTGGGCTTCCCTGCAATTAAAGTAAACGGGTTTGTATTGGTATGTGCAATTGTATACTGCTTTGATTTGAGACGCGTGTGTCCTTAAAAATACCCACTTTAATTAGCTTTTAAATTAACTATTAGACGGATAATGCACTGCCTTAAAATGATGTCTCTCATAACTACATGTATACTGAATAATTTAGCAATAACCATTTAGTTGGGAACAGAAAATCGATTTAATGATAACACGAATAATAGAAATTCTTAGCAATGGAAACAAAATACTTTAATATTTATCATCTATTATTTATAAAAGAAACTATTCTTGCGAAATTTTATAAATTCAAACTGGTTACTGAATTGGAATTTTGTACAACAATTTTTTGTTGTTGATTTAGTTGATGCAGTTTAAAATTTTCTACATCAAAAATTGATTTATCAAAACTTGAAAAGGAAACCAAATAAAAAAACGATGTAAGAAGAGAAACCGGAACCGGAGGAGAAGTACGTTTGTTACATAAAACCTGCGTGACATATTGATAAACGAAATAGGGGATAAAACTGGATTTGAAAAAGAAAATAAACCATGTTAATTCATCATGTTTCTAGTGACAGTATTTGATCTGGAGAAAATCAATTTCAATAATCCGTTTCTATCATTTCTGTGACCAAACATGAACATTTTTAAAAATTCATATTGCCTTTCTATAATTAAAATTATTAAAACGTTTACATTGAGCGGATAAAATCCTTGTAATTATAACTGAAAAGACATTCTATGATCTAAAACATTTCAAAAGAATTTCTTGTCATGTTCTGACTTATATTAAAAAGAAAAGACCAAGTTCGTATAGATTATGAGACGTAAAATTTCATTTGATTCAAACTCTTTACAAAGACCTACATTTGTATGCCGATCTCAGAGATGAAAAGTTAGATTTTTTCATCTATTATTCTTATGACAAATGAATAATTTTAAAGTGATTCCACTGTTCTTCTATTTCTTTGAGGATCACTTTTTTCATTTATTGTTTTATTGTGTGGTACTTTGAATGGCTTTCGGTTAATGAGGTACCAGATCTACCCAGAGCCTATATAAATCGGGGTGATTTTAATATGTTTTAGGATTAAGTTCTGAACCATTCGACATGAACGATTTGTGTAATTCTGTATAGGACTAGTGCTCCAGGTCGGTATCATTTCTCTCAGAGGTACGAAATTATTAGGATCAACAGTTTAGTATAGCCTTTCAGTATGTTTTGCACTTTTATCCATGACTTGTATCTATTCATATTGACTTAAATACTTTGCATAAATTTTGCATGACGAATTACACATTCGTCGCATTTGTCTCGTGTTAATCGAGATTTCTCTGTAGTTTCCTGTGACATTTGTTTTGTTATAAACCTTTGCATTAGGACGGTAACAATTCAATGGAGCTCGTATTGGTCGTCAGTTGGTCGTGTTTATATATATCAAGATGCGTGTATTCCATTGTAAAAATTATCGTTTACGTACTTCTTATTTTCAATCTCTGAGGCAGAGTCTCAGCACAAATCTATCACCAGAGGGAGCGTCTATCAACACTGACACTGACAGTGTTGATAGACGCTCCCTCTGGTGACCAATCTATCACCAGAGGGGGCGTCAATCAACACCGACCTATCACCAGAGGGGGCGTCTATCAGCACTGACACTGACAGTGTTGATAGACGCTCCCTCTGGTGATAGATTGGTCTCAGCACCTCTTACGTCGTTCAGTTGACTAGTCTTTACAAGCGATAGACTGTACTCTGATCCGGAGATTATCTTATTTGCTATTGTATTAAAACTGTACCTTGTCCATTTGCATGGTTTTGGTCGCGGCATTCTTTGGTTTGTAGTGTACCTTGTTCATTTTTTTTTTTGCGGCATTCTTCCTTGTTTATTTTTGTAGCATTCATTGGTTTGTAGTTTACCTTGTTCATTGTGTCTTAATTATAATTGCAGTGTACCTTGTTCAGTTTTCGCGACTTTATTTCGATCTATGAATCATTTTAAGATGTTTGTATATTGTTCTGCTTTTAAAGATATGCGGATGTTACACGTTTAAAACTACTCGGTGGCACGAAAAACACAGATTAATAATTCGTATGTCAAGAGAAAAGTTTAAAATGAAAATATTAAATACTTCTTAATGTATATTTATATTTCATAATTCCTCTCGATGATTCAGGCATTTTTAAACCCTCGTTAATACGCGCTTTCATAGTCACTAATCCATAAAATTTCATAAATATTTGAACTTTAATATTCCAAGTTGGTAGTTGGACTTAATTTTGAAGTTTAATAGATTTGAAGTAGTATATAAAGATAAATGGCCATATCAAAGGAATTTACAGCTCCCCACTAAGGCAGTTATCTGACGGTTAGAAAGCACTCTCAACAGGTGCCCGTTTGTATTCCAGTACCACTGTCCCCATTCACATTCACTTAGATAAAAGTCGAAGTGTTCAACAAAGTTACGTTGTAAATGTACTGTTGTCGTAGATGTTTATCCCGTATTAATTGATTCTTTCCTTGTTTAAGCCGTTTCTCCGTTGAGATTTATTAAAATTCCCTATATAATTGTCCCTTGATAAACAATATAGTCGGATATTTACATATGTTGTCTATTTCTGTAGAAACACTTTAGTGGATGTTTACCAAACGTGGTACAACATACATACTAATGACGAGATCACTTTGTTTTTAACGCTCGGTCAATATTCAGACATTTTATTGCTAACTTTTTGTGATACTCATGAAACAATAAATTTCTGCTTCACAAGTTCTCTACTAGGTTATAAGATCACTTCAGCTTGAAGAGTTCAAATAGAAAGTATTTTCATATAGCTTGAAAAAAAATTCTTGGATGTTGTCATTTTTCAAAGAGATAGGCTTCTTTGCACACAAGAATGCTTATTTATGTGTGATACTGTAGTTTTTCAAAAGTATAGGTATGTTATTTAATTTTAAGCTTCAGAACCTAACCTAATTTGAACTATTATACATTTAAAACATTCCAGTATTAAAAGCAACACAGAGTATATATTGTTTTCTTTTGGTTCAACCTAAGGTTCCGTTAAAGTCAAGACCTTAAAGCATTTAATCTCTTTATAAGTAATTTAATATTCTTAACCTATTTATTATTTTAGTTAATCTCATTTTCCACCATACGGAATATCTAAGGAAGAATTAATGAAAAGATTGTTTATATCCAAGGGTTTACAAAATGTACCAACAAACACTAAAACACCTCCAAAACTCAACTTTGTAAGAGAATGCTGTATAGTTTTATCCCTCGAGTTGGGTTGTAAGGGCCCTGTGTCAAAGATGCGAACGCCCTACAGTTTTCACTTTGTCCGACTTTCTGACTGTTTGTCCGTCCTGTTCGTCCTTCGTCTGTATGTTTGTCTCTCCAACCGTCAACAATTTCTTTCAATTTAAACTAAAACTCAAAAACTATCGACATTGTCATGATGAGCGTATACAATTACATGCAAATTGGTGAAATATTTATTGGAAAAAAACTCAAATTTATATTGAAAATCATATATTTTGAGAATTGGACTTTTTGAACACAAATTTTGTACAAATGTTATGCAGCATGTCATAATTTGCAGCAAATTGGTAAAATATTTTATTGGAAAAAAAAACTTTTTTAGAAAACAAATCTTTGAGTTTATGCTCACTAGTGATACTCCGCTCCCAAAATTATCCCTTGTTTAAAACCTAAGTGTTCTGTAAACCAGAAGATCACCTAGGAGTATACAATGGCAATACACCATATGGTACAAAAGAATAAGCAACATATGAGACCTCTATGTCATGTAGAAAACTCTGACGGAAATCATGTAATGGGCGGTCAAACGAACGGACGAGCAGTATACCCTCTCTTCTTCATTTGTAGGCTGCATGTCCTGAAATTTTGTACAGTTGTAGGCTTCATGTCCTGAAAATTTGTACAGTTGTAGGCTACTCTAACTTTCTGACCAGTTGATTTTGGTTATACTTCTTCTATTCTTCTACAGGACTGCATCTTAATGGTGCTTCGACAGGAAGAAATGCATGCACCTCATAATTGAGTTTAATAATACATAGTCCAGAACTGAGTCCTCTTAATGATGGATTTCAGATTCTTTCAAAAAACTAATTAGAAAACAGGAAATATTTCTGAATGAGCTGAATTAGTTTGGAATGGCCTAATCTTTCAGGCGTATCTCTGATGTTCATTGTAAAATATGTGAGTTTAGGAAAGCTGAAACGATTCTGAATGATCGACTTCTGGTAACACTTATTTAGTTTGGAATGGCCTTATCTTTCGGAAGTATCTGTGGGGTAAATTGTCAACCTATAACAAAGAATGTCTTGTTATAACATTAAAATGTCACCCAAAATGTTTCATTAAACACAATCAATTACAACAAAAGGGAATGTAATTTGTTTATACTTTCAATCAATTAAATGTAACTTAAATCTTAGTCTAATTTAGTTTTCTTGTTCACTCGTGTAATGACATAAATACTTAATTTGAGGAAAGAATCTGGAATTATTTCCGTTCTATGAGAACAATACTGGGTTCCGTGGGTTCAGGGTATTGATCGGGTGTATAGATAAGGGAGATTAAGGCTGATCCTAAACCCAGTCCACCCGGGAGATAAACTTGTCATGGTTAGGACATGGAAAGTCTCTTGAATGTGTTAGCTAGGTAAGACATCAAAAATATATTCTCTGGTTTGTTTATATTTGTCAAATCTTTTGTTATGAATATGGATATTGTTATTCGTCTGTTTCCATTTGAAAAAGGAAATGACTGAAATTGTTTTTAAAGGAAACAAAGTCGTTGAAAAAATATCGAATATTCGAAATTAACGAAAAAAATTGTTATCTAAACTTAAAGATAAAGATTTATGTAATAAAACATGTAAAAGGCATTATAACTCATTGTTATAGACTGTTTTCAATAACCGTAGAGTGACGATAAAACAGAAAATAGTCAACCATCTGAGCAATAGGTGGATTTAGTATTTTTATGGATGTAAAACGTTGGAGTAAAACGCTACGTCTGACGTAAATATAAAAGGTATAAACGAAATTAGTGTACTGAAATTGAAAAACGAAAAAAAAAAAGAATTCATCAGTTTATTAAGGTTTTGTAAGTTATCTTGATTAGATATATAATTTTTATTTATTTTATTTTATTTATTTTTTTTTTTACTGCTTTAAACTATAACAAATTGGTGAGCACAAGATGCAACATATGTTGCTGGCATATTAATTGTTAATTAACAGAGCAGTGCAATGGAAAAGAGATCATACCATGCACTGATTGCCATTTTGCTCAATTTTGTTATAAAATATATATATATCATAATATTAATAAATTTTATTTTATACAAAGGTTCAGGTCTTGGAATTCATCAAATAATATAAACTGCTCACAATCCTTAGGTTTTGAAATAAATAGAGTTGGTTAATTGACCCTTAAATTGTTATTTGAAATTGGATATTTAAAACATATTTTGACAGCCAAAGATCGAGATTGTCTATGGATGTATGGTTCAGTCCCAAAATATTCTAAAGTGAGACTTTTCGATTTGCAATGATAAGCACAAAGTACCGTATTTTACGTTCATAATTTTAATAGAATTTGTGCAGGTTGCACAATTGTCATAATATCATATTTCAAATAATTTGATATAACGGTGTTTTTGAAAATTATTTAATATATAAGATGATTTGAACTGCATATTAAGTAATTATTTTAAATTTTGAATTTTTCCCTTAATATCACAGCTTTTAACAGGAATCATAACTTAATTGCATCTATAAAAGCTCATAAAGCAATCTCCAATTATATTGTTGCCCGACTTCAAAGTTGATCATTTTCATTTTTGAAATAGGTTGTCATGTCCAAATTCCCTTTTCCACTGCGATGCAGTATAAGGATATAGCCAAATCTTATATAAAGTAAGAAATTCATGTTTTTGTGTTTTATATACATTGCATTTTATTTTGTTTATCTACAGTCGATGGAAACTAAGGTGGTTGCTATAGGCCCGTTCATAGAGTAAGATGCTTGTTGTACAAAGTTTCTTGTGTGTATTCTTACTTAACAAGTAACTGCTTTAAACAAGAGACGGCAAAATGCAACTTGACAGTTATAGAAGATTTTACAGGGAAAATTTTTGCAATAAAATAATTGGCGCTGCAAAAAGTTGACGTAATTATTTTCCTGCAAATTAAGTATTGCAATCAAAAAAGAAGAATTACTGGGAAATGGAAATCGTTAAAATGATATACCAGTACATTTATAGCTCATAAGTCACAGTGAGTGATGGACGTACTTGAACACCTGATTACAAGGAAACAGACTATAGTGCTGCATTTGGTATTATAGCTGCCTGTCTTTGAAGACCAACTGAGTAGGCTCTTTAGAAAAACAGCGAGCAGCGACCACTGGTCACATTGAAGGCTGCTGGCTGTTTTCCATTGTGGATTTTTTAAAATTGTCGTTTATATTGTAATCTCCCGGATAAAGCCGAAATCGTGCTGCTTGGGAGTAAAGCAATAACTAACTAACTAACGTTTATATTGTAGGTTGTGTCGCGTACACTTATTCCGTATCTCATTATCTATACTATCTTTCTTATAACTGCCTGTCTTTCAAGATGAATGTCTGACTCTCACTGATTCTGTCATTTTGTTGTTAGTGTTGTTCTTGCTGGTTTTTGAGTGTTTTTGTCTTCTTATCGTTAAGCCATTGACCACATATATAAGTTATTATGTTTAGTCGCCAATCCAAATGGAGAAAAACTTTTATTATATGTGTTTTGACATTTAAACTGAAATATATACTTTCTGTTTCAGGTTACAAGGTTTAAGTATACCAGGACCCCCTGCTGATGAAGAATCTTTAAAACGCATCAATAGTGACACTGTTGTAAATTACGATAAACAGCCAGAAAACGTCAGACATTTTCAAAAAAGATTGCGCCATAGCTGGACAAATATAACTTCCGGTTCAATTATATCTCGTAAGCACAAAAATAATGCAACAAATGGTGATTCAAAGGAAAACAACCACGACGTCCGATTTTTATCCGAGCTGGTGAAACCACTTCAATATCGAATACGCATACATGAAAAGGAAGAAAAAGAAAAGGTTTTATTTCCATCTAAATATGGCTTTCACCAAAGAAGCCACTCGCCGACTTTTCGTCGTCTTTTAGAAGCTACAGAAAAATTAAAGATTATTTCTCAACATGAAACTGTTCAGTCTGTGCTGAAACAAAACACAAATGATAACGAGAAAAAGTTGGCTTCACTCAAAAAGCCGAATCCTGAAGCTGTTCAGTTGCAAACTGAGGTATTTGAGTTAGACCCTCCAAAAACACCAGAGATTTCCGAAAGAACAGATAGAAAGAAACCTGACATTTTTCTTACGGACAATACTTCACTTTATCACAAAGACAATACTACTGCTTCAGACTTCCTAGATGATTTAGCATCTGACCTTGAGGAACCGGAACTTGAACATCAGAATCAGGACATCCACGAAGAGGAGGAGGACGATTACGAAGAAGCAGAGGATGAAGTGAAACAAGAAAGTTCGTTTAAAGTAGATTTTAAAGTGGCTGAAACGCATGCCGAATTACATTTGTTTCTTCCTAAAATTAATAGTGGAAATAAAAGTGCTAAAACTTATAAAACAGACGATACGGACAGTACGTATAAAACGGACAGGTCTGACCCAGTCATATTGCCTTCAATCAAAGTAGAATCTAATCACCAAATCAAATCTTATCACAATCCTCCACGAAAACTCAAGAGACAAGACACATTCAGGAAAAAGAAACGGAAGCCAGTATCAAATCCGGTTCCGGTAGAAAGAGTCAAATCGGCTGCTGATCCTAATAAAAAAGTCAGGGACCATCTCAATGATGTACATACTTTAATCTCTATACAAGATCATCATACAGTGCATAATACTGACACCGTGTGTCATTTTGAAAACTGCCCTTACCATTCGTTAGTAGAGCAGACGAGAAACTAGTCACGTGTGTGTTCATTATTAATACGTTTAGGATTTTTTTTCATTTTATCAACTTTTGAAAGATTTAAAATATAGATTTTTATGAATCTCTTTCGTGGTACTATTTTAGAATTAAGCTTAGGATTAGTTTCATAAATTGATATTATTAAGTTTTGCACCGGAAACAAATATGTATACAAAAGTTGAGAACACGCGAAAAACGAATATCGTGCTCAAATTTGATGAATAATATAAAGCATTAGTTGTGATTTAAGGATAAGTGTATCTGTCTGCAATAAGTTTCTGTTTAGAGATTTTCTTTTTGGTATATGACATGTATTTGTTCAGAGCTAAAGCTAAATGTGATTTTTCTATGGTGCTAAATCTTTGTTGGTGGATATTGCCAAATTGCCAACTCGAAGCGCTCGACATTTTCTGTACCGTTTAAAAGAAACAAATGCTATACACATGTAAGTTCAGAGAAATCCGTCCCTGAAAACTTTTTAACGACGGTGCTTGTAGAATGCAATACAAATCATGGTTAATGAAAATACACTTTAGGGGATGGGGTTTATTCCTTTTAAAGACATTTTTATTTTCAAGTATATTGAGTTATTTTACCATGTAAAACATCAAACGAATTATGAAATTTTCTTTTAAAAAACATGTTTATGTGAATCTTTTCTATTAGATTGTTTTGATTTGGCATGGCAAGGATGTAGACGAATTGTACCCTTAGTTATGTGTGACCTCGGTTTAGAATTCGATAGTGGCAGGTTCACTTGAAGTAAACGGGTGCTCAATACCTATTTTCATATTTTTTAAAGGAAATATATCTGTTTACATGTATGTCTGTATGTCTCCATAGTTTTGTTTTATTTAAGTTTTGATAAAGATATAAAACTGTTTTCCAGGCTTAAGTCGAAATGTCGGCTAGGGGTTGTCAGCTTTATCAATTCAATATGCTGTTAAAAATAAAAGCATGAATTGGTTCCTTCAAAGTATAAAAAACAAAAAATCGAAAAAAATTCCCTTTATTACGTTTTTTTTGGTAAAAAAAGTATAAGCCTGTCCTAAAAACACCTGATAATTCGAAGTGGCCCTTTCAACTTAATCGCAAACTCCTCAACTTATTTTTTTGCATATTCAATTTCTTAAAGAGCAATATCCAAAATAAAATAATCTGAACATTTTTGTACGCTGCCGAGACACCAATCTAAAGATAATTTGTTTTCTAAATTTAAAGTTATTTGTACATGCATATAGAGGTCTAGAGTTGCCTATTAATGATTTTCTGTTTATTGTATAATATCAGATATTAGTGGATATCAAATATAATAATTCATTCCTTGTTATCATTTGTTATCTTTATTAAATTATCAATATTAAAATTAAATCTATTCAAACCTTTGTCTTTTGTCTGAATTAAATATTAGATGAGCTGCTTAACCATGAATGTCAAAATACGAAAACGACAGGGCTGAGGGACATATAAGTTTCGTCTAAACTCATCAGTGTATTAGTCAAAATAATTTGGAATGTGCGGAGCACTGTATAAAAAAGCAAAAAAATCCTAGAAGCCCAAACACATAAAAATGATGACAAAACCATGAAACCAAAACCCACACTAAAAAATCACAATAACTAAGGCTGCAGCCAACAGCACAAACAACTGTAACGATGCATTTCCGTAACGATGTATTTAACTCGGATGCTCCAAGAATGCTCCTGTATGTTGAATATATAACACGTCCGTCGCATTTCCTGTGTAGGTTGATTCCAGATTAGAATATAGAACAAAGCAGCATATGTGCCAATTTGATTGATCGTTAGACAGGGTGCAGATAAAGTATATTTAAAACTTTATTTCATTTCACATGTAAGTATAGGGATAACAACAGAAATCACTCATGTGTGACTTCAGAACATTGTTGGGTATTTTTCCATCACTCTACTAAGAATAAGTAAACACTTCTATATTTTGTCTGTATTCATGGTATTGTTGTTTAGGTGGGACGATACTAGTGAGAGGTACTTGCATAAGCAGCAATATTATTTACGAAATGTCACATAAAACGTGACAAAAGAAAGATAACTCTGTTTAGATTGAAGTTGCAAAGTTCCAAGGTAGGTAGGTGCCAAATAAATGAACATTTCAAGCAGGATAGAAAACCTCTCATTAGCAAAATTTGAATCGAAGTAATTATAAGACCAAGCAACGAAAGTGTTCAAAGAGATTTACACAAGCTCTATTCTGAAAAAGTTCAAACTAGAAAGTCAAAACCAGTACCAACTAGGACAAAAATCTGTAAACTATGCATTTGGTTTAAGAATATGTAGTCGTTTGCAAACTCATTAAGGTACACATGTAAGTGGAAGAAGAGCCATGAAAAGGGAAAAATCATCAAGTACAAAAACACAATACCAAAAATATTGTTAATTTACCGAAGCAAATAACATTAACAATGCAACAAAAATGTGTTGCAGTAGCAACAACCGGCAACTAAAATTATAAAGCTAAAACTGGGATGAACTAAGTAAATCTGAAAGCTATTTCTATAGACAAGGGTCTGGTATACCACTTATTCGTTGATTCATTTAAACAACTGCTATAACTTATCCCACTCCTTCTATTTCGACCTGCGGGTCTAAAACATGAGAAAATCAATTTGACTATTTCAGGGCTGGATTTGAATTATATGCATTTTATTTAGACCATGGGCCAATTGCAGAACCGCAAACAGTGCCAAATGGCCTCATGGAAGGCTGCTGGCGGTTGGTTTTTTTCTAAATTGCCGTTTAATTGTGGGCTGTGTCGCGTCCACTTATTCCACATCTAATTATTTTCTATTAAGACATAGCTGTGATCTGTTCATAATTTCTTATGAATTGACTACTAATTTTGATTTCAAATTAATGAAACCCAATCCAGTACTTTTCTCCGATTCAACCTATGTATAGGTGCATGTACAATACATTTTGATATAGATTGCTGCTAGACCTGTTAAACTACAACACATGCTCGGAGCCTCTGATGCTGTAGTTTGTCAGACCTATCAATCTATACAAAATATAAAATAGAAAACAAATAAAAATATAAGGTACATGTTCTTATACCTAAATAGGCTAGCCGTGTTTGTACGTGTATACGTGTATTTGTGCTTATTTTTGACTATATATATTATCATTGTTTGTAGTAATTATGGTACTATTCTTAGTTTTTATTATTATAACCATTGGATCCCTTCTCTTCATTTCCCGAATCTCTATGTTTCATTCGGAGAATTTCTTTCTCCACATTGTTATCATGTTATGTATTTATTTTTCATATTATCCCCCTCCTGTTTGTCATGAAAGTGCTGATCATTTAACTGTCTATTATACCAAATCTTGCATTATTGACTTATGGTCCCCCCTAAACGCATTGTCGCCTATCTATTCACTTTATGAAAATGGATAGTGATCTACAAAGGTACAGGGCAACCATAGGTCAATTTAACTGTCTAAAAAACAAACAAAAAGGATCTCTTAAAAGAAAAATCGATTCATTTCCAGAAATATTGGAAGTAAATATAAAATGTAGTTTATTAGTGTTGGCACTCACCGTTCTTCAATCAACTGCTCCCCAAATTGATATCGTTTTTCTGCTGTTTGTGCTGCATTTTGTTCTTCTCATTGGGAATGTGGAGCAAAATCCAGGTCCAATACACTCAGAGAGAGACAATGAAAGATATATTTCCATATGTAATTTTAATATACGTAGCATTCGAAGAAAACTCGATTTTGTAAATAATGCCTTAGAAGAATTTGACATCCTAGTATTAACGGAAACGCACTTATCCGAGAGTATTCCAAACGAAGATATTCTCTTAGATAATTTTTCAAACAATATTATTCGCCGAGACCGTAACAGTTTTGGTGGTGGCCTTCTTATTTATTGTAAAGATGATTTATCCATGAAACGCATCCAAGAACTTGAAAATAACACTGATGAAACACTGTGGATTGAAATCCATGGCCGAGGTATACAAATGATGCTTTGTGCTGCTTATAAACCTCCATCAGCAGACACTGAAATATTTCTAACCCGCTTAAACCATGCAATTGGATTAAGCTATCAGTTAGGTGACAACCTCGTGGTCACGGGCGATCTAAATTGTGACCTACTTGAAAATAATAACAATTGATCTATTCAATTTACGTAATACTATATTCAAGCCTACTAGAGTTACAGATAGGTCGAGTACACTTCTTGACCCAATTATAATTAGCGAATCACTGTCGTATAGGTATTCAGACGTAATTGATATACCACCTGACGTGTCTGATCATAAAGCATCAATTACTTTCATTGACTGTCCGGAAAAGGTCAAGGGTACTTTTAAGCGTGTAGTCTGGCTATATGATAAAATAGATAAACAAAAGTTCGAAACTTTACTTGAAAATACTGATTGGAATACGTTATTACCTGATGACATGGATGTTGATGAAATGTGTAATTTGTTTACCTGTACATTTCTAAGTATTGCTAAAGAAAGTATACCAACCAAAACTGTTACTGTTCGAAAGCGTGATAAACCTTGGTTTACAAACGAATTGCGACGCGAAATCCGAAAGAGGGACCGACTTAGGAAAATCGCTTTACAATCAAAAAATGAGAGGGATGTCATGCGGTACAAACAGCAGAGAAATAGAGTAAACAATCTTAAAAAGGTAGCAAAAGAAAAGTTTGAAGAAAACTTAGACAACATTATTCTTGAAAGTGTTTCTTCGCCCAAAACTTATTGGAAAATTATGAAGATGTTATTAAAAACAAACAAGGGATTATCTGACATCGCTCCTCTTAAAGATATCATTACAAACCCCGATTCTAGTAGTTACATATATGATGAAGAGCAAAAATGCGACTTGCTGAATAAATATTTCTCATCCATCTCTCAAGTGGAAGATGCGAATCAACTACCCCCTGACTTTCCAGAAAGATCAGAAAATTATATTGAAAGTATTCAAGTAGAACAAAGTGAAATTGTAGATATTATAAAAATTTTAAAACCAAATAAGGCATCTGGCCCAGATATTATTAGTCATAAAATGTTAAAGATAAGTCCATCAAAAGTAGCTATTCCACTGCAAATATTATTCAATAAATCATTACTGCAATGTCAGTTTCCAAATGGTTGGAAAGTTGCAAATGTAGTACCCATCTTTAAAAAGGGGGATAGCTCTTTGCCATCTAACTACCGTCCGATATCATTAATAAGTTGTGTTGGAAAGGTATTAGAAAGAGTTGTATATAAACATGTCTACAATTATCTTGTATCAAATAATCTCATATATGAATACCAGTCTGGCTTTTTACCAAAATACTCAACTACTCACCAATTACTTGAAATGTACAACTGTATATTGAATTCTTTGGAGAAGAAGGAAAACAACTGTTTTGTGTTTTGTGACTTCTCCAAGGCATTTGATAAAGTGTGGCATAATGGTCTTTTGAAAAAGATACAAGCATATGGTATTAAAAACGATCTATATCGCTGGTTTGAAAGCTATTTAAATTTCAGAAAACAGAGAGTTGTATTACATTCGTCGCAGTCTTCTTTGTGTAATACAACCGCAGGTGTGCCACAAGGATCTGTTTTAGGACCCTTGCTATTTATAATATATATAAATGATATTGCACTAAGGCTTACTTCTTTGTGTAGATTATTTGCTGATGACACATCTTTCAACTATTCTCATCAAGATCAAGAGCAAATAAAAATTGTTATTGATCGTGATTTACGAGAGTTAGACGATTGGTCAAGAAAATGGCTTATGTCTTTTAATCCTGACAAAACAGATATTGTTATTTTTTCCAATTTAGAAGGAAATGACATTTCATTTTCACTTAATGGTGTGTCAATTCCTACATCAGATTGTCACAAACATTTAGGTCTTACTTTTAGCAGTGATGCCAAGTGGAACACTCATATTCCAAATATCGTCTCAAGTGTAACAAAACACCTCAACGTACTTAGAAGATTGAAATACCAGCTTAGTCGTGATAATTTAGAAAAACTTTATCTCGTATTTATCAGACCAATGTTTGAGTATGCATCCGAAGTCTGGGACAACTGTGGCGTCGGTAACGTCTCAAAACTTGAACAATTGCACTTAGAGGCAGCTCGAATTGTAACTGGACTGCCTTTGTTCACCAAACTAGAGACATTATATAATGAAATAGGTTGGGAAACACTGGCTAATAGAAGACTCAAGCGTCGTCTTAATTTATTTTACAAAATACAAAATCAAGAGGCTCCGAACTATTTGAGTAATCTTATTCCTCCAAAAGTTCAGAGTCTTAGTGCGTACCCTTTGCGTAATGGTGAAGACATAGTACTTCCTTTTTGTAGACTTTCAGTAACAAACAACTCTTTCATTCCTAATACCATTAGACACTGGAACAATCTTGATACTTCTATTCGAAACTCACCTACCATAAGGGAGTTTAAGAATGCTTTAAAGGAGACTGGTTTGACTAACGGTGACGTGCCAAGACACTTTTCCTATGGCCCAAGGAAATTAAATATTATTCTCACTCAGCTGAGATGTTCGGCTTCGTTCTTAAACAACGACTTGTACAAAGCAAATCTTGTACCTACTCCTTCTTGTAGATGTGGATTTCCAATAGAAGATGCGAATCATTTCTTCTTAGTATGTCCTTTATATCGTGATTATAGAGCTCAATTTTTAAATAGATTAAACTGGCTTCAATATCCTACAAGTGTTGCAATACTGACCCAAGGGGATCTGAATCTTTCCTATGACGAAAATATTCTTATTTTCAGAGAGGTATTCGATTTCATAAAGAGATCCGCTCGGTTTAATATTACTTAAATAATTTCTTGGTAGACAAAAGCAAGTCAGCACTTTCCTCCTTCCCCCTTTTTTTTCTCCCTTCCCCCTCCCCCTACTATACTTTAGTGTTAAACTCATATATTATTTCATGCACGTTCTTGTACCTTGTGTTATTATTTAATGTATTATTTTGTATTGCGGAGAGGACGTCCTAAGTATGCATTTACTTGTGTCCAATCCATTTTGTATAATTGACAAATAAAATACGTTTAAACTACTAATTTAACCGGTAAGGTACATCAAACTTTATCTCATGTCCCTCTGGGCTGTTTTACCGAAAACGTCATTTACGGTATTGAGTGTACTTTTTAGCGGATTGTTGCAAGTCGGGGAAACCCAAAATACTTCGTGTTCTTTCGTGAATTATCATAGGTATGACATTAAAAATTCTGATGATTATTTTTTTTAATATCACTTTAGTCAGCCTTATCATGGCCAATGCTTGAAGATGAAAGTCTGTTTTCTTGAAAAGATTTCCATTTTCTCTAAAAGATTTACCGCGACACCAACAGTCCAAATCTTAGTACAACTTACCGTAAAAAACGAGAGCTACACTGGATAAAAACTTTAGGTACTACAATGCCTTATGGATGAACGATTTATAACGAGATGTGGTTTCCAATGGACCTAAATTCAGAGAGCAACAACGTATAAATTGGAACCATAACTTTCAGATCATCATGGATGCTTTGTAGGACTATGTCAGAGTCTGGATGAAGCGGAAGGTTGACCAAGAGCCAGAGCTTGAATCGCTGTCGGACTAGGTAAAAACTATTTGACCTCTTGTACGCAGCCGTATAGACAAACTTCGAAATGTGTTAACCCTTGTCCTCGATCGCTCCGTAACTAGAGATCGTAAAGCTTTCGATTTCCTCTTCTCCTGACATGTTAAGTATTTTGTCACACCTGTAGACAAAGCTTCCAACAATATAGTTTATATATGTTAAGCACATTACCACAAATGTCTGACTAAAGAGCTCGACATTGATGGTAATCCTTCCGCTAGTGCTACATACACTCGGACTTCGTTTGATAAGTTGAGATCAAAGCCAATCAAAACTCTTTCATGTTCCCTTTAAATATTCATTTGAAAAGGAGGATTTACCATATTTATACTGGATTCCTATACTTCACAAAACTCCGTACGAAGAAAGGCACATAGCTGGATCTTAATCATGTCTGTTCAACTTACGTAGATCTTGTCTGCTGTCAAAGAAGGAAAACAAAAATATTGTGACACTTTTTATAATCATGGTGGAATCAATCATATGTGGATTTTTAAAAACTCAACAGATTTGTTAGATGCTAGTAATTTTAAATCCAGGTCTTTTTCTTAGGTGAATTCTTTGAAAACTATCGACAAATGATAAACTTTATACACCACATTGCCAAACAAAAAACCCAATTGTAGTCTGAAAAAAACCAAAAAACAAAGGGCACATTCCTTCGTCATGCAACACCTCCTAGGTTATTTGGAATACAGAACTGAAACATGGCTCAGTAGTTGCACTATGGATGGTAATTCTGCCAAAGATTTTGGAATTTTGATAATGCTCCTAGGGGCTTAGCTGCATGGGGAGCCTAAGGGTCCATTCCTTCGTCACGCAACTCTTCCCAGGTTAGTTGGAAAACAGAACTGAAACTTGGCTCAGTAGTTACACTATGGATATAGATTTTGCCGAAGGTTTCGGAATTTCGATAATGCCCCTAGTGGCTGGACTGCACAGGCAGCCTAACCTTTGTCACGCATAATTCTTAACATTACTATCACTCCCACTACCAGGGAAAATTCTCATATCAATACATAAACGTTTTATAGTACTAGTTATGCTCATTATAGTCATGGTTCATTTCTTTCTATTATTTGCCGTTATATATACATGTACTATCAAACACCAGAAAAGCGCGGGGATAATGCAGATTTATTTTTGAACCGTGGGATGACTTACATTATCATATGGGGAATGAAAACCCTTTCACAAGACTGAGATCTTAAGTCTTTAGCTTTGTAGAATCTAAAGACTTTTTAATATAAGGGTGCAAATGATATCAAACGGCAACTAAATCGCTAGCGATTAGCCACGGCTATAGCTACGATAGCCTTTCGGTTAGCTGTCAAATGGTTTTTCCGGCGGTTCACCAAAAACCTATCAATTAGAATATCAATACACGCTTGCAATATAGCTCTTTTCCAGATCTGTTTTTTTTTCGTCGCTTTACTCTCAATTATGTTATAAAACTAATTTATTTAGTTTTCAAATTTGGTACAAGCATGTAAGACGCCTATCTGATGCGATAGCATAAAACGATTAATAAAGAATACAAAAGCGGATTGATACTTTGTTTATAGGAGTGTTCGTCGACCTCATTAGTGATGTCATATTCACTAATTTGCATCTCATTAAGTGTCAAACTGGATGTGCAATAAACAATCATCGATGGACAGGATAACTTACCCTAAATCCTCATAACTTTTTTATTTGATCAGTTAAAATGGTTCTGTAAACTGTTTTTTGAATAAGAATTTATTAATTGATTTTGAAAATAAGGCCTAAATATAAATTTTATGTAAAATTGTTTTTTCTGGACCAAGTAATTTTTCATTGAAAATTGTTATTCAACCAAATTTTCTATCTTAAAAACCACTGAATATATATTTATCTTCAAGATGCAAAACACAAACGATCTTTTTCTGAAAATTGTAGAACCAAAAAAAAACGCAATGTTTTAAGAGTTTGTTGAGGCATGGAAGTATTAAATTGACAATTTAATACTTCCATGGTTGAGGCAAATAGTTTTACACAAGAAATTAAGTTGTAGTGACCCAGCCAATTGTTACAAAGCTTTAATATGATGATTATATCCACTGGAGGAAGAATAATGTTGTATTTGGGGTTTCTTGCCAAAAGGGGCTTAAATAATTGGTGTATAGACAAAACGGCTGTAGAACTTTTATTATTCATTCAATTTTGAAAATTCTTTATAATGGAATTACTCATGACATTCTGTCAACTTAATATGTCAATAGTTTTCATATATATTGCACCGTTACATTGCTACAGAGGACCAAAGACAGGCCACGCCTATAGAATCAACTTTTAAAAATTTTGGTTCGGTTTTCAAAATCTTTTCTTTCATTGAAATCCTTGTGAAAATTCCTTTTACAAAAAAGTAGCTTTTTATTTTTATTTTTTGCTACACATGAACAATTTAAAAATTGAAGAGTACCCCGGCTACCAGTACTTTCAGTACTTTGATTATCAATGTTCTATTATGGTTAAAGAAAGATAATCGGCCTAGACTAACTAACATGCGAGTTTAACAACCATTCACCGGCAAAATTGTAAGGAATAATTCAGAGAACATTTAGTTCTTAGCTTTGTTCATTTACAATACCAGTCTGTCCCTGTTTGAAAATTGATACAGAAAGGATGAAATATTGTATGGACGTGTACAAAATCTTGCATTTTTTTACCCTTTGTTTCTTTTTGGTTTAATCCTACCATAAAACTGAATAAACTGATTATGAACCTACCCACATAAGACTTTTGAACTCTTAATAACCAACTCAATAAAAAAAACACCAGACTATCATATCTATATGCTAAACAAATAATTGCAATGAAGTTCAATTGCAATCGAGTGGTGAACACTATACAGTTTGATTATTATTGCTTTTAGGTTGCTAAACGTTAAATTCAAGGGAGCAAACATTTGATTTTTATGAGGGGGCTATGGATATTTTCGGAAAAAAGCCGAGCCTGGATTTATTTTTCTGCGCTAGTGCGCGCAATCTTTTTTTTTTATTTTTTAAGATGCTATAACTTTTTCAGCCTTGAATACCACCCTGCCTCTTTTTATTTCAAAGCACTGTCCTTGCCTTATTATTTCTGGATTTGCCATCCTGCCTTTTGTTTCAAATTTCACCATAGCCCCCCCCCCAAAAAAAAAAACACACAAGAAATAAAACGGTAACTCCCTAGTGAGTGAGTGAGTGAAGTGAAGTGAAGTGAGTGAGTGAGTGAGTGAGTGAGTGAGTGAGTGAGTGAGTGAGTGAGTGAGTGAGTGAGTGAGTGAGTGAGTGAGTGAGTGAGTGAGTGAAGTGAGTGAGTGAGTGAGTGAGTGAGTGAGTGAGTGAGTGAGTGAGTGAGTGAGTGAGTGAGTGAGTGAGTGAGTGAGTGAGTGAGTGAGTGAGTGAGTGAGTGAGTGAGTGAGTGAGTGAGTGAGTGAGTGAGTGAGTGAGTGAGTGAGTGAGTGAGTGAGTGAGTGAGTGAGTGAGTGAGTGAGTGAGTGAGTGAGTGAGTGAGTGAGTGAGTGAGTGAGTGAGTGAGTGAGTGAGTGAGTGAGTGAGTGAGTGAGTGAGTGAGTGAGTGAGTGAGTGAGTGAGTGAGTGAGTGAGTGAGTGAGTGAGTGAGTGAGTGAGTGAGTGAGTGGCCCTTGTAACGCTATATAGGTTACTTACAGGAAGGATGATAAAATGAACATGAAATGATGATAATAAATGAAATATGGGCGTGGGGTGGGAAACAAAGGAAAACAGGAAAAAGGGAGATGTGGGTAGGGGCGGAAAATTTAGCCTATATGTGGTGCACTACTTGGCGTTCCACAAAGGGGTCTTTTACATGCATGAAGCATGGCACTCTCCACACACGTTGGCCCACTATGGTCAGTGGTAAGGGTTTCCGTATTATAGACCTAACACCCCCCGCAGACGAGGGCCACCCTATTCAGCCACCTAGGGTACACACCTTGGTCGCTCTGTGACCTCTGTGGGATGAGCACTTACTCCGATGTCAGAATTCTAAGACCCATAGTCGACTCTTACGACAAGCTATGCTCTGTAGCGGGCATATTCGCCTCCCGGGCCCCACACGGGACCTGTAACTCCCTAAGATTTAGATGAATGATTACATAAATAATGTATCATGGGACCTTTCAGAGTATTGCCTTTTAGTACTTTTAAGCGTGAACTGGAATCTGAAAGAGTAATCAACACATAAAACAAACCTGAAATTTTAGGACGAAGCATCTCCGATGAGTCTTGTACTCATGCAGATAAAAATTGAAATTTGTTGTTAATGATGGTACTAACAAACTACTCAAGTCAAAGGTCCAAAATGAAAAGGCTTTACCAAGGTAAAGGGAAACAGTATAGATAGAAGATCGCAATAGTCTTGACTACAGTACAGGCATTTCAATACAAATAGAGGATTAAGCCAGACGGATTTTATGGCGCATGACCTTCCTCTTTCATTTCGAACTTGGGTATAGTAGTCGCATAAAACGCAACACGGCTGTTGAACTTTATAACTGTGATTGACAATCTTTATAATATCATAGCGTTTGAGGAGTAAATGCAAGTTATAGAGATAGCAGAAGAGGTATGCCATAAGTATATTGGTAACAGAGAAACCCAACCAGAAACTCTTGTCAAGATGTCAATATGTGTCTTGTTCATTCTATTGATGTCATCTGTCAATCTGTGTAGATTGGAATCAATGTTTGCAAAACTTAATTGTTCTGTACCGAACCACGTGACCATAGTAATAAACTTCAGGCATCAGTTTCTTTAAATGTCAACTTCCGTTCCAGAGCAATAACTATTCACAGATATTCCATGGCGCCTTTGTATTGTAAATGGGTATATTTTAGAATTGATGAATGTTGTTTTAAAGCTAATCTTGTAATGAAAGAGCATATTATTCCTGACAAGTTTTATCAAAGAACCGTTCTCAGTGAGCTTGTATTTCATTCCAAGCTTGATTAAGTTATTAACTATTGCGTATCTTATTAACTTTTCTCTGAAAAAGTGAGGCTTTTTCGCCGATTGGTAGAAATAATTGTTGCAATTAATTCTCATTTTTCTGTCTAAGAGTCAATGTCGAGCCAACTTCCTTAGTAACGCTACTAATTACAAGTTGATAACAGTTTGGGTTTTTTTTCTTATGACTTAAGGCTTTTTACTTAGTGTTGAAAATTAAGGATGTGGCAACTGCATTAATAGCACATACTCAATTCATAATTATCATTTATTATTGAAGTATTTTTCGAAACAACAGAATGGTTTCATCTGAAAAGGAATCAAAATCTCTAAACGAATGTATTAATTATGTCTATTTTAAACTAAGGATTTCGGAACCAGTCCTTGATTCCGACGGGAAATTACGCAAGGTATTCAATGGAGTTTCCGTGAATTCTTGGTTTTCACCTATGGGAATAAAAATTTCCCACGAGAAAGATTCTATACCGTATAGTCCGATTTCAAAGAGTTTACAAACGAAGCTTCAGGAGCGTGCAAAGAGTGCGTCTGCTGTGTTGGGCAGACGACATTTCGAGATTGAGCAACAGGCAGTCGGAAAAGATGAAATTTTGGAAGGAAACAGTGTGTTTAAAGATCAAGTATCGGACATAAGACGCCAAAAAATTAAAAGTGCATCAGGACGATTTTGTGGAAGTGTAGTTCCTCACTCCACTGAGGGCAAAGCTAAGATTATTCATAGACCGTACACTAGTCATGGCGTACGACCGAACAGTTTGGTGTATGACAACTTAACTATCAATGCAAAATCTCTAGAAATATCTTCAGGTGACAAAAGCAATAAAGAAACTAACTCAAAGGATTTACAACTGTTGTCGGATTTTCGGACGGAGCACCAAATGAAAATGGCATTTGTAAAGCGAGTAAAATCTGCCCCACCGTTATGTACGAAATATGAAAACGAGAAAGATCTTAACTTTAAATCAAAAGATTCGACTCCGTTATATTGGAGAACAAAGTCAATGTACCACAGAAAACATGCTGAAGAACAAAATGCGCGGGAAACAAAAGAAGACAGTGTCTCACGTGGATCTCTTTGGAAACCACTACTGTATTCTACTGACGGAGGTGTAAAGCACAAAGCAGGGTGTCCATACAAGTGTAAAGGCTGTTTCCGTGCGTGTTTGGTATCACAGGACTATATGGACAAATTAAAAAACGGCCAAATAAAACGCGATCAAAATAAAAGAAGTGTCAGACCAAAGTTCTATCATAGGAGAATTGTGGAGTTTGCCATAGCTAACGCGCAACCAATTAAACAACTGATTGAACGAGAAAGAGAGGAAAAAGCACTAAAAATGAAGAAGACAAACAATTGTGAAAACATTACAATTGCAAGAAACGACACTAACAATAAAGTAAATGGTCCTTAGTTACTGATTTAAGGATTCTATACTAGTAATACTGAAATGAGAACACTGCTATATACTTCGAGTTTCTGTATTTATCATGTTAACATACGTTATGGATTAAAGACTTGAAAATTTTTTTATTCTTTGTTAGGCAGTGCGTGATTTTAGTATGACATTTACAATGTGTGGTTTGTATGATTTCTCATATTGAGTAGTAGACATATTTAGCATTCTTAATTTGAGTAACATTATATCTAACGCAGTAACTGTTTTTACTCGGAAGTTCGGGAAGTCTTCGGCTTCCGAGTCTTGTCGGAGAAAAGATGAAATGGAAGAAGCGCGGCAAACTGTTACAACTCGTTGTCACTTCGCTAACTCTCGTTTTTTTTCTGTTAGTTTTATTGTCCTCAGATACCTATATATCTTCTATTTAAGACGCATGCACCAGAGACACTTTTACCAAAAAGTCTAAGAGAGACGCTGCTTGGTATAATAAGATCCCTGGTTCTACACCGGAGAAGATCATGAAATGCCACATAATGATAGTTTATCTGAAGGAAATGTGGTTGTCTTAAATAAGTAATTTAAAAAATGCCAAATATCATAAACTGTTAATATTTAGTTGTGTTGTATATGCATAGATCAAAGAGACACATGGCACTTTTTTATTATTATTATTATTATTACAGGACTTATATAGCGCATATATAATTGAACAACTACTCTGAGCGACTCTAAGCGACATAAGTAAAACTAAAGTAAAATTACAATACAAAATGCAGATAGAAAGTTAATGAACCATAAATAAAAAATAAAAAGATAAAAAATAAAAGAGAGAAGATAGAAAAAAGATCATCAGGGATACTAAAACATTTTACTGCAAAAGTTAAAAAAATGACTTAAATGTCTAGACTTAAATCAACTTAAAGAAAAAAATGAAATAAAAAACCCAGGGAACATAAATACGTAAAAATTTGGCCAATCGGTTTAGAGAACATGCAATATTTTCTAGGACCTAGTACAGAACCTTGCGGCACCCCAAATCTAAGTTTCATGTCACTTGATGTAACTGACTCGATTGCAATGCGCTGGGTTCTATCACTGAGATACGACTGTATCCACTGTAGAGCATCACCTGATATGCCATAAGAATATTCAAATCGCTTCTGCAGAATTTGGTGATCAATTACATCAAACGCGGCCGATAAGTCTAACATTACTAAAACCGCACAGTTGTTGTCATCAAGGGCAGTCACAATGTGATGGTGCACCCTAAGCAATGCAGTTTCGGTTGAATGAAACGGACGATAAACAGATTGGTGGTCGTCGTGTAGATCATTTGCATCTATGTGGCTCTCAATACGAGAAGAAACAACTTTTTCAAGTACTTTTGACATAAAAGGCAGATTTGACACTGGCCGATAATTCTTTAGTTCCTCTTTGTCCAGACCTGGCTTTTTCAACAAAGGTCGAACTAAAGCTGATTTGAAAGTCGCTGGTACATATGATTCGGCCAATGATTTGTTAACAATCTCTGTTATAATTGGTAGTAAATACTCTGAGCATGATTTTAGCAGGTAAGTAGGCATAGGATCTAGTTCGCAGGATTTTACAGGGGCTGCCTTCAAAATTTTACGAATCTCATCAGATGTAACTGGCTGGAAAGATGTCAGTGGATCGCCTTCAAACTTGATATCAGCACTTAGAACATCTACGTCGGGGTCATTTATCTCAGCTAAATTAGATCTTATAGATTCTATTTTCCCAATAAAGAACCCACCAAATGTGTTCGCTAGTTCGTGGTGATCTTCGCTAGATGGCAGTGTTATGTTGTTTTCTTTGCCCATCAGATTGTTGGTAAGTCGAAAAAGTCTCTTTTGATCATTCCCAATCTCAATTATTTTCTCAGAAAAATAGTCCTGTTTGCATTTAATCAGGAGTTTACAGACGTTGTTGCATTTTTCACGATAAATCTGCTTGTGTACAACCAGCTTTGTTTTCCGCATCTGCCTTTCAGCTTTTCGGCGATCACGTTTTGCAAAGCGCAGTTCGTCATTGTACCATTCGGTGTTAGGGCGCTGAGTGATCATCTTGGTCTGTTCAGGTGCGTGTTTGTCCATCATGTTCGACAATACTGTGTTGTACGTATCAACAAGCACATCTGTAGGTCCATTAGGGTTTTGAAGTTCGTATGAATTTTGTAGGTCTGAATTAAGATCACTTAGACAGATATCTCGATATTTTCGAAAAGTTATTGTTTTCTTTTGTTTCGGTGGTTTCTTGATATTAAGATCACATTTGACGACAAAGTGACACAAGACGAACGCGCCTTATTGTCAAACAAGTAAGGATCGGATACTGTAGGTAAATTGAGTACCAATCCGCTTTTTTCCCTTGTAATGACGACGTCGAGGGTGTGACCTTTGATATGTGTTGCACCGGTGACGTGCTGTTTAAATCCGTGCTCATCAAGGATTTCAAGAAAGTTTTTGGCATTAACATTTGTATGATCGTCCAGGTGGAAGTTCAGATCACCGGTTATGATGATTTCTTCAGTCGTAGATTTTTAGATTTAGAATTATTTTATTTGCTCTATATATGCAAACCAGGATCAGACACAAGTTGACAACAATATAAATAGTTACATTTTGCTCAAATATTTTTATCAATACAAATGCATCTAACTTATGAAGTCTTCTCCTTTAACAAAAGTTTTAACACAAGATCAATACCTAAAGAGCATGCATAAATTGTTTATCAATAGATTATTATATATAAAAAATGGTGGTGGCTGTTTATGTGGTATGATGACCTCTGATATGTCACTGTAATTACACGAGGAATCTTTTTGACAACTGGATATATTTAAATACAAGTTTAAATAATTGGCAGTTTTCTTCGTATGACAGATCGGGACTGCCGTGCGTTAAGAGGCCTAAATTCACCTGAATTTGGAATTTATTTGAAATATTTGATAGAAGGTCATTTCTTATTTGTCTGTATTTCATGCATTGGAAAAAGAAGTGATTAGGCTCCTCAACAAAGTCTCCACATGAACAGATAGGTTCGTCTGCAATATTGACTCTGTGAAGGTCTCTATTTAGAAAAGATGCCCCACAGCGAATTTGAGTTAGAACTATATTCAATTTTCTCGGGCCATATTCATAATGTTTTGGAGGATGAGTAAATATATTGGTTACTCTTATTGCTTTTTTAAAGCTTGCAATATTTTCAGCGTTTCTAGTAGAAAGTGGAAGCTTGTTCCATTCCCTGATTGTTGAAGGGAAAAAAGAATCGTTTGTTAGATTTAGTCTACAGAACGGTACAATTAGATCTGACCCATTACGTAGTGGATAATTGCTTATGCTTTGTATCGCAGGTGGTACTAAATCCCTTATGGCCCTGTCACACTATAACGTTTTAGCCAACGTGTGCCGACGTTTTAGAATATATTTTCAACACGCTGGTGTGCGTTGTGTAAGTTTTGTACACGTTATGAACACGCTACAAACACGTTAGCGAACGTCAGCGTGCGTTGGTGAACGCCGAGTGCGTCGCAAATTTTTCAACATGCTTAAAATTTCCGACGTTCACCAACGTGTTAGAAATAAATTATTCGAACGCTAGGCATAAGTTAGAAGGACGTTATACACACGCTGATGTACGCTATGTGGTCGTTGTACGCACGTTGAAATGCGTTTGACGAACGCTAAGCTAAATGGAAACGATCGTGTCCAGCGATAATGCAGCGCACGTCTAGCGTCAGTCTAACGACCAAGAAATCTATTCAACGTGTCTAAAACGTGTACAGAGCGCACAGAGCGTCAGTGTAACGAACGAGTAGCGTATCAGCCCAAGAATGTTATAAGTTAGATTGAATTACAAGGGGGAAAGTCAATTTCAAAAGCTTCAAATACTAATTCAAACCAGAAAAAAAATCTTTTTAGAAAAAAAATGAACAAAGCCAAAAAGATCTTGAATATAACAAAGACAACTTAGATGGTCTGGAATTGAAAGTAATTCTTGCAAATTGTAATACACCTGTCGTGTTTTCGGTGGATATGTCTTTGGTAGAAAAATACTCAAATACAACGAGTAACGACAGTCTAACTTTAATACTCATTTGAAATAATGTGTATTTTTTAATATTCAATAAGCACATGCGTTTTTCTCTATTAAGGACATCATAAGTCAAATGCTATAAAAAGGATGCTAGGCAAACTCTACATACCGGTATTTCTTACATGCATATGTATATATCATACTACTTTGAGATTTTGAGAGTTTGTTAACAAGCGCATGCATTACTCTCTTTATATTTTTGACATATCAAAATATAAAATCTACACTATATTTTATTCTTTTCGAGTGCAAAAATCATCACTATAGGTTAAAAAACGGCTTTAGAAAATTATACATTCATATTACCGGAACGCTGAAAACCAATATTTTTATAACGAAACAAAATTCACATGATGTATCTATAATTATTAATTAATCCAGCAATACATTTAAGCCAGATAATAGATCTATTTGGGCTACTGGAAATAATACTAAAGAAAAGAACAGAAATCATAGGTCTCCCCGCCGAGAGAAAAAATTATAAGTTAGACTAACGCTATGAATGCGTTCTGCAGTCGTTACACATGCGCTAGGCAAACGTCAAGTACGCCGGACAAACGCTATAGATAAGTTTTGAATAAGTTTGTCGTGCGTTGCAGGTAGTTAGTCTGACGCTTTGTGGTCGTTCACCGAGATATTTTTTGAAACTTTTTACAGCGACTGCCAACGTGTTCCAACGTTTTAGAAAATAATTCGAACGTTCGGCACACGTTGGCTAAAACGTTATAGTGTGACAGGGCCATTAGATATGCAGGGGCATTATTTTTATTAATATTATAAAATAGTTGTAATTTTCTAAGATGGCGACGCTTTTCTAAAGGATCCCATCCCGTTTCTGAATACAGCTCTTCTGTTTTTGTGAAAATTGGGAGCCCCGTTACTATCCTTGCAGCTTCGAGTTGGAGTTTTTCAAGCTTGTTGGAGTTCGTTTTATTGCAATTATCCCAAACTTCACACGCATACTCAAGTAATGGCCGGATATATACGAGATACATTTTAGCAAGGTTTTGTCTGTTCATTATATATTTCAACTTCCTGAGGACACCTAACTGTCTGTTTACACTCTTTACTAAGTTATTAATATGTTCGTTCCATTTTGCATCTTGGGAAAAGGTTATGCCTAAATGTTTATGACAGGGAGTAATAGGAATATCGGTATTGTCAAAAACAAATCTGAAATCGTCTGGAATGAACAAGTTTGAGAAAATCATAATTTCAGTTTTATCAGGGTTAAAATACATTAACCATTGTTCTGACCATAATTTTAACTGATGGAGATCATGATTTACAAGTGTTTCTACTTCTTGTTTATCCGAACTAGAGTACCCCAATGATGTGTCATCAGCAAATAGTCGTGTTAGTGATAAAAGATTGTCACCAATATCGTTGATATAAATGAGAAACATTAGGGGGCCTAGTACCGAACCTTGAGGTACACCTGCATTAATGTTTTTTAATTGGGAGGAAAACTGTTTATGAACAACTTTTTGGTTTCTCCCTAAGAGATAGCTTTCAAACCATTGTAACATATTTCCCCGTATTCCATAAGCTTTCATTTTATGCACGAGTCCTTGATGCCATACTTTGTCGAATGCTTTTGAGAAGTCACAAAAACAAAGCAACCAAATTCTTTGTTTTCAAGCGAATTTAATATAGAGTTGTACATTTCTATAAGTTGATGTACTGTAGAGTGTTTAGGAAGGAATCCTGATTGGAACTGATAGATAAGTTCATTCGTTTTTAGGTGGTTATATACATGCTTGTAAACTACTCTTTCCATTACTTTACCAACACAGCTTATCAAAGAAATTGGACGATAGTTCGAAGGCAAACTAGAATCCCCTTTCTTAAATATGGCTGTGACATTAGCAGTTTTCCATAATGATGGATACTTGCATATTTGTAAGGATTTATTAAAAATAATAGAAAGAGGTTTAGCAAGCTTCTTAGGACTAATTTTGAGCATTCGGTGACTTATTTTATCTGGCCCAGATGCCTTCTTAGGGTTTAGTATTTCAATGATATCTATTATTTCTCTTTCTGTTATCTGTATATTACTAATGATGGCATTTGTTTTACTCTCAAAGTTAGGCAAATTGGCATTTTCGTTTTCAATTGTTGATATTTTACAAAAATATGAGTTAAGTAATTCACATTTTTCGTTATCATCGTACACAACATTTCCTAGGTTTTCTAGATCTATTATATTATCCAAAGGAGGAATGTTACCTAAGGTTTTATTTGTTTTGATAAGCAGTTTCATTATTTTCCAAAAGTTTTTGGGGTTTGTTGTATTGTCCAAGAAGAAATTATCAAGACTTCTCTCGAAGTTCTCTTTAGCTTTTTTCATCATATTATTCACTTTGTTTCGCTGTTTCTTATAATTAGACGAGTTATTCGTGGTTTTATTTTTTAAAGCTTTCTGTCTAAGCCTATCTCGGAGTCGAATTTGTTTTCGAAGTTCATTTGTAAACCACGGTTTATATTTTTCACGCACACGAATATTTTTAGTTGGTATACAGGATCTTGCAATTTCTAGAAACTTGGCAGTAAATTTATTGCACATTTCATCTACATCGTCAGATAAACCAATCAGTTCATTCCAATTGGTTTCATCTAGACTTCTATTAAATTTATTATGATCTAATTTGTCATATTGCCAAATTTCTCTCATGTATGTGTTTTTGGTGACTCGTGGGCATTCAATATTCGCAAATGCAGCTTTATGATCACTGATATTTGGTGGCGTATCAATTACGTCAGAGTAGATTGACCTCAAGTTATCACTTAAGATGATCGGATCAAGAAGGGAATTCGTTTTCCCGTTTACTCGTGTTGGCTTGTCTATGACATTATGTAAATTATACACGGCCATCAAATCATCAAGTTTGTTATTGGTGCGACGTAATAAATCCGAATTCAAATCACCGACAATCACGATTTTTTCTGTAACCGGAGAGCATGAATTACTTCACAAAATCGACATGTCCTGAGCGGGATTCGATCCCGGGACCTCTAGGTTTACAGTCAGGCGCTCTACCTCTGAACCAAAGAAGTACTTCCCTTGTTCAGGGATAAAGGCTGGCTATTTAAATCTACTAATTGATGTACGAAGGGGAGCAACCCTGTTACACTTCCCCCTCCTCAAGAGTCATCATACCTTCATGTATGACTCTTAACACAACACAACCCTGGCTAGGAATCCTTCTAACCACCGTGGGTTTTTTAGTTGGGCGTCAATGTAACCGGAGAGCATGAATTACTTCACAAAATCGACATGTCCTGAGCGGGATTCGATCCCGGGACCTCTAGGTTTACAGTCAGGCGCTCTACCTCTGAACCAAAGAAGTACTTCCCTTGTTCAGGGATAAAGGCTGGCTATTTAAATCTACTAATTGATGTACGAAGGGGAGCAACCCTGTTACATTTCATTCATGGCTTGGGCTAATTCAATTGAATAACCCAAACGAGTCCTCAACGGTGGTTTATATGTAGCACACAACAAAAGCGTTTGACCTTTACCTTGTACTTTAGCCCAGATAGTTTCGTCGTGGATGGTTTCAAGTTGAGGTAACCGTGTGAGACACAACTCGTCTTTGGAGTAGATTAAAAGGCCACCCCCGTGATTTGTGCGATCTTTGCGCAAAATATTGGTTGAAAAAGTGTCTATATTAATATCTTCATTTCTAACTTGTTCATCGAGATGTGTTTCGGTTAGCACTAAGATGTCGAAATCGTTGAAAAACATTTCTAAAAAATTTATATTGTTTCTGACACTTCGAATATTCAGATTACAAATCGATAATGTGTGCGTTTCAGACGACGAGTTTATGCTTTCTGGACCAGGATTTAACTCAACATTTCCAATGTGAAGAAGCGAAAAAATGACGAATAAAGTGAAAAATACATTAACATTGGGATTTAGGCTTTGCAAAAAGACAAGAGCGGCAAAAAGGGACGAACATTTCAGGTTAGTGGTAAACAAACCAGTAAATGACTCTTTTTCGGAATTAAAAATATATCCGATTGCTATCCTCCTCACTTTAAAGTAAAAAGCTCCTATCGCTGCTCTGTACAGCTCTACATCAGCTCCCATCGGGGGGTAAACTGATAGGAGAGAACACAGAGCAGCAGAAGGAGAATTTTACAAGTGCATTTGTACATATACAAAAGGGGTCACCACACCACACAAAAAATAAGAAACATATACATGAAAGTGAGAATAAAAAGAATGTCAGGTTGTGTTGACAGAGTGTATTCATGTCTTATCATGGCAAATGGCTCTTGGATGAGAATGGGAGTAATTATATTAAAGTTGCTTTATAGAGTAATATAGATAGGTAAAATTATATTTAAAAGTATAACAAAAATAGGACAGGAAGTTAATATTTTAAACAATTCATGTTTACAAGGTTGTGTTACAGAATATTTTGTATGCTTGTTTTACATAAACTAAACAAGGGTTGTTTACTGATTTTCATGAATGCACTGTAAAGGGTTGTTGAAGTATCATGAATGCACTGAGCCAAAACTACAGTAGATAAATAAAGTCGAATATTGTTTATATTATTTAGGCACAAGTCATGAAATAAAAGGAAAGAAGTAGTATGTTGCCCTAAAAAAAACAACAAGACAATAAAAGAAGGAAGAACAAAACACAAAAAATACAACACAAATAATATGCAATGATAATAGATAATATGCAATATCCATGGTAACAAATAATTAATATGCAATACCCATGATACTATGCTGATTCGAATTTGGGGGAATTAACGTAATTAACTTTACAGGTATCTTAATAAAAAGAGAACAATTGTAAATTTAAAAGTATTGCTACCTCAAATTATACAATCAGTATAACAGTAAATACGTAAGAATTTAATTATAAAACCGGTGATATAAAAAAAAGAAAACCAACTTCAGCAGTAGCGGATCCAGGGGGGTGTCACCCGGTGCACTTGACCCCCCCCCCCTAAGGTTCACAAGTATGGTTTCACTGGCACACCTTCTATATAAATCGGTCACACAAGTCTATCTGCATGGCTAGCTACATGTAAATTGCTAAATAGACATGCCAAAGGTTAATTATAATGTACGCTTGTGACAACACTCATTTTACCTGTTGTTAATTAAGTTCTTTTGAGATAACATTAATAATGACATAAAGAATCTCTTCAAATTGTATAATTTGTAAAAATCCACATATATATGGAGAAATAACGACGTAAAGTACTCACATATGAAACGTTCTGCATAAATTCTACTTATTCCCGAAATTATATTTGAGCCATGTTCATACTGTTCAGAAATTTTAGGAATTATAAATTCATAAGTTGCATTTATGCATAAAAATTTTGACGAAACCTTGCCCCTAAAACATTTTTATTCTTATTTGTACGTGTCAACGGGCATAAAACGCAATGAGAGTCGATATTTTTGTTCAACCATCATCCGTCTATTATTGACCCTTTTGCGAATCTCACCAGGGACCGACTTTCTGGTTGTCAAAAACCCGTTCAGTTTCCGCTGGAAAATAGGCCCACAGCAGCGCTAAATCTTGTCGGTTAAAGTCCACTAAAAAGCGCGCAGAAACCTTACTGGGATGTGTGCACCAGGTTGTTGAATGCGACATGCAGCCCTGCATTTCATATTGAATACCGTCGACTCGTAAGGCTATAATACGGAAAACCTGACGGCTAACCATAGTGGTGCACCGTGTTGGGGAACATTTCTCGCACATTAAAAAACCCTGTTGCAGGTTTCGCTAATAGTAGGATATGTACATGTAGGATCCTCATACAGGAAGCTGAATTGCACGTTCTTATCCATCAATCCTAAGTTTTCCAGAGGAAAACAAAACTTTCTTCCCTGATTGCCCTTGACTTCATATTTCCTCCATCACCATTTCATGTTCATTGTGTCATCCATTTCATGGTCATCTCACTGATATAGCCGTCGAAATCGTACTTCTTGAGTTTTGAAAGAATTTCGCAACCTGCTTCAGTATAAACGAATGATAAATTTATCACCATAGAAAGATCTACATATGACATTTGATTGCCTCTTGAATACGTCTTTGCTTTTTCCTTGCTCTTTTCCATATTGCCACTTTTAAAGCTTGGCCCATGACAATCCAACACACAGTTTGACATTTTTCCCGTTTGGGCTGAAAGGGACCGCTTCGGAGGTTGCACGTGCAACTGCACGAACTTAAATTATACTCTAACAAAAGAACTATATTACCGACTTTACAAAGGAAAAATTCTATTTTGTTTAATGCTATAATATTAAAGCATGTTAGTTAACAGGGGAGATCACCATCTTAATAGAATGATTTTGTTTCTTAATCTTGAACTTTTTTTACTTTTAAGTCATTTGGTGACACCCCCCTGACGAAATCCTGGATCCGCCCCTGTTCAGTGAGACGCATGTACAGGTGAAAAGTATTTTCATATGCAAATTTGTTAAAAATTTGTTTGTAAACTCTTATAACTAATGAAAGTCAACTCAGACTCGAGAAGGGGGGTAACTCTAATTATTTTTGATGATTTTTTTTTTTTGAAAAATGTGTTGAATTCTGAAAATGTTTATTTATTTTAAAACGATATTTGGTATGAAATGATTAATTTTCCGTTCATATATAAAATTGTTTTATGGTTGGTTTGACAAACAAGAAATAAACCTATTAATAATAAAAGAAAATTAACACACACATATATATATTAGACAAAGGCATGTATTATTCATTATATAAGTTATTAACAAAGAATATTGCGTTTAACTGTAAGGAGGCCTGTCGTCTACCATCTCCTGACTGAAGTCTGTTGTATCTTGTCTGGCTTCTGGGCTATGTTCTACAGTTTCTTGTCTGGCTTCAGTGCTATGGCTTGTATCGTCTCGTCGGTTATGATCAGAATCCAGACGACTTAGTTCTTGAATGTCCACATAATTTCTTATGATGATTCGTCTGCCTGTATCTGTTTTCATGGCATACACACGACCATCGTATGTCCAGTAGCTGTGGATCTTATTACGAGCCTTGAGACGTGCTAAGTCTTTAACCAACCCATTTCTGTATTGTGTTAGGTTCTCTGTTATAAATATTTTTCCCTCGTCATCTTTCAGCCCCTTCTTAGCATTGTATACCCGTTCTCTAACTCTGTAGGATAGAAATCTTACGATGACTTGCGATTTTCCCTCGTGTACTTTTCCAATTACATGAGACCTACCAATGTCAGCCTCTGTAATTCCAAGGTTGAGCTTTCTGTTGCACACATCTAGTATCAGGGCGTCAGTGTTGACTGGATGTTTTACTCTGCCCTGTCGATCTACAGGTACTCTAATGTTATGGAATCGCAGACTTGTTCTGCGGGAGTACTGCTCTTGATTCTCAAGTCTTGATTCAAGATCATCTATTTTACTGAAGAGATCATAGATCTCCTTATCTTTTTCATTCAGTCGAGATTCATTCCTAACGCTTGTTTTGTTAATTGACACAAAGAATTGGGCTTGGTTTTTGATAGTCTCGTTTTGTTTGTCTATAAGGGCCTGTTGTTTGCTTATGGTCTCTTCTAGAGGTTTGATCTTGCTTTCAATGTAGGTACTAACATGGGTTTCAACTGCTTTTTCAAGAGCAACACTCAGTGAATTTCCAATTTTCTCACATAGTATTGGAACAAGCTTGTCAATAGCGTCTGAACTACTTAACGCCTCTGCTACAGTGTCAATAATGGCTTGATTGTCTAGTTTGGGCTTGCCTTTACCTTTACCTAATACAGAGTTCAAAGTGCTAAGATCACTTAGGGAGTTCCTTCTCCTCGTTTGACGACCTGACATTTTCACCGTAGCCTTCAGTCGTAGATCCGATGCTATCAAGGAAGTTTGAAAAATCTTCGAGAAAATCGCTAACCTTAAAATTGTTTTGCTTCGATGGTGGTGGGCGATAGATAACAAACACACGAATATGTGATTCCTTTACATGCACAATACAGTCTATGTGTTCAAACTGAGAGTATTTAGCTTTAATTGGAAGACAAGTAACTTTTAAATCAGTATTGTAAATAAGAGCAACACCCCTCCACGTTGGTTTTGTCTTGACACGTGATGAATATTATATCCATTCGGTAACATTTCAGAGGTGGCACTCTGATCTGTGTTGGTCCCAAACCAAGTTTCTGTCATGGCTAATAAATGTACTCCATTTGTTTGTATAAAATCATTGATGGAAAGCGATTTGTTTTTTGCTGATCTACAGTTTAGTGTTAATAATGATATGTGACTTTTTGTATCTCTTGTAGTAGGCACTTTGATTATTGTTGAAGAGTTCTTGTATTCATGCACCTGCTTTTGTTCAAATCTGGATGGTAGCAGTGGACGATAACCAATTACAGTAGGAATAAAGTTTGTTTGACTTCGGTCTTGTGATGGACATAACGAATGTTCAATTGTTAACTGTACCAAATTGCTATGATTGACTTTATTCGGGGAACGAATATTAATAGTTCTAAATGTTTCAATCACACGAATAGGTCGAAATAAGTTTTTCCCAGCTCTAGTACCACGTCTGGTTTTGCGAAATAGATTGACGATAGGTGTACTGTAAGAAGTGTTAAATACCTTTTCATATTGATGAGCTGTTAGCAATAGTCTTCGTTGTAGAGATGTCAGAAGGTTTCAGTATATAAAAAATTAATTTTTACGGAAGAAATAGGTATACTTACACGCGTTCTAGGAAAGCAAGCAATGATCTTTCACTCATGGTAGAATTTTTGGGTCTTTTGAAAAAGACTGAAAAATTCTATCACTTGTGAAAGATCAGCCGGCTTTTCCAAGAACTTATGTAAGAACCTATAAATCTTTTTCATGTACACGACAGTGAAAGACAAAATCAGTAAACACGAGCGAGAACAGCACGAATTTAAACATATACAACGGTTAGACACACAAGACAAGTGAAAAGCCATCGACACGAGAACTCAAATCGAAATTTAAGTTTACTCAGGTGCTCCAGAAGAGTAAACAATGCTTGCCTTGTATAAATATGTTGTATTTCTTTCACAGAAAATTTGTACACGACCCGCGATACAGACTTGCGATCAGCAACACTGAGTAGCAAGTTTAATCCATATCATACATAAGTCATTGGGGATTCGTAAAATAAACAACTTTTATGTTTCTTATTTGTCTATCGTTTTGCCCCCGCGAAGACATGTCGACCAATGCATTCAGTTTTATTCCTTTCCGTCCGTACGTACGATTTTTCGTCTTTTTTTTTCTCAGTAACCGTATATGAGAATGATTTGAAATTTGGCAGGGAGGTTTAGTATAACACACTGTACGCCCTAAGTGATTTTCAGATCTGTTGGACTTCTATTTTCTTTTGGGGGGTTCTCGCGGGGGCATCTATGTCCTATAGACACATTCCTCCTTCGATGTTGACCATGTATTTTTTTCCTGTTTTTTACCTGCGTCGCCGAAGGCAAAAGCAGGTCTAGGAGTCGGGTCACTTCCTCCGTCCGTCCGTCCGTCCGTCCGTCCGTAATGCTGTAGAGTGTCTGTCTTGTGTAATCTGAATCTCAAAAACCAAATTCTTTATCTTTCTGATATTTTACACAGTGATAACAGATATATTGAAGATGTGCACCTCCCCTTTTGGAATCATTTTATACTAGTAATTCCTTTTAGAAATTAGAGGTCCCAAAGGGGCCAAAAAAGCAACTTTTTTATTTGTTTCCACAATAACTTTTGTTCTGGTGGACGAAATGCTATGATACTTTACAGTAATGTTACTTACAATAAAAGGAAGGATGGGGTTTATTTTGAATGCCCCCTGTTTTTTTTTTTCGTTTAGAAATAAGGGGCCCAAAAAAACTTTTATTTGTTTTCCACAATAACTTAAGTTCTGATCGACTAATTGATATGAAATTTTACAATGATGTTCTTCCTTATCATTAAATGATTTATTGTCATGATTTTTAATGTCTATTTTCTTTGTGTGTTGAGAAATAAGGCGCTTAAAAGGGCAAAAATCCACATTTATGGTCCGATTTTGTAAAAAACAATTTTGCAAGTTAATTTTTGCCATATATTGGATACAAAATGGAAGATAAATTTCTTCTTGACCCAACTTTTTTCTGTCTAGCAATAAGGGGGTCAAAAGGGGGAAATTGAAACTTCTATTATTTTTACTGATTTTTGTGTGTTTTTTATATCCTTGTTATATATCAGGATCTTTTTATTTTTATTTTCAAATATTCATTGTCAGTCTTTAAATTAGGTTGCATGTGACAAATATGCATTTTCCGTTCACCATATGATGCAAGAGTCAAAAACTATTGACTGTCCATATTTATATTGGCCCTAGAACATACAGAGTTCATGTTTTGCCGTACGACGCAGGACCAGACATCGATTGGTCTTGTTTAAAATCTTTTGTTAATGATATTTTTGTCATATATATCCTTTCTTCCTTGTAGATGCCAATTTCTTACAAGTTATTGATATCAAATGTTATCTTTTAATCGATTTTCTTTTCCTACGTTGTAATCTATAACATGATAACCTGGATATAGCCGAGGGCTGTTAATATGATATTTATAACGATGTCATGCGATAACTCTACGTTGCTATGCAATACCACATAAAAGTATGTGATAAGGTGTAAAATAACTAATTCAGGCTCCCATTACTTTCTATGTTAAACCTGGTTTAGGGGGGTCACTGTCAAACTCAGAAATGAATTTTTGGGGGTGTGACAGTACTTGTGCCTTAAAGTAGACACATAACAGTACCTTTCATGTAAATCTCATATAAGGTTCCTCAGCATCTGGGAGAGAACGGTTTACCGGAAGTGGCATGTGACAGAAAACGGGAACTAATGTAAACATTCTAACCAAATCACATGCCCATAAATTACTACTCACTATTTTTCTAAACATCATAATAATGACTCTTTCATGGGCTCAAAATGTTCTCAAGTCTTTAAGCTTTTAGAAAATACCAAATTTATTGGTGTAGGACATGTCATTCTAAAGATACAGTACCTTATATGGACTACTTTGTCTCCTATATGTACTACTTTCTTATATGTGCACCGACTGGATCCCGAATTAGTTGTTTTACACCTATTACAGAATATTTTTGTTGGAGAATAAAATTTACTAATATTTGTGTGTAGCCTAGACCTACATGACTTCATCTGAATAAAAAATTTGATTGTTTTATCATGTTTTTTGTTGTGGTGGGCCAGTATAAAGACCCCCATACCAATGCGGCCATTAACATATTAGCCAAAAACATTAAGTTATGGCTTTAGTTTTTGAGTTGAATAGTTAAAAGTCTGATATAAAAGACTTAACCCAAGCTAAACTACATATCTAAATAGAAATACAATAATTTGCTTGAAAACAACCTTCAAAATTAATAATTCATGCTATTGGCAAGAAAAATCAACAAAACCACCCCCCTTTTTTCCATGACATGCCAATCCTGACATACAAAAACTTGGATTATTTGCCAAAACATTAATATTTTTTGCTTAAAATAGTCTAAGTTGGTATACAAATCAAACACAGACACAAAAAAGGGTATATTATAGGTATTTATCCACAAAATTTTGAAAAAATAACCAAAACATACTAGCAAGCTAGATAATGAAAGAAGGGCAAAATCACATATGTCGCGCATCTTAATAGTGGTAAAAAATTCACAAATTTTAAGATTTCTGGAAACAAATTGTGGAATAGGACTACAACACACTATTCGAAGAATAATTCATCACTTTAAGCCAGTTAAATATCTTATAACTAGAAATTTTTTAGACGTTCATGACTCGCAGTGAAATTTTGACTAAAAATCATGTCGCGACAATGAAATTGGCATTTATGAGCCAATGTTCCTATAAATAAAAGAAAGGAAGCAAAATCTAGTCTGTTTCACAGTTGTAATGTGCAAAGGCAATGATTTAGGCCATTAAATGAGTATTTTATGCATTTTTGATTTTTTGGTTAGCCCCAGTAAGAGGTGTAAAATAACTAATTCAGGCTCCCATTACTTTCTATGTTAAACCTGGTTTAGGGGGGTCACTGTCAAACTCAGAAATGAATTTTTGGGGGTGTGACAGTACTTGTGCCTTAAAGTAGACACATAACAGTACCTTTCATGTAAATCTCATATAAGGTTCCTCGGCATCTGGGAGAGAACGGTTTACCGGAAGTGGCATGTGACAGAAAACGGGAACTAATGTAAACATTCTAACCAAATCACATGCCCATAAATTACTACTCACTATTTTTCTAAACATCATAATAATGACTCTTTCATGGGCTCAAAATGTTCTCAAGTCTTTAAGCTTTTAGAAAATACCAAATTTATTGGTGTAGGACATGTCATTCTAAAGATACAGTACCTTATATGGACTACTTTGTCTCCTATATGTACTACTTTCTTATATGTGCACCGACTGGATCCCGAATTAGTTGTTTTACACCTATTACAGAATATTTTTGTTGGAGAATAAAATTTACTAATATTTGTGTGTAGCCTAGACCTACATGACTTCATCTGAATAAAAAATTTGATTGTTTTATCATGTTTTTTGTTGTGGTGGGCCAGTATAAAGACCCCCATACCAATGCGGCCATTAACATATTAGCCAAAAACATTAAGTTATGGCTTTAGTTTTTGAGTTGAATAGTTAAAAGTCTGATATAAAAGACTTAACCCAAGCTAAACTACATATCTAAATAGAAATACAATAATTTGCTTGAAAACAACCTTCAAAATTAATAATTCATGCTATTGGCAAGAAAAATCAACAAAACCACCCCCCTTTTTTCCATGACATGCCAATCCTGACATACAAAAACTTGGATTATTTGCCAAAACATTAATATTTTTTGCTTAAAATAGTCTAAGTTGGTATACAAATCAAACACAGACACAAAAAAGGGTATATTATAGGTATTTATCCACAAAATTTTGAAAAAATAACCAAAACATACTAGCAAGCTAGATAATGAAAGAAGGGCAAAATCACATATGTCGCGCATCTTAATAGTGGTAAAAAATTCACAAATTTTAAGATTTCTGGAAACAAATTGTGGAATAGGACTACAACACACTATTCGAAGAATAATTCATCACTTTAAGCCAGTTAAATATCTTATAACTAGAAATTTTTTAGACGTTCATGACTCGCAGTGAAATTTTGACTAAAAATCATGTCGCGACAATGAAATTGGCATTTATGAGCCAATGTTCCTATAAATAAAAGAAAGGAAGCAAAATCTAGTCTGTTTCACAGTTGTAATGTGCAAAGGCAATGATTTAGGCCATTAAATGAGTATTTTATGCATTTTTGATTTTTTGGTTAGCCCCAGTAAGAGGTGTAAAATAACTAATTCAGGCTCCCATTACTTTCTATGTTAAACCTGGTTTAGGGGGGTCACTGTCAAACTCAGAAATGAATTTTTGGGGGTGTGACAGTACTTGTGCCTTAAAGTAGACACATAACAGTACCTTTCATGTAAATCTCATATAAGGTTCCTCGGCATCTGGGAGAGAACGGTTTACCGGAAGTGGCATGTGACAGAAAACGGGAACTAATGTAAACATTCTAACCAAATCACATGCCCATAAATTACTACTCACTATTTTTCTAAACATCATAATAATGACTCTTTCATGGGCTCAAAATGTTCTCAAGTCTTTAAGCTTTTAGAAAATACCAAATTTATTGGTGTAGGACATGTCATTCTAAAGATACAGTACCTTATATGGACTACTTTGTCTCCTATATGTACTACTTTCTTATATGTGCACCGACTGGATCCCGAATTAGTTGTTTTACACCTATTACAGAATATTTTTGTTGGAGAATAAAATTTACTAATATTTGTGTGTAGCCTAGACCTACATGACTTCATCTGAATAAAAAATTTGATTGTTTTATCATGTTTTTTGTTGTGGTGGGCCAGTATAAAGACCCCCATACCAATGCGGCCATTAACATATTAGCCAAAAACATTAAGTTATGGCTTTAGTTTTTGAGTTGAATAGTTAAAAGTCTGATATAAAAGACTTAACCCAAGCTAAACTACATATCTAAATAGAAATACAATAATTTGCTTGAAAACAACCTTCAAAATTAATAATTCATGCTATTGGCAAGAAAAATCAACAAAACCACCCCCCTTTTTTCCATGACATGCCAATCCTGACATACAAAAACTTGGATTATTTGCCAAAACATTAATATTTTTTGCTTAAAATAGTCTAAGTTGGTATACAAATCAAACACAGACACAAAAAAGGGTATATTATAGGTATTTATCCACAAAATTTTGAAAAAATAACCAAAACATACTAGCAAGCTAGATAATGAAAGAAGGGCAAAATCACATATGTCGCGCATCTTAATAGTGGTAAAAAATTCACAAATTTTAAGATTTCTGGAAACAAATTGTGGAATAGGACTACAACACACTATTCGAAGAATAATTCATCACTTTAAGCCAGTTAAATATCTTATAACTAGAAATTTTTTAGACGTTCATGACTCGCAGTGAAATTTTGACTAAAAATCATGTCGCGACAATGAAATTGGCATTTATGAGCCAATGTTCCTATAAATAAAAGAAAGGAAGCAAAATCTAGTCTGTTTCACAGTTGTAATGTGCAAAGGCAATGATTTAGGCCATTAAATGAGTATTTTATGCATTTTTGATTTTTTGGTTAGCCCCAGTAAGAGGTGTAAAATAACTAATTCAGGCTCCCATTACTTTCTATGTTAAACCTGGTTTAGGGGGGTCACTGTCAAACTCAGAAATGAATTTTTGGGGGTGTGACAGTACTTGTGCCTTAAAGTAGACACATAACAGTACCTTTCATGTAAATCTCATATAAGGTTCCTCGGCATCTGGGAGAGAACGGTTTACCGGAAGTGGCATGTGACAGAAAACGGGAACTAATGTAAACATTCTAACCAAATCACATGCCCATAAATTACTACTCACTATTTTTCTAAACATCATAATAATGACTCTTTCATGGGCTCAAAATGTTCTCAAGTCTTTAAGCTTTTAGAAAATACCAAATTTATTGGTGTAGGACATGTCATTCTAAAGATACAGTACCTTATATGGACTACTTTGTCTCCTATATGTACTACTTTCTTATATGTGCACCGACTGGATCCCGAATTAGTTGTTTTACACCTATTACAGAATATTTTTGTTGGAGAATAAAATTTACTAATATTTGTGTGTAGCCTAGACCTACATGACTTCATCTGAATAAAAAATTTGATTGTTTTATCATGTTTTTTGTTGTGGTGGGCCAGTATAAAGACCCCCATACCAATGCGGCCATTAACATATTAGCCAAAAACATTAAGTTATGGCTTTAGTTTTTGAGTTGAATAGTTAAAAGTCTGATATAAAAGACTTAACCCAAGCTAAACTACATATCTAAATAGAAATACAATAATTTGCTTGAAAACAACCTTCAAAATTAATAATTCATGCTATTGGCAAGAAAAATCAACAAAACCACCCCCCTTTTTTCCATGACATGCCAATCCTGACATACAAAAACTTGGATTATTTGCCAAAACATTAATATTTTTTGCTTAAAATAGTCTAAGTTGGTATACAAATCAAACACAGACACAAAAAAGGGTATATTATAGGTATTTATCCACAAAATTTTGAAAAAATAACCAAAACATACTAGCAAGCTAGATAATGAAAGAAGGGCAAAATCACATATGTCGCGCATCTTAATAGTGGTAAAAAATTCACAAATTTTAAGATTTCTGGAAACAAATTGTGGAATAGGACTACAACACACTATTCGAAGAATAATTCATCACTTTAAGCCAGTTAAATATCTTATAACTAGAAATTTTTTAGACGTTCATGACTCGCAGTGAAATTTTGACTAAAAATCATGTCGCGACAATGAAATTGGCATTTATGAGCCAATGTTCCTATAAATAAAAGAAAGGAAGCAAAATCTAGTCTGTTTCACAGTTGTAATGTGCAAAGGCAATGATTTAGGCCATTAAATGAGTATTTTATGCATTTTTGATTTTTTGGTTAGCCCCAGTAAGAGGTGTAAAATAACTAATTCAGGCTCCCATTACTTTCTATGTTAAACCTGGTTTAGGGGGGTCACTGTCAAACTCAGAAATGAATTTTTGGGGGTGTGACAGTACTTGTGCCTTAAAGTAGACACATAACAGTACCTTTCATGTAAATCTCATATAAGGTTCCTCGGCATCTGGGAGAGAACGGTTTACCGGAAGTGGCATGTGACAGAAAACGGGAACTAATGTAAACATTCTAACCAAATCACATGCCCATAAATTACTACTCACTATTTTTCTAAACATCATAATAATGACTCTTTCATGGGCTCAAAATGTTCTCAAGTCTTTAAGCTTTTAGAAAATACCAAATTTATTGGTGTAGGACATGTCATTCTAAAGATACAGTACCTTATATGGACTACTTTGTCTCCTATATGTACTACTTTCTTATATGTGCACCGACTGGATCCCGAATTAGTTGTTTTACACCTATTACAGAATATTTTTGTTGGAGAATAAAATTTACTAATATTTGTGTGTAGCCTAGACCTACATGACTTCATCTGAATAAAAAATTTGATTGTTTTATCATGTTTTTTGTTGTGGTGGGCCAGTATAAAGACCCCCATACCAATGCGGCCATTAACATATTAGCCAAAAACATTAAGTTATGGCTTTAGTTTTTGAGTTGAATAGTTAAAAGTCTGATATAAAAGACTTAACCCAAGCTAAACTACATATCTAAATAGAAATACAATAATTTGCTTGAAAACAACCTTCAAAATTAATAATTCATGCTATTGGCAAGAAAAATCAACAAAACCACCCCCCTTTTTTCCATGACATGCCAATCCTGACATACAAAAACTTGGATTATTTGCCAAAACATTAATATTTTTTGCTTAAAATAGTCTAAGTTGGTATACAAATCAAACACAGACACAAAAAAGGGTATATTATAGGTATTTATCCACAAAATTTTGAAAAAATAACCAAAACATACTAGCAAGCTAGATAATGAAAGAAGGGCAAAATCACATATGTCGCGCATCTTAATAGTGGTAAAAAATTCACAAATTTTAAGATTTCTGGAAACAAATTGTGGAATAGGACTACAACACACTATTCGAAGAATAATTCATCACTTTAAGCCAGTTAAATATCTTATAACTAGAAATTTTTTAGACGTTCATGACTCGCAGTGAAATTTTGACTAAAAATCATGTCGCGACAATGAAATTGGCATTTATGAGCCAATGTTCCTATAAATAAAAGAAAGGAAGCAAAATCTAGTCTGTTTCACAGTTGTAATGTGCAAAGGCAATGATTTAGGCCATTAAATGAGTATTTTATGCATTTTTGATTTTTTGGTTAGCCCCAGTAAGAGGTGTAAAATAACTAATTCAGGCTCCCATTACTTTCTATGTTAAACCTGGTTTAGGGGGGTCACTGTCAAACTCAGAAATGAATTTTTGGGGGTGTGACAGTACTTGTGCCTTAAAGTAGACACATAACAGTACCTTTCATGTAAATCTCATATAAGGTTCCTCGGCATCTGGGAGAGAACGGTTTACCGGAAGTGGCATGTGACAGAAAACGGGAACTAATGTAAACATTCTAACCAAATCACATGCCCATAAATTACTACTCACTATTTTTCTAAACATCATAATAATGACTCTTTCATGGGCTCAAAATGTTCTCAAGTCTTTAAGCTTTTAGAAAATACCAAATTTATTGGTGTAGGACATGTCATTCTAAAGATACAGTACCTTATATGGACTACTTTGTCTCCTATATGTACTACTTTCTTATATGTGCACCGACTGGATCCCGAATTAGTTGTTTTACACCTATTACAGAATATTTTTGTTGGAGAATAAAATTTACTAATATTTGTGTGTAGCCTAGACCTACATGACTTCATCTGAATAAAAAATTTGATTGTTTTATCATGTTTTTTGTTGTGGTGGGCCAGTATAAAGACCCCCATACCAATGCGGCCATTAACATATTAGCCAAAAACATTAAGTTATGGCTTTAGTTTTTGAGTTGAATAGTTAAAAGTCTGATATAAAAGACTTAACCCAAGCTAAACTACATATCTAAATAGAAATACAATAATTTGCTTGAAAACAACCTTCAAAATTAATAATTCATGCTATTGGCAAGAAAAATCAACAAAACCACCCCCCTTTTTTCCATGACATGCCAATCCTGACATACAAAAACTTGGATTATTTGCCAAAACATTAATATTTTTTGCTTAAAATAGTCTAAGTTGGTATACAAATCAAACACAGACACAAAAAAGGGTATATTATAGGTATTTATCCACAAAATTTTGAAAAAATAACCAAAACATACTAGCAAGCTAGATAATGAAAGAAGGGCAAAATCACATATGTCGCGCATCTTAATAGTGGTAAAAAATTCACAAATTTTAAGATTTCTGGAAACAAATTGTGGAATAGGACTACAACACACTATTCGAAGAATAATTCATCACTTTAAGCCAGTTAAATATCTTATAACTAGAAATTTTTTAGACGTTCATGACTCGCAGTGAAATTTTGACTAAAAATCATGTCGCGACAATGAAATTGGCATTTATGAGCCAATGTTCCTATAAATAAAAGAAAGGAAGCAAAATCTAGTCTGTTTCACAGTTGTAATGTGCAAAGGCAATGATTTAGGCCATTAAATGAGTATTTTATGCATTTTTGATTTTTTGGTTAGCCCCAGTAAGACAGAATATTTTTGTTGGAGAATAAAATTTACTAATATTTGTGTGTAGCCTAGACCTACATGACTTCATCTGAATAAAAAATTTGATTGTTTTATCATGTTTTTTGTTGTGGTGGGCCAGTATAAAGACCCCCATACCAATGCGGCCATTAACATATTAGCCAAAAACATTAAGTTATGGCTTTAGTTTTTGAGTTGAATAGTTAAAAGTCTGATATAAAAGACTTAACCCAAGCTAAACTACATATCTAAATAGAAATACAATAATTTGCTTGAAAACAACCTTCAAAATTAATAATTCATGCTATTGGCAAGAAAAATCAACAAAACCACCCCCCTTTTTTCCATGACATGCCAATCCTGACATACAAAAACTTGGATTATTTGCCAAAACATTAATATTTTTTGCTTAAAATAGTCTAAGTTGGTATACAAATCAAACACAGACACAAAAAAGGGTATATTATAGGTATTTATCCACAAAATTTTGAAAAAATAACCAAAACATACTAGCAAGCTAGATAATGAAAGAAGGGCAAAATCACATATGTCGCGCATCTTAATAGTGGTAAAAAATTCACAAATTTTAAGATTTCTGGAAACAAATTGTGGAATAGGACTACAACACACTATTCGAAGAATAATTCATCACTTTAAGCCAGTTAAATATCTTATAACTAGAAATTTTTTAGACGTTCATGACTCGCAGTGAAATTTTGACTAAAAATCATGTCGCGACAATGAAATTGGCATTTATGAGCCAATGTTCCTATAAATAAAAGAAAGGAAGCAAAATCTAGTCTGTTTCACAGTTGTAATGTGCAAAGGCAATGATTTAGGCCATTAAATGAGTATTTTATGCATTTTTGATTTTTTGGTTAGCCCCAGTAAGAGGTGTAAAATAACTAATTCAGGCTCCCATTACTTTCTATGTTAAACCTGGTTTAGGGGGGTCACTGTCAAACTCAGAAATGAATTTTTGGGGGTGTGACAGTACTTGTGCCTTAAAGTAGACACATAACAGTACCTTTCATGTAAATCTCATATAAGGTTCCTCGGCATCTGGGAGAGAACGGTTTACCGGAAGTGGCATGTGACAGAAAACGGGAACTAATGTAAACATTCTAACCAAATCACATGCCCATAAATTACTACTCACTATTTTTCTAAACATCATAATAATGACTCTTTCATGGGCTCAAAATGTTCTCAAGTCTTTAAGCTTTTAGAAAATACCAAATTTATTGGTGTAGGACATGTCATTCTAAAGATACAGTACCTTATATGGACTACTTTGTCTCCTATATGTACTACTTTCTTATATGTGCACCGACTGGATCCCGAATTAGTTGTTTTACACCTATTACAGAATATTTTTGTTGGAGAATAAAATTTACTAATATTTGTGTGTAGCCTAGACCTACATGACTTCATCTGAATAAAAAATTTGATTGTTTTATCATGTTTTTTGTTGTGGTGGGCCAGTATAAAGACCCCCATACCAATGCGGCCATTAACATATTAGCCAAAAACATTAAGTTATGGCTTTAGTTTTTGAGTTGAATAGTTAAAAGTCTGATATAAAAGACTTAACCCAAGCTAAACTACATATCTAAATAGAAATACAATAATTTGCTTGAAAACAACCTTCAAAATTAATAATTCATGCTATTGGCAAGAAAAATCAACAAAACCACCCCCCTTTTTTCCATGACATGCCAATCCTGACATACAAAAACTTGGATTATTTGCCAAAACATTAATATTTTTTGCTTAAAATAGTCTAAGTTGGTATACAAATCAAACACAGACACAAAAAAGGGTATATTATAGGTATTTATCCACAAAATTTTGAAAAAATAACCAAAACATACTAGCAAGCTAGATAATGAAAGAAGGGCAAAATCACATATGTCGCGCATCTTAATAGTGGTAAAAAATTCACAAATTTTAAGATTTCTGGAAACAAATTGTGGAATAGGACTACAACACACTATTCGAAGAATAATTCATCACTTTAAGCCAGTTAAATATCTTATAACTAGAAATTTTTTAGACGTTCATGACTCGCAGTGAAATTTTGACTAAAAATCATGTCGCGACAATGAAATTGGCATTTATGAGCCAATGTTCCTATAAATAAAAGAAAGGAAGCAAAATCTAGTCTGTTTCACAGTTGTAATGTGCAAAGGCAATGATTTAGGCCATTAAATGAGTATTTTATGCATTTTTGATTTTTTGGTTAGCCCCAGTAAGAGGTGTAAAATAACTAATTCAGGCTCCCATTACTTTCTATGTTAAACCTGGTTTAGGGGGGTCACTGTCAAACTCAGAAATGAATTTTTGGGGGTGTGACAGTACTTGTGCCTTAAAGTAGACACATAACAGTACCTTTCATGTAAATCTCATATAAGGTTCCTCGGCATCTGGGAGAGAACGGTTTACCGGAAGTGGCATGTGACAGAAAACGGGAACTAATGTAAACATTCTAACCAAATCACATGCCCATAAATTACTACTCACTATTTTTCTAAACATCATAATAATGACTCTTTCATGGGCTCAAAATGTTCTCAAGTCTTTAAGCTTTTAGAAAATACCAAATTTATTGGTGTAGGACATGTCATTCTAAAGATACAGTACCTTATATGGACTACTTTGTCTCCTATATGTACTACTTTCTTATATGTGCACCGACTGGATCCCGAATTAGTTGTTTTACACCTATTACAGAATATTTTTGTTGGAGAATAAAATTTACTAATATTTGTGTGTAGCCTAGACCTACATGACTTCATCTGAATAAAAAATTTGATTGTTTTATCATGTTTTTTGTTGTGGTGGGCCAGTATAAAGACCCCCATACCAATGCGGCCATTAACATATTAGCCAAAAACATTAAGTTATGGCTTTAGTTTTTGAGTTGAATAGTTAAAAGTCTGATATAAAAGACTTAACCCAAGCTAAACTACATATCTAAATAGAAATACAATAATTTGCTTGAAAACAACCTTCAAAATTAATAATTCATGCTATTGGCAAGAAAAATCAACAAAACCACCCCCCTTTTTTCCATGACATGCCAATCCTGACATACAAAAACTTGGATTATTTGCCAAAACATTAATATTTTTTGCTTAAAATAGTCTAAGTTGGTATACAAATCAAACACAGACACAAAAAAGGGTATATTATAGGTATTTATCCACAAAATTTTGAAAAAATAACCAAAACATACTAGCAAGCTAGATAATGAAAGAAGGGCAAAATCACATATGTCGCGCATCTTAATAGTGGTAAAAAATTCACAAATTTTAAGATTTCTGGAAACAAATTGTGGAATAGGACTACAACACACTATTCGAAGAATAATTCATCACTTTAAGCCAGTTAAATATCTTATAACTAGAAATTTTTTAGACGTTCATGACTCGCAGTGAAATTTTGACTAAAAATCATGTCGCGACAATGAAATTGGCATTTATGAGCCAATGTTCCTATAAATAAAAGAAAGGAAGCAAAATCTAGTCTGTTTCACAGTTGTAATGTGCAAAGGCAATGATTTAGGCCATTAAATGAGTATTTTATGCATTTTTGATTTTTTGGTTAGCCCCAGTAAGAGGTGTAAAATAACTAATTCAGGCTCCCATTACTTTCTATGTTAAACCTGGTTTAGGGGGGTCACTGTCAAACTCAGAAATGAATTTTTGGGGGTGTGACAGTACTTGTGCCTTAAAGTAGACACATAACAGTACCTTTCATGTAAATCTCATATAAGGTTCCTCGGCATCTGGGAGAGAACGGTTTACCGGAAGTGGCATGTGACAGAAAACGGGAACTAATGTAAACATTCTAACCAAATCACATGCCCATAAATTACTACTCACTATTTTTCTAAACATCATAATAATGACTCTTTCATGGGCTCAAAATGTTCTCAAGTCTTTAAGCTTTTAGAAAATACCAAATTTATTGGTGTAGGACATGTCATTCTAAAGATACAGTACCTTATATGGACTACTTTGTCTCCTATATGTACTACTTTCTTATATGTGCACCGACTGGATCCCGAATTAGTTGTTTTACACCTATTACAGAATATTTTTGTTGGAGAATAAAATTTACTAATATTTGTGTGTAGCCTAGACCTACATGACTTCATCTGAATAAAAAATTTGATTGTTTTATCATGTTTTTTGTTGTGGTGGGCCAGTATAAAGACCCCCATACCAATGCGGCCATTAACATATTAGCCAAAAACATTAAGTTATGGCTTTAGTTTTTGAGTTGAATAGTTAAAAGTCTGATATAAAAGACTTAACCCAAGCTAAACTACATATCTAAATAGAAATACAAT